>BPLS01000618.1:146536-227221 GCA_019656275.1 Rhododendron kiyosumense
CTGCCACCCTCCCATGCCTTCAGGCCATCCCCGTCAACCGCACTCCGGCTTTGGTATTGATGTAGAAGAAAGTGTGCTATGTATTTTTGTCATGATTTTTCTTTATTGTAATTTAGTCGGGACAATTTTACAATACATGTTCAAGATTTTTTTATGTTTTGGTGATTTCACCAATTTTGTCATGATTTCGTTATGTGCTTCTGTTTCTCTAAATTTTGTCATTATTTCGGTTTAGTATAGTTTCGTCGGCACAATTTTATGATACTTGTTCATAATTTTTTATGTTTTATAATGATTTCACAAATTTTGTCAAGATTTCGGTATGTGTGTTTCGATTTTTTCGAATTTTGTTTGAAACCTACACTTCTCAAAACTTGTCATGTTTTCTGATTTGTCATGTTTTTTATTTGATCATGTTTTGTTCATTTACCTCGATCGAAACCTTCACTTCTCGAAACTTGCAATGTTTTCCGATTTTGTCATGTTTTTTAATTTCTCTTGTTTTGTTCATCTACCTTGATCAGGTTTTGCCATGTTTTGTGAATTGATCATATTTTGACTTGTTTTCCAGCTTACACATCCGTTTTTGTAAGAGTTGTATTTTCTAGATTTTAGGGGAATGAAAATATGAGAGAGAAGGTTAGGAGAGAGAAAAAATTCAAAAGATTATGTGGGAGAAATGTTTAAAAGATGAGAGATAATTGAGATAATTAGGAGAGAGAGAGAGAGAGAGAGAGAGAGAGATTTGAAAAATTAGGAGCAAGAAAGGGTAGTTTAGGATTTAATTAAATTTGAGGATGGAAAGATAAGTATTTAAACACATTAGGATGAACACCTAAATAAGTTGGGTAAAAAGGATGGCTAATTAAATTCCAATCTTGTTTATGGAGCTTTCATAACTAAGATTCATAGAATTCAATCTCGCGCATCCAAAAGAATTTTGGACGGTCTGGATTGAAAATAAACTATGGCACCGTTTTGATTTCTAAAAAAAAGAACTTTTAAAAAGGAAGGTAATTTCAAGGTCAAAAATCATATATTTACTCAAATAATTTTTCTACTAATATGAATTTTGTTTGATAGATCTCATTGAGATCTTTTAAACGGTGCAAAAAAATTTTAAAAAATATTTTTTATTTTCATTATATTTGAACTTGAAATTACTTTTTTTTTTTAAAAACAAATGTTCAAAAAGAAAGCGGAATGGCACCTATTACCATTAAAAGATATTCATTACTAGTAATAATTTAAAAGCATATCCCAATTATTGATTGTCGAAACGAACGGATGTGATTATGCGGTTCATGGAGCCTCCATGAATAAGTCAATCTTTTTCTCCATACAATCCTTTAAAATTTAATGGCACAAAAACCAAAATATCCTAATGCGTAATGACTAGATTGCCCTTACAATATTCTAGACACAATCCGCGCATTTAAAACTTTCAAAAAAAATTCTCCCCACTACTCCTACATATACAACCCATCATCTTCCCCCCTTCTCCCCTAACGTATTAGCTTCAAAATTTTGGCCCTTCTTCCTCTCACTATAACACTCCTAATTTTGGGAACGTTAAATAAACATTTTTATTGAAAACTAAATAGAGTCTGGCTCATTATTACATTATAACTCTCACAATAGTATTTTTATTAAACACGGAAGGGGAAACTAGGGTTCCTATCTACTGCTGCACCTGCTCTTCCATCCAAGCCAACTCCTTGGCTCCGAAAGCCTATAAGGTGTAAAGTTCACCCTGTTCATCTATAAGGTTTGACACATTCACTACAACAAAATGGACATTTAGGGGCACTTTTGAAAGGACATTTTTCCAAAAATGCCTTATCAAGTTATTAATGAGGCACTACCTTTTAAAGTGCCCTATTTGATTCTTCATATTGCGGCAGTTAGCATTGGCCCAAAATTTAACATATTTATTTTTTTTTGGGTAATTTGATAGGGCGGTTTAAAGTGCCTCGAAAAGTTAGATTTAATAGGGCACTTGCTTGGAGATATAAAACTACGACGTTTTTGTGATTGACCTTTTTTTTAAAAAATCGGCTAGGGAATTTTGAGCACTTTTAAAAAGGCATTTTACAAACTGCCTCATTAAGTAGTTAATGAGGCACTTTTAAGTGCCGCAAAATAATTTCCTTGCCAATTTTCCATAATTTGTGAGGAAATAATTCCTTGCCGAGAAAAAAAAATTCCTTGACAAACTTAACTGATTTTGCCCCGGGAAAAAAAAAAATTTCCTGGAGTTGGACCGAGCCTATTCGTTTTCATCTCTTTTTTTTTTTCAACTGGCCAAAACATTTGCATAAGGATAGATGTTCTACACTCGAATACTGCAATGCATAGTTCGACACATCCGGCTCTTTACTCAATTATCTGAACCATTCACTTGCAGAACTCGTCTAATTGAATCTCCACGCAAAAGTTCAAATTGATGGGACACACGCAACTACCTCATTGAAAAACTTTTATATAGAAAAATAGATGAGTCTAATCATTTTTTGCATGAATAAACTATTCCGACGAGGCAGTTATGGGTGTTCGATAAACTTGATTCTGGGTTTGAATGATCTACTAATTCCACTCTATCATATTTAAAAGATAGACGGTTCTGATCGTGAAGAAATACCTCGGGTGGTGTTCGAGTGGTGCATTATTATACTTTAATTCCTCCAAATGTATTAAATGTCTCCAATCACGTGGTTTCTAATATTCTATGATCTTTGATTTGGGTGACACTGAATGGAATTAGTAAGATATGAATCTTAATGGTTTAGATCGATCATTATAATAATAGACTCGTCAATGACTTTTAGAATCTATATGTTCAACTTATTTAATAATTAACTTAGTCTTCTGCTATAGTTTAACGTACGGTGGCCACATCACTAGGACATAATCGTGATGATCAAGACCACTGATTTCGTTGTGCTTGTTGATCACATCATTCACGTAAAAATTTAGCTCTATCCGGTTTAGAAAACCTACTCGATAATAAACTAAGTCTCGTGCTGTAATTGAATGTACAGTAGTCACATGAGTGGGACACAATCATGATGATCAAGACCGTTGATTTTTTTCTACTTGTTCATTAGATCATTCACATGAATTTTTGGCTCAATCGGGTTTAGAAAACCACTTCATTTTGACGCAAATTCTTTAACAAAATGGTATTTTCCTCGCAATAGGCTGTTTGTGTTGAGGTGTAATTATTTTTCCTTGCGCGCCAAGAGCAGTGGAAAATTTGAACACGTAAAATTTTAAGCGCTCGACTTTCATTCCCCCTTCACAACTTCCCCAATTGCTTTCCTGAACTTCCATTCTGTTCTCGCCCTAGAAATTAGTCTCCATATCCCGTCTATCTCTCTCTCACACACACACACACAAAAGCACTGACTACCGAGAACGGTGCCATCGAAACTCGTCGCCGCTGCCATCGAAACTCGTCGCCGCTGCCAATCGAGGAACACCGGCATCGCCGTTTGACCTCCATTCCGCCACTCCAGGCCCTCTAGTCTCTTGACATTCACCAAAATACGTGTAAGTAAATATTTGCTTATACCGTTGTCCCAATTGGTCTTCCCTGCAACAACTCTCTCTCTCTCTCTCTACACTGAACCCTAACCAAATTGGTCTTCCCTGAGGATATTTGTACCAGTTTCATGAATCCTTATTCTCGTTATCCGAGGAATTGCATCTCTTTACTTGCTAATTATCATCCTTCGCTGGAGATTGTAGTCCTCTGAATTGCAGGTCTCGTCGTATGGCGATCGAAGGACTTCATCGGATTGAGCGCGCCACTCTTGTCTTATTTCGTTGGGTAAGAGACAATTTTTGATTTGTGCGTTGGGATTTGGGGTTTATGATTCTTGGATCCAAAAAATTTATATGGGGTTTAAACTTTACAGATTTGTGGTGCATTTAGTTCTCTTGTTTATGTCGACATAGTTCAAGAATCTTGCAAATCATCACGTACCTAACGGTTCTTTCTAGCATTGTAGTATTATTTGACCTAGGGTTCTGCTTTTGTTCTGAATTTGTAATCAAAGTTCATGTTAATCGATATTTATTCCTAGGGTTCTACTTTTGCAGTATTATTTCAATTTCGCACATGCTTTTGTAGTATTACTTGTAGTACTATATTATACAGAGTAAAAACTAAGAGAAGGGCATGTCAAGTTCATTAACCTCTGCTCCGACCGACTTCGTATGGAACAACTTATTTCAATGACTTCTAAAAGTATAAGGCTGATGGCAACAAGAACAATTCTTTGTGCTTAAATCACTAGGCTTGTGATCTTCAAGTAATGGATCCAGATCAAGCTAAGGATGAGGGTTTGTCCCTATTTTACCCACCAAAAATCTATATGTTTTGCTTTTGTAGTATTACATACATGGATCCAACTTAAGGTGTGCCTTTTTTTTTTTTTACCGAAAAGGTGTGTCTCTTTGATTTATATCTATTGTCTTGATTATGATATGCTTTATTCATTAACATATTTTTAGGTCATGGCCCCAACGACTCATAATCCTGGACGAGTCCATGTGCAGCTTAATTCCTATCAGCCGCACTAAGGAACTATGGATGATGCAACCATCGTTCAGCCCGTTAATGAACCAAGTAAATGATAAACTCACAAGTGCGTTTCTTTTGGTATTTTGTTGCTTTTGTTCTTACTAAGCATAGAGTGTCCTTCTCGTAGTGTTTTCTCCTATGTTATTTTCGTGGGGCAAGTTGGTGTCTTGCTAAGCTATAAAACTTATTCGTGCCTTGGTTGTTGATTGAGTGTGCTTTGCCTATATTCATTGGTCCTCGCTTTGCCTATATCCATTGGTCCCTGTTGATTGGATATTAGTCGTTACTCCTGTCTGTTAATTTTGATAGTTCTGATTGTTTTCCCTTTACTTTTTACAGTAACTTACAGTTATATAGCTGATCCATGCAAAAATGCCAATTGGATTCGACTTCTGATTAAAACCTCCATAGATCTTTTTTTTCTTAATTGTGCGTGCGTGTGTCTGTCTGAGTGTAATTTTTTTTATGAAGTTGGTTACTTATTCTTGCCTAATCTTCTATTCTAACTAGTGTATGTTATTTCGTTATACTAAGGAGGATGTTATTTGTATTTGCAATCTGTTTTTACGAGCAGATATTAAGGTCAGGGATTGCTTAAGCTAAATATTTCTTCTTAAAGGAACATCATATGTTGTGATGCTAAATGTTCTCTTCTTGTTTTAATGTCTTTTTGCAGAGTAATTCTCAAGCCAAATTTACTCCCAAAGCTGTTGCGAGGATAATGCATGGCATCGCCAGTCCAGCATTCCCTTCAATGACTTGGTCTAAAACCCATTTCTGGTATATCATTCTACAGATTTCTACTTGAACTAATTCACGTGGTACTACATTTGAAATCACGTCGTGCATAGAATTCTAGACATCCTGCACAAACCCATGATTTGTTTTCTAAGGGAATGAGAAATGGAATTGACTTCCATTTTAATATGGTGTGCGCTGCATACACCACAAAGTAATTTGTTGCACTCCTGACGCGTTTGGGCTATTTGTGTGGCAGTTATCTTCATAGATTACGTTTAATTTCCATGGTTACGGTAGAGCATTATATCTTAAGGGAGGGTCCATTTGTGGATGCCAAGCTCCCAATTTTATCAAACTGTTTTTGAAGGACAGTTTATAAATACATTTTTCTGAGTACTTTCATTTCTTCTTTGCAGAAACTTTATTCAAGATTAAGGAATAGTATACTTGAGCCAGCTGTGTCATTATGATTTTTCCAAATAAACGACCTCAAGGGCTAACTTATTACAGGTAAGCTGCTTCAAGTCAAAATTAGGAGTTAGTTGCATTATCTGAAATGTAATAGTTACCGTAAAATTGTTTCATCATTTAGTTCTCGACATTTTCAAGACTTGACTAGCATGATGTTAGTTTAGTGAATTCTCTTGTAGGTTACGAGTACATTTGGAGAATGTGAATGAAACTTCACTTGAGAAAAGTAAGCATGACTGAACTTAAATTCAAGGAGAATTGCTCCTTTACCGAAGTCTCAAGTTTCCCATGTGTTAAACATTTATTCTCCAGAAAAAGTATGACAACAAAGGCCTTGAATAGTGCAAATGCTAATCATGGATATCGTATTTCTTCTTAGGGAGCAGTCTGGCTAGCGATATAGAGACTTGTATCATATGCAATAGATTTACACACTAGAGACACGGAGCAGGAGAAGTAGAGAAACGGTGTTGTATTCTTGGTAGTGAATGTACACAACTAATATGCAAAGCCAAAAGGAATAATGAATGTTGTTACAGTCATATATTGTTACATAGGTTCAGTGCTGTATACACGAATGAGTGAGTGTCAATAGGAGGTCCTTTTCATATTGATTGTAACTTGGCCAATAGGAATCTTTGAACACCTGAATTCTATGGCGTCGTTGTTGCCAATAGGAAGCTTCTTTTGGATTACGATGATCATTTTTTCGAAGAATATCCAGGTCAAGATACCTATATCTACCTTGTTTGCAAAAGACAAGGGTTTACCTACTGAGATTGAGTTTGGTATGCCACAATGGTTGTTAATATGATGTGACCGATCTCTTTAGTTTTCTTGTTTTTTAATTCTTGGCAACGATAATAGAACTCCTTAAATTTCCTTTTTCTGAGTGTGTGTTTCTTATTATATATCATTGTTTGCAAATTCAGGTAGCGAATGATTAAGATACTAATTGCGGGGAGGATTGAGCTGATAGGACTGGCGGAGAGGATTTAGCGGGCGTTATATTTTTTAGCTTCAATGACTCATTAATATGGTTGATTGACTATTTCTCTTCATCTTAGATGTAACTTAGTAGGATTTGTAGGATCTTGTATTTATAAATTTGATCCAAGTATTTGTATGTGTAAATTGGCGATTCTATATGTTTAAGAAATTGAGTTCTCAGTTTGGATGCTTGGTGATTAGTATGGGATTGAATTAGCATCTAGCTGTAATTTTTTTTTTTAAAAGAAAAACTTCTTTTGGGGCAATTAAAAGTGCCCTATTAAGAAATCTATAGAGGCAATTCCAAGTGCATCATCAATGAAGCTATTGCAGCACTTTAAAATGCCACTATAGATGATTAACCATGGTTAAGAAATCACGATGAACATGCTGTAGCAGCTCCGTGAAATGCCTTAACACATATGCTTACGCGGCACTTTTGTGTGCCTCTTCAAACACTTTTTGTGGCACGTATAAGTGCAACGACAAAGAGATTTAGAGGCTTCATAATGTGCCCCAATATGTAATCTATGCGACACCTAAAAGTGCAGCAAAAAAGAGTTCTTGAGGCGCCTTAAAGTGCCTCATAACAAGTGCCGCGTTAGACCTATAGCTGCATCGATACACGCGACACTAAGGTGGAGTGCCCCAATACACAAACTGCCCCAATAGGTCGCTTATTAAGGCAGTTTTGACTGCCCTAAAAAGCCATTTTTGTTGTAGTGATTATACCAGCGTCGCCACCAATATAATATATCAGGGTCACCAAATGTAACACCATGGGTTACAAAAGCTCAATAAAATAATCTCACATTTGCTTACAACAAGAAGGCATAAAAGTAGTACACTAACTCATGTAAAATCAGCAATTTCAATTAACACATGTATATTCAATATCACAATTAACAATGACACATCCACATTCACTATTCAACTATCGTTGGTGTCGGTGGTATCTGAATTTCTCCTACACGAGATTTCGTAGAACGTGTCACCATTTTATCCTTTTCTTTACCAAATCAACATTTTTAAAATCGTTTTTAATACACCCAACCTCGGTTCTGCCGTTTTGGTCTCCCGAGTATCCTCACAATGGTTTCGCAATCCCGAGTTTCCATTGGCACACAAAACTTTGTATTGGCGCCTCTCCGCGGATAACCAAGCTACACACCCAACCTCAGTTCCGCCGTTCCGGTCTCCTGAGTATCTTCACAACGGTTCTGCCGTTCCGGATTCCCATTGGCACACACACACCACACAATGGGCTACCATATCCGACCACATTGTGGTTTTTAAACCATTTCTCTTTTTCAAACCACATCCTAGGTGTCATGTTTCTACTTTCTCGATTTATGTGTTTCGTTTTCATGTAAAGACTCCGCTGTAGGACCCTTATACACTATAATATAAATCATTTATTATAATCTTAAAACTAAACTAGTAAGATCATCCAACTCTATATTACTTATCATGCTCGTATTATTACGTAGTCATACTCAAATATTTAGCACATAATATAAAGTATAGTGTCACATGGACGAACACCTTTGGAGTAGATACCACTTATGTTTTATCTCACATCAAACAAGAAATCCTTGTAATCGCATATACATTCTCATAACCATCTTTAAAATCAAAATACGAATACTTTAACTCAAACATTAAATTCTTATCTTTCAAATTCCGTTCTTTCTTTCTTTTGGAAAAGTTCAAAACAACATATGTTTATTTAGAGTAAAAGTCGAGTTATTCATCATGCTCATATTTCTCCTCGCGTTTTTAATAGAACAAATTTACTAGTTATTTCTCTTTCATACAATTTCAAACACAAAACGTGAATATAGTTTTCTAGAGTGCGAGGAATCTACATATACTAAACTTTATACTTAGAGAAAATGGTTAGAGGTATTCTACTTATACTTAGAGATAGTGAGTAAGGATAATCTACATAAACTTAGAGTAAATAAGTAGAGGTATTCTACTATTCTTCTTGGCGATAGGGCAGCTATGAACAAGTAAGTTAGCGATCGAACGAAGTGACTTACTACGGAAAAAGCTTCGGTAGCTTCGAAAAAGAAAGGTTTCTCTCAAAACTATTTCTTGGCTAAACTACTAAATTTTTTTGGATCGAAAGAGTGGTCAAATGTTGGTTTAGTGGTGGTCTTGGATGAGTTTCTTGAAGAATTTAAAAACAATTTAAGAACAAGAAGAACAAAGAACGAACTCAAGAATTATAAAGAGAGAAATTGAAAGGTTTCAAGGTGTGAGTTGAATGGCATGAGAGGGGTCTTATTTATAGCAAAATTTTGACTCCCTCCCTACCCATCTTGGCCGGCCCCCCCTCTCTCTCCTTTCTCTCATTTTTTTGCTCCATTGTGTTGTCAAATATTGGCTTTAATCATGTCGTAGCCTTCCTTCACTTGTTATTTCCAATTTTAGGCCAAAATATAGGTTATCATGAAGGATTTTGGCCTTGTCTTATCTAGGAGAGGTTACTTGCAAGAAAGAAGAAAATAATTGGCTAGGATTGTATTTAAAGTAGCTTAGAAATGAGGTGTCAAGTAGTTATTAGGCTTAAGGCTAATAGGTAGCTTGTGCAAGTGAACAAAACACATGCACACACTCACACACCTTCTCTCTCTCTCTCTCTCTCTCTCTCTCTCTCTCTCGTCTCGTACTTGTATGTGTGTATATATATATACACATACATAAGTATAATTAAGTATTAACTAGTCTAGCTTACTGAGTCTAAGGAAAAAGTAATGATTATGGTAAGACTTTTAAGTGCTATCTATTGACCAATGGGTAAGATGTTTCCTAGAAAATGTACCTATATATACACACGCACACACACATGTATGTAGGGGATGAAAACAATTGGTGCTCTAGATAACACCAAACTGCAACGGCTTCACGTGCCTCTACACCGGAACCCTAGTTCTTTGTCGGAACCCTAATCTGCAAAACAGACAAGGGGTGAGTGCACCTTTGCCTCTCGTGGCAAAGGCCCTCCGATGTCTAAGTTAGTATCACGAACTAGCAGTGAACCTTAATTATCAGTAGGAAGACAATAAGAGATCACCAAATATTGCGTACCTTTTACCTTCAGGTTTACCTCGTATTTATAGGTTCACGGATGCTTGCTGCCCAAGCATCCCTGTTACCTCAGGATTCCTATCTCGTATAGGAAACCTAATGTATCATGGATTCTCGTTCCCTTATCAATATAATAGCTTATTCCTTTTGGGACTCTCATTCCTTCTAGGACTATTTCTCTTAATCATCTAAATACCCCACTCACGTTGGGTGTCTTGCCTTGATCCTATATACTCGGGATCTCATTCCTTTACGGAATACTACTATTCTAGAGCTTCCTTAAGCATTCCTGTCACGTCATGAATTAGAGCAACTTGTTCCCCTGTTCGGCTACCTCGTTGCTGAACAGTTCACATGGACCAATGACCTCTCATGCAACTGGTCCATGTCGTTACATTTGGACAAACGACTTCATATGTCTTTTGTCTTTATTAGCCGAACAGTCCGCATGGGTCAATGACTTCTCATGTCACTGGTTCACATCGTCGTTCATCGCACTGCTCGGCGATAAGCCTTCACGCCTACCACGTGCCTCCGTACATCACGTGCTCGGTGACTAATTGTACCTGTTCGGGAATACCTCCCTACAATTGCTCCCCAGCTTTATCCATCTACCACTGTTCAGGGGCAATGGGTGAAGCTCTCAAAAGTACTAGACCAAACTCCTCTAACCACGGGCAGTCATTGCACTTAATACTCTTTAATGTTTTTGGCGGCTTCGTCATTATACCGTCTCGGGGTAATGACTCCACGTGGCGTATTTCGTACACTTTGCATTAAATTTGAACTGACGTTTCTTCCAAACGTCGTTAGCACATTTTTCGCTTTTCGTTACTTTAACTCGTAACGGCGTGGAGAGAGACGTTTCGTCTCCGTTCCTTGCCCTTAAACCTCTAAAAGGGTTTTCTTTTGGGTTTCACACATTCAAAACCCTTCCTCGTCTCCCATTGTTTGAGCGACTCAAAACGCCATTGCCGCCGTCTGCGCATTCCTTCTGCAACCTCAGACACCGTCATAGTTCATCTCGTAAGCCTCTTTGCTCCCTCTCGTTGTAAGCTCTTTCTCTCCGATTCATCAGTTCCTAGGGATTTACTCATATCCCTTCTAGATTTCGATCTTCTCGTAGTTTCCTTTATATATTCCAATGGCGAACGAGGGTGATCGCGACCCTAAGCCCGAAAAATTTAGGAAGCTTTGTGAAACCCCGTCAGCCATGACGGCTTTTAGGAGAGAGTATGACGTCCCTGAAAATGTAGGGAACTCGCCCCATTAGATGCGGACAGGGACGGGGGCTCTTGGGATAGGATGTGCATCCCAATCGTAGCCATTGTTGAGGGAGGAGTTAGATTTGCCTTCCATCCATTACTCCGTCAGGTCTTGAACTGGTATCGACTCACACCGATGCAAGTTTCCACTAATTTATTTGGGTTAGTAATGGGGGTCGTAGCTTTGAACAGAATTTTGGGGACCCAACTGGGAATCTGGGACATCCAATGGTGGTATAGCATCGTGCTAAACCCCGATTATAATACCTTCTACTTCAAAGTTAGGAAAGCAGAGAAGCGTCTCGTGCTAAATATACCAGACTCTGCTCGCAATCACGAGATCGATTTTCTCTATGTTACTGAAGCATTCGAACCAGTAGGTGAAGATGGCCAGGTGGTGGGCTTCCACTGCCCCCACGTATGGGGCTACCCACGTATGCTCCTGATTTTCACTTCTTCTTGTAACTTTTGTTTAACGTTTCGTTTTAGTCTCTGACCCTTATTATGCTTTTAACCGTGCAATGGATAACGCAAACAAACGTCCCAGAGCTGAACCTAGCTACGTCCGAACAGCAGAGATCAACAAAATTTTTAGATACAAAAGTGAACCAGGCACCTCAACATTTGGTCGGGGTCGTGATGCCAATGTATTATTAGGCTACGACCCAGCTTATAAAGGGTTTATAGACAGGAGGCTAGCAAATCCGAGCACCAGCAGCGCCTCAACCTCAACAGCTCCTCAACCACAGAGCTCAAGATTGCAGGCTAAAGTCACACTTGCCGGACAGCCGGGTGAAGTGACTATTCCTGTAGGCGTTCCTGCAACCCGTGTGGTACTCAGGAGGTCTAGACGAAGACAAATTATACCCGATCATCAGACTGAACAGCCCATTCCCCTTGGCGTCACCAGCCAGTCGTCTTCTTTAGGCTACTCTCGATCTCCTCCTGACTCAGGTACGATGGGCTCGCCAGCCACTTAACCTTAGCTCCCTTCTTACTGTCCCAACGAGAGGGCGTGGTGCCGCCAGCAGAGTGGTGTCTACGGGTGCTCCCCCCCCCCCCACGATCTCGTCGCACTAGAGGGGGGTCAACAAGATCATCCTCGTCGCCTCGGGGACGCGTGAGGACGGGCCAAAACGCATAGAAACTTCACAGTTAAGCATGCTCGTCCTGGGGTAGTCTAGGGATGGGTAACTTACTGGGAAGTCTATTGGCTTTGGGAGTCCAAAGCGGACAATATTGTACAAAGATGGAGCGGATCGTTACAGCAAAGCAAGGTATCGGTACCTCAAAAATGAGGTATCAGTACTTTTCTCCTCTAATGCTTCTCAGTTGGCTGGGTACCAATACTTCAAAACTTAGGTACCGATACCTCTGCTCTGCGACCAGAACTTTTTGCTGATTTGTTCAACCTTCCATGCATAAATGGAAAGTTTCTACTTAGGGCTAGTTTTTGGGATATTTTAGGGGCTTTTTGGTCCTTTGTAGGGCTGATATGTAAGTCATATAAATAGCTCTTTATGCCATATTTGGCCATTATGTACACTTGAAGCTTTAAGTACTCTTTTAGTTGGTTTTAGAACTCTATAGCTTTGTTTCAAGTTTTTCTAGTCATTTCCTTCAAGAACTACTCAAGGTATTAGTTGTTTGTTAATTTCTCAAGTATTAAAATGGTAAGTACAGTTTGGATCTTCGTTAATATCAAGTTTATTTCAGTTTTTATCGGTTAAGAAACATGTCTCATTTTTATGCTATACTTTGTTCTTTTACTATGAGTGAGTAGTGTTTTGACTAAGTCTTAGGTTAATCTTTTCCAAAGACTTAGGTTGTTATTTGGTTCTCGAACTCTCGGGCTTAAAACATGATTTTCGGAAATGGATTAACCTAGCCATTTTTTGTCTAAACTAGGGGTGTTAACTTCTTGGCATGTCGTTTAGTCAAACGATCTTCGCACACGGTATGCCTAGAGCTCGTGACCTCCTACGTGTTCGATTCATTAGTAAAACAAGTTGATTTAATTCCGATAAATCACATCTTTTGATAAACGTAGTCTTTAAAGCTAAATCTTTTGAGTGTGAGCACGCGGTCGTGACTCTCGCTGAGTTATAATCGAGAATCGATAACGGCCTTTGTCAATGGATGGATGATCCCCAAACTTGCCCTTTTTAAGTTTATCAAACTCTTTTCTAGTCTTTAAGCAAGTCGTTCCACTTTCAAGGCAAAATCAAAAGTTGGCCGTCTTAAACGCTAAAATCCATCACATAAAACCTACAATCCGAGCAAGCTGTTACCGATTTCCTATGGTACAATTCCGGTATTACTGGATATTATGCTGACAATGATCTAATCCTACGCTTAGGGTTTTCAACCTTATTTGAAGGTAAGGTCTTTGGCTAAGCAAGGGACATAGAGACAAAGGTGAGCAACCGACCCTACTGGCTGCCAAATTTTCATAGAGATGGGTATAATTTTAATCTCATTTTTACTAATTTGACCCCTCTTTAAATTCATTTTGGCCGCAGCTCATATAAGAGTTTTGTACTTAGGGAAAAAAAAAGTCAAAATAGAATCTCTTGTAACGACCCGAATTTTTGACCCAATTTTTTTTTCTAATAATAATATTATTAGGATTATTTTTTTAATACAATTACTTTTTTTTAAAAAAAATGCATAAATGCATGCAATTATACTCCATGCATGCATTTTTTTTTCCTCCATCGTGCATGCATGCACCCCATCACCTCCCTCACCTCAATCTCCTACAATGTCTCCCTCTCTCCGTCCCACAGCTCACTCTCTCTCCAGCCATTACTCCCTCCATCTCCTTAACCTCCAAGAAAAAAAAATTCATCCCCCCTAGCTCCAAACCAAAATTTCCTTCACCACCAAGCAAAACTCGAATTTAATTCCTTCCTATCCATTTCCTACATCCTCTCTGACCCTAAAACCAAGCCCAATTTGTCCATTCCAAATCCCATGAACCCAGCTTCATTAAATGCCATCTTATCCTTCCACTCCAAAATTCACCTATATATACCCCACTACTTTGGCCACTAGCACACCCCTACACCCTCCACACTCCTCTGAGAAAGAACCAAGAGAAAAATAGAAGAAAACGAAGCTCCAATCCATGGAGTTTTAGAGAGAGAAGAAAGAGAGAGAAAAGTGGGTCTCATAGTTACGTTCAACCGAAACCCAATTCAATCGTTCCAATCATTTCCCACAACCCTAAGCATCTCTAAACATCATCCAATTCAATCCCAAGCCTCCCCCTCTGCCAAAACCGAAGTCACCTTCCAAAAATTCCAAAGTTTCGTTTTCACTCCAATCCAGACAATTCAAGGTATTATAATCCATTCCAACCTCTTCTCCACTTTCCCTAAGTATAATTGAATAGTTTTGACTAGTTTTAGGGCTTGAAATGAGCCCGAACGGAAAATATAGCTCACTGTGTGTTTTCTGCCATATTCATCATTATGATATTATTTCTGAGCCCAATACTTTATTTTTAATTATTTACGTTACGATCTTTCTGTTATTAATATTATGAAAAACTACTTACTTGATATTATTTTCTTATAGTGTAATATCATCTTAGTATAAAAAGTAATAGTTATATCAGTTTAAATTATCTGACAGATGGAGTGGAAATAAAAGTTTTTAAGTTAATAATACTTGGATTTAATTTTTAAAAAAAGGGGGATAATAATAATATAGACTCCTCGCATACCAAAAGATCATATCTTGATAATATCATAATTTTTTTATTTAATATCTATTTATTAATTTTTTTTCTTCTTTTCATTCAAAGTTTACAAACGAAAAATCCTTGCGACCTTATAAATCATGATATTGATGCCCGAGTAATTTTTTTTAGACTCTTTACATTCTGAAGATGAAACCTTGTTAACCTCAATATATTTTATTAATTAAATTATTTATTATCTATTTATTTTACATGAGACAACTTTTATCAATATCCTTATTTAAAATAATTCTGTGGCCCTCCGAATTCAACTCTTGACACTCGAATATATTGTAGAGAACCTTTAGGACTCTTATTAAGGTCATGATAATTATTCTAATATTTTTACCTATTTAATGAATAAAAATTAGTTTTTAATCAATCTAATTTCTTAGAAATAATTAATGAGAGCTTAGAATTTTTTTTTTTAAATTATCTTTTATATAAAAGTTCTTACTCTAATTTTGACATCGTGGCCATACAAGACTTAGGGCAACGGCCCATTCATAAAAGGTTGTATGATTGCATTGCTTGTTATTTGTTTTAATTATTATTTGATTTAATTTATATTGCACCGATACTTGATTAAATGCTAGATTGGACCCTAAAGACATGGGGTGGTATGCGAATAGAATTCACCTAGAAGATGCTAGGTAATGGAAGAATTGGAAAGTTTTATTTTTAGATTGCCTGCAGGCGGAATTTTGAGATGTGATGATTTAAAACTGGCAAAGTAAGCCCAGTGATGAATGATGATTTAAAACTAGCAAAGTAAGCCCAATGAGAAATTGAAGTTCACGGGAGTCCAGTGATGAATTGATAATGACGGGAGTCCAGTGATGGTTGTGATGTGGTGAATAAGATAGGCGAACCCTAGTTATGTAACGGCATGATAAGCTTACCCCTTTGTTGTAGTTATTGGGATGCACACTCGGTACATAACTTAGGTGCATCTACGACAGCAAAAAGAAGTGATCTCATGGGACGGGACATGGCTAGCGGTTGGGGAGGAAAGATCTCGTGGAGGAGATCTTAGATCACACGATAGAATAATGGATAGTAATAAATCAAATTGTGTGAAAAATCTCTGATTTACTTTTTCGTACCATATTTTATCTTGCTGTTTGCTAGTGGTGAAGTAAGAAAGGTAGTTGGGTTGGATTATTCTACTGGTTAATTTATCACTCACGGATACGTCTGTATCCTGGCAAATCTGTTGCTTCGACGACCAATTTGCCAGCAAGTGCAGGATTCAATGGTGGAGCAGCTTGAGACAGGAGGAAAACCGAGAGCGGAGATCGAGTATGCTTGAGATCCATATCAAGCCTAGAGTTGGCTCTGAAGTTAATGTATTTTGAATCAGTAAATTTATCTTGGGATTGTAATAGCCAAACCTTTATTTTGGAAAATTTTATTTATTTAGCAAAATTTTTCTAAAGAATTATTTTATTTTGCTCCCAAAAAATCAGGGCTTTACATCTCCACCCAGAAAATTCACACATGTAGCGCTAGTTTTATTCGTTCTTCAAAACAAATCAAGGGTTTCGTTCAGAGGCGGAGCATTTTTCCGCTATGAAGATTTTAAAGAGTAGGCTTCGAAATCGTATGTGTGACCATTGGATGCATGATAGTTTGATTGTGCATATGGAGAAAGATGTTTTTGAAACCATTACAAATGAGGCTATCATCTACTGTTTCCAAAGTATGAAAAATCGTCGAGGTCAATTGTATATCGAAATTGCATTTTATTATTAATATATGTCTACTTTTTGAGTAACTTGTCAATTCTAATTGTTTCTTTCAATTAGCAACTAAAAAAGTGAATTACACATAGTTCAAATTTTCGACTCCACTTATCGAAAATCATGGCTCCGCTACGAAGGCCTATTATATTTGGGGTTCATGTACTGGGTAGAGCCTGTCATAATTTGCTACACAATTAATAATCTTGTTTGCCTTCTCATATGGATAGAATGGATCCCAGGGTTGACGAGGTTTGGCATTTGAAAATACGTCCATAATACTTCATTTCCATTTTTTTTATGACATTGGACTTGAATATTGGTTTGTATGAATTTTTAAAGTTGGTACCACAGTGCAAGATTTTCAGATGAAATGACATTTTTTCACTCTTCTTGTTATTAGGCAATTATGATCTACTGCGTTAATAGCTGATTACAAACGGTTTATTTTGTGCAAAGAAAGTTTTTAGGCTGAATAATGACATGCTTTCCATTGTTGCATATATCATTTTGATTAGCACATAGTTCATAGGTAATTAATCTAGATATCAAATTATTGGGTTATAACAATTGAATCGTGACAAGACCAGTCTGCAGAAAATCAACCCACCAGAGTACGGTCTAAAATTGTAGATGAAGCTCGATCACTTCCTCTAGATTTTCGAACTTCATCTAAAATTTTAGACTGTACTCCGACGGGCTGATTTCACACAGATTGATTTTGTCACAATTCACTTGGTTTGTTAAAGACAAAAAAATAAGTCACTTGGTTTGTTAATTTAGGTTGAGCGAAAGTGAAACTTGTGATCCGAATTTTTGTTTTGGAGACTTACGATTTGGTGCTTTCTCCCCCTCACACAGGTCCTTTCGAATTATCGCGTTGGTAGCGAATATAGCAACTGCTTGACTTGCTCTAATATGCAAATTAAGAAGAATTCGTAAATAAATAAATAAAAACATGAAACAAGATATTCTATTTATTGACAACAAACAAGAATTTCAACTTAACAACACTTCCCAGCATTTTAATCGAGCATTGCTGCTCAAATGCTGCTATATACCTAATACCGATCCAAAAAGTCCAAATTAAAAACCGAAAAGAAAGAGGCAACGTCACACGGTACCTCTTGCAAACACACATTCAAAAGTATCAAACACTTGACGAAAGAGAAAACACAAATGAAGACGATCTATCCTGCGCGATTTTCCAGGAATAATGAGACATATTATTTTGTTGGATCGATGACCATATTGTCTGTTCATGCCATGGAGTCCAAGGCCATGATGGTGCTGAGGTTCATCGGGTTCATGTACTTGGAGGAGCCCGACATGATCTGCCGCACGATAAGCCTGTTAGCCTTCTCGGATGGATGGAACGGGTCCCAGAACGCGTACAAGTCTCTGTTCGGGCACAGGTTGGACGCGGCTGTGCAGAGCCCGATACCATTGTACGGCCCCTGCCCGCAACATGCGATCTTGGATGTCGCAAACCCGTAGGCTTGAGGGTTGCTGATGAAATCGTTGTGCATTTCCTGAGCGTTCACCGCGATGAAGACGTTGGACCCGATTTTTTGGTTGAGGTTGTTGATGATCTGGATCAGTTGTGGGTTGAACAGGGCTGCTGCTCTTTGGAGTTCCGGTACGCATTCCCCATTTCTGCTGCCGCGCATCCCCAGTTCAGCTGGGACACAGCCCAATGGTCCTGTACCCGTCACCAGCACCCTCCGTGCCCCCAAGTCGTAAAGTCTCTGCATCCACCACGTACCCGTTTATATATGCACCAAAATTTCGGCATTAACAGAAACAGCTTTTCATTATCATTTTTCTATATGACTCCGTTTGTTTCCACGTAATGCAAATTGATTTTGCCAAAACAAAATTTGTCAATTTCTTTTTCCGGTGTTTGGTTGTTATTAGGATATCACAGTGAAAATTTCACCTAAACAAATCATTATCTGCTAATTGCCGGATGAGTTACCAACAAATAGGGAAGTATTTGGAATACATTTCTTCAATCGGATAGTTGTAGTCTCTGATCAATTGATTGCAATAGAAATGGATATGGAGTATAATAAATAGCAAGATCAGTAAAAGAACAAAGGAAAAAGGGGGAATTTTATTTTTTGAAATCGAAATACGCTTCAAGAGAGAGAGAGAGAGAGAGAGAGAGAGAGAGAGAGAGGAGAGAGGTAGTTTTACATATAGCTTGCTTGAACACAGTTGAGGAGAATCAATGAGGGAGAGGGATAGAAAAGAGGGGTAGCTGGACTTTGGAAAGGAAACGTTGGGATGCATCCCTAAAATAATTTACGGGAGTTTTGAGGGGAAGTTATTTTTCTTTATTTGGAAGAAAAAAGTTTTACAGAGTAAAATATCTTACCATTGTATTATTAATCAAAACACCAGAAAATAAACAAAATATTTTACATTGAAACAAACGGAGCCTATATATATATGGGTTCACATCCACATATTCAATATTAACGTTGAACCTAAGACTAAAAACTCACTTAATAATTACGAGAGCCCTATTTCTTCGGTAGTATTGTTGTATGTGATCAATCACGTTGAACACAAGACTAAATGAACTTAAAACAAGCACTCATCCACATGGTCTAGTTTGCAATTGTTCTCATGTGGACCCAATATTGTTTGACATGAACTATTAATAGATGAAGTGTTTAGTATTAAGTCATGAGTGATATACTAACTGTCATCCTAAATGTGATACACAATTTTATTTGATGTCTTAGGGCGTTCTTGTCAAATTACAACCGGTACTAATTTTTGGAAGACCAATCTTCAGTCTTCTTGTTCACTAGTGAATGATCGTTCAAAATCGAGCAAAGTCTTATATGAAACTAACCCCACAAAAATTGATACCACCGAAAAAGTTTCGAGTACGAGATCTATATGAGGAAATAATCCCCTAAATCCAAGTGTTGACCAAGAAGTTAATGTGGTACATAATCATTACATGTCTTTTTAATTACATGTCTTTTCCAAATCACTTTCTCTCTCATGATTCATAAAGTGGATGCAGCTCCTAAAATGCTTTTTTCATATTAATAGAATATTAGAATGTCTCATGATAATAACATGGGATTTATTTGACAATAATTAAACACAATAAGTTCGACAGATAGAGACATATACTAGCTTCTTTTATGCCCACATGCATGCATGGAGGAGTTGTTTGTCTCTTAAATGTGGAGGGTAAAAGCCCAACCAGGGAAGGGTACCTTCCTTTCCACCTACTTTCCTGTGACTTGTCTATTTAAATTTTAAACAGCACCAACTTCTAATAATAAGGGCGATACCAATTATGCTGTCGTCATTATTAACACCCTTTTTGACCACCGATGCGGTAGTTCAAACGCTTGGAGCAGTTAACATAAAGTTATATTTTTTTCGTCGGTATTGAGTTCAATACAAGATCTCAGTGATTGGTAGACGGGTTTTTAATTAATTTAATTTGTACTTCGACGGGGACGGCCGGCTAATTGAGCCCGCGACGTGGCGACAGATCAATATTTTCCCCCTATAACAGAAATGATAGGGGCCCAGAAAATATCTATAACCTAATGTGGAAATACTTAGGTCTTGCTGAATTCCTTAGAAATGCTCCATAGATTTTATTTCAGTTTTGATGCGATTCAGTGTCCATTCGTTTTGAAAATCGGACGATTTTATGTGTAACTTTTCGTATTATCCAGACCGTAAAATTGGAGAAGAAATTTTTGGTACGTACCACGTGGTGGTACCAGTCGGTAATTCCAACCGTCCAAATATATTTTGGACGGTCTGGATTTTATTCCCTCTCTCCTGCCTCACCCCACCACTCTCTCTCCTCTTTTTCTCTCTCTAAAGTCCAGATCGTCCAAAATACGTCTGGACGGCTAGGATCGCCGACGGGGTACCATGTGCGTGGTACCCGTCCGGCACCCATAAAGCTTCTCATAAAATCGAATTGAAAAGGAGGGAAGAATAAAATTAACAGAAAAACAGGCTATTCATAAACACAAGACTCCCGCTTCTGTGCGATACATATGCGAAAAGGGTCAAATGTACGCAGTCTTATATCCCGTAACTAGGTAGGATAAATATATATATACCTGTAAGATTTTCTGGTACTCGGAGATGACATAGCGGACGTAATCGGGGAGATTGTACTGGCGCGACCGAGCAGAGTAGGGCACCAAGAAGTAGTTGTTGACGAAGTCATTGCCTCCCAGTGTGATCAGCACAAGGGCTTGGTTTACCAGTTTCTTTGCCTGTGCAGTGCCTACCAGTGAAGCCACCCTTTGCTGGTATTGTTGGAAGTATTGCAACTGTTGTGGTATTCTTATTATGTTTACCTGCACATGATCCAGGAAGCGAAAATTTAAATATTCCCTCGCTTTATCGTTTCAATTTTATCGATGTTCCCGGGTGATAAAAATTTATTAAGTATTTTTCTCGATATTTTTCCAAGTGATTTTTCGTTTCAGCTATTGTTGTCAATCTCGATCAGTCGTATGTATTCAACTACTCCCTCCATTCCACAACGATAGTCTATCACCAATTTATTTTGTTCTCGCCGTAAACAAAGTAAAGCAGTTCCATGCGTAATTTTTGAACTTTTCGTACCGATTTAAAGAAGTACAAAGATTTTCAAAACTTTAAGATGCCGATTTTTGGGGCTTTTGTCTTACATATTTTAAAAAATATTTAGATAAAAATCATAATTTTTTACTTTTCATTGGTTCTTGACGAGACGAATTAATAATCTACAAAAGTTAGGCACGAAATTAACAAACACGAAAAATAATACTCCCTCCGTCCCAAATTGATTGTCCCGTCCGCAAAACGGAGTATTAAAAATAATGCAATTTTTTCAAGAAAAAATTCAAACTTTTTTCACAAATTAAAAATACTCATTGATATCTAGTAAGTTGTTGAAAAACTTTTGATTTTTTCTTGCAAAAATTGTATTATTTTTAACACTCCGTTTTGCGGACCGGACAATCAATTTGGGACGGAGGGAGTAATAAATAAGGACAAAACAAAAAAAAAGTCCAAAAACTTTAGCGGAAGCTCTTCTTTATTGACGAAAATGAATAGAATTTGTCACGAAACCTCCTATGTATTATTAGTTAAATTAAAAACAAAGCATACTGCTAGCTAGTCTGCTATGCACAATACTTTAAAAACACAATTCTGAACACTGCTGTGTACGAGACCGTTCATTGCACATGGACCACATAATTCCGGATATTACTGTGTCCGGAACCGTTCGATGCACGTGGATACACATGCATCGAACGATTCCGGACGCAATTATGTCCGTCGGAATTGTGTTCTAAATTCATGTGCGCAGACTTTCTGAAATACAAAAGGAGGAGAGTATGTGTGGGTCCGATGATGATTTTTGAAACTTACAAACTGGATTCCGGTGTCGTTAAGAATTCCAATTCCAGCAGAAGCAAAGTTGGCACCCACGAGTAGTTTCTGACCGTTAAGCTCCGGACTAAGGTACGGCAATGTTGCCTCCGCGCCAAGACTTTGACCTGATATACTCCATAAGCAGAATTAAAATAAGAGAAAAATCTTTCCATTTTTTTTAAAAAGTTATTTGCGTGTATGTTTTAAGCGTCTATATTTAAACAGAGCTGATTCGATTGAAAATGTATAGGCTACAAATGAGAGCAACATCTATAGTACATACGAGCATTTTGCTAGGGACATATCCAAATTTACATCCTCTCTCAAGTGATGGTCGGACCCTCATCTCAGTGTCGTGGGTTCCCAACATACTAGTGAGAGAGAATGTAAGAATGGATATAATCATATACAGTTGGATGTGTCCCTATCATTTTTGAATACATAATGCTACAAACATAATTTTAAAATACAACGCCGGACACAACCATCTCCCGAGCCGTTGGATGTATATATGAACCCATATACATTAATCGGCTCCAGCCACAGTCATGTCCGGAGTTCTGTTTTAATGATGATATGGTTTGATGCACTCGCTCCATTTATTGCACACACACACAAGAGTGTGAAATAAAATAGTAGTGGCCATTTCGATCCGGAAAACGTTGATGCATGTCACGTGAGAAAAATGAGTTTTCTAGGTGGTGTTAATGCAAATCTACTCTCTCTCTCTCTCTCAACATCCATGTTCCAAAAAGAAAAAAACCGTCGGTGTTCATTTCTCTCTCTCTCTCTCTCAACATCCATGTTCCAAAAAGAAAAAAAACATCGGTGTTCATTTACTTATAACACACATGCATTCCTTGTAAAAGATGCATACTTTTTCAAAGCTTCCTGAAATGGCACCAAGTTTTTCTTCAAGTATATTGAAAACCTTAAATGACAACAAATCAAAAGCAAGGGTTTTTCAAACATTTTTCTGCAGTCTTGTACCATTGCACTTTTTTTTTATATCCGAGTCAACTAACTCGCACCACATTCACCAGTGTACATGAAATTAGTATGTCAACACATTGTACGTTCGCAATATCAAAAAGGACAAAAGGAGTAGAACGCGGTACTCAACTGATAAGATCAGGGATGTTATAGCCGTTAGAGAAGCGGCCGGTGGGTCGGTGCGTCGGGTAGTCAATGCCGTAAGGCGGCGAGTCGGCACGGGCCGTGGTAGCCAGATAGTTGTTGTTGCCATTGTCGACGAGGGAGTCTCCGAACACGAAGAATGCACGCGCCTCTGCCCGAGGGACAGACCATACCACCCCCAATGCAAGCCCTAGAACAATGACCCACATAAACTTAGGACCTGCCATGGCTAGAAAAGAGACCTTAACTAACAATGGCCAACTCTTCCTATGGCCTTTCTTCCCTTTTCTTGCTAGGAAAAAAAAAGGGTAAGACTTGATATTCTTGGAGGGGGTGTGGTGGTGTGCTTGGAAAATTATCAAGGTGATGGGATTTTATATTTGTGGAAAGATTGAGACACACATGAGACTAAATTGATGAGTCCAATGGAACCAAACAGTTGGAGCCGGAAAAAATGGACCACACAGAAATACAGAAAGCTTTTTGCTAGTACAAGTGGTTACACTTATTCAATTTGGACAGTTGTTTGGCAGTATGCAATAATTAAAACCCTGTTCTAGCTATATACTACCTTATAGCTGGGGTGCCCTTAAAAACCAGTCTTTTTCCAGCAACCCTAATTCAAAAAATTCAAATGATTGAGAGTTTCCGCGGGTTGCTGATCTGTTTTTCTCCTTTGTGTTTTTTTTTTTTTCTCGTTTGTACGTAGTTTGTACTGTTTAGTTCAAAATATAAGTTTCGTTTCCTAAAACAGAAGTGCTATGATCACCGCACTTCTAGCTTATCCTAAAACGGAGATGGTAAAACAAGAATAGTTACTCCTTCGGTCCGAAAAAGAACCTTAACAGAACGGGGCCTCCTCACTCTGTCCAACGAAAAAAATTTGTTTAGGAGAAGCTTTAAGGGAAAAAAAACCCTCATGCATTACCTAGTAAGAAGAAAATACAAAGATAAAAGCTAAACAAGAATCGTTACTCCTTCTGACCCCAAAAAGAATGATCGGTAGGTAAATTTAACAGGGACTTAAAAACAATGCGCTTAACTTGGTTAAGGCTCTATTCGGTAAAGTTGCCAGTTTTTTGTTTTTTGTTTGTGGAAAACAAGAAATGAGTTTTTGTTTATTTATTAAAAAATAAAAACAAAAAACATGTTTGGTAACCATAATAGTTTTTGTTTATTTGTTTGTTGGGCTGTCGAAAGTGTTTTCAAAACAAATGAAAACCCAATTTTTGTGTTCTTTGAATTTCCGTAAACTAGTGGAATTGATTTTTTATATTTTGTAAACAAAAACAGTAACATAAACATGTTTATGGTGCCTGTTTCAAAAAATATCAAAAACAAAAAATAAAAACTTTTCCAAACAGAAATCAATTTTCGCTAAAACAGAACTCACTAGTCACTACTATCTAGTAATTTGTGCAAAAATGTTTAACCTTTTTATAATAGAAAAGTACATTCTTTTAAATTTTCATTGTGCATGTCATAGAATCCTATATGGAACGAAGGTTTATAGAAATGATGCGACTATTTTAAGTCCATCAGCTTGAAACTGAGTGCTAATTAAATGATAAATAATTAGGTAGTAACTTTGTGACATAATTCTAATTTCTAGGTATATAATTGTGTACTCAAAAAAGAACGCATGCAGAAACTAGTGGAAAAACATAATAGACGGCTTCTCTTCAGTCAGGTCCACTTCAATCAGAGGACTCGTTCATGTCATAGAGTTTGTCGAGTAGAATGCATATAAAAAACCAAGTTCATTGGCTACGGATTCATACCTGGTCAAAGCATATTTATGGTAACAAAAAAAAAAAAGTTTGCCACACTGGATTTTTATTTTGTATATTCCTGATTTTGAATATTATTGATAATTATTCGTGTATAGCTACTTATAATCTTAATAATTTTGGTTCAATTTTATAAAAAAAAATCGGTTATTTTACATTTTCATTTCTCGATTTCTTTCATTGGTAAAAAAATAAGCACGTAACTGTGAAGTGGCGTAAGAAAAAAAATTATTGATATACTTTAACTACATTAGGTTATAATCATTTCAATGTACAAATATAATATATTGAAAAGCAAAAATTTTATGATGTAATAAGTATACGTTCCGACATATAATATATGTCTATTAAGCCGGCCCCCTTCGAGTTAAAATCCTGGCTCTGCTACTGTCACTAGATTTGATCATTGAAAATCTAGAAGCACAAAATTAAAAGATTTAGATTTATGTATGTTTACTGGCTAGTTTGGCTGGTTATAAATAGACTAATAAAGTACTGTACCCTGAAACAACCACCGACTAACCATGAGAAAGAAAAAAAGCATTGGATCCCTCAAAGCATCAAGCCTTTGACACATCTTCTAGGCTTCTCATGTTTGTTTTGTATCGTGTTCGGGTCAGTTTACATGCACTTTAACTAATTAATTTCATGTTCAGTCTAATAAAAAACAGGTCATTTTGCGCCAGTATTAAATGATCGATTCACAATAAATTGTTTTCTCACGGCTTAACCCATGTCGAACTCTGATCAATTGTGTTGGGAGCAAACCTAGTAACCAACTGAAGTAACGCTCTTAGGCCTTAGGCTTCTCATGATAACCATGGGGTAATAAGAGGGGTGGGGATAAAGGGCCATGTGATGAACATCAATGAGTGTCAACCAATTCCAACTACTTAAAGTTTTGAATTAGTTGAAAGTAGGATGTAGAAATTAATACTGTTTTTTTGGAACCGAACTGGCGGCAGACAGAAACAAGAAACCAAAACTCATTTCCTCCTAAAGGTAACAACTTTGAGATAATAGCACATTTTACCAAGAAATTTAACATCCTAATTAGAGGTGGGCATCGTGTCATGTCGTATCGTGTCATCTCGTGTTCGTATTAGAATTCTCTCAACCCTAATCCGACATGTTTAACTTTTCGTGTTATCGTGACGTGTCATATTCATGTTCCGTGTTAGAAATAACCAACCCTTACCCGCTAATTTCGTATCCGGTTCGTGTCGTGTTATCGTATTCTTTCATAAATTTCCACCCCGCATCGGATTGTTGTCATCTCGTGTTGGTGTCAGAATTCTCTAATCCTTAACCCGACCTGTTAACCCGACCTGTTTAGCTTTTCGTGTTATCCTGTCTTGTCATATTCGTGTTCTGTGTTAGAAAAAATTGACTCTAACCTGCTAATTTCGTGTCATGTTCTCATGTGTTATCGGAAATTCCCACCCGTGTCCCTAACGCACTGCAAACCCAAGAACTTTCAATATACAGTGGGGGCCTATATTAGACTTATTAGTTGTAACCTTAATGAAAGAAAAACATTTACGCGCAATATATAAAACCAACGGCATCCCTTCTTTAATTAGGTAATAATAGTTTATTAAATACCAAAATTAGACCCAAAAAATCTTATTATCCGTACACCCAAACTGAAGAGAAGGCCCATGAATGTTTTTTTTCCTTTGCTCTCTTTTAAACTCATCCCAAACTGAAGATCAAACTTAAATTACTCCCTCCGTCTCAATTTAACAGGAGACTGTGAAATTTTGACCTCAAAAAATAAAGTTGAAAATTAATTTTTAATTTTATTTTGCACTGTTTAAAAGATCTCAGTGAGTACTTTCAACGGTGCAAAAAAGTTCCAAAAAAAGATTATGAAAAATATGATTTTTTTTGAAAGTCAAAATGATACAACTTTAAGTAGGGAGTATTTAAAATGAGACAGAGAGAGTAGTTACTATAATAAATACGGAAATTGAATTGATCCCACCTACATGTCTGCAGCTGGGAGATTTTAGAGAAGTTGAGAGATCAGCTCCCTCCACTCCCCTCTGGATAGCACTGCAAATGAACCGAGTCGTTTATGAACTGTTCGAGACTTGAGTCAATAAAGACTCTTTCGAGTATGATTTATCCATTAAACGAAATGAAACTAAGCCTCAATTTCTTGGTTGTATGACAAATGAGTCAAACCTGAGCATGACAGCATTCAGCTCGACTACGCTTGCGATTGGATTATATATATATAGTCCTCTTCTTATAAGGACCACCTTATTTTAATAAAATGTGGACCTCCCTTTCCCGATCGAATTTCGATGATCCAAGCCGCTCAATGTGTTCAAAACGTGATTTTAAGGGTACTCAGGAGAAATCAGCAAAAAAAAGACCGGGAAGGGTTTAATTCAAGCAGTTTTTGTTTGTTTTTTATCTAACGGTTCAAATAAAAACTGCTCAAATCAAGCCCTTCCCAGTCATTTTTTTCGCAGATTTCTCGCGGATACCCTTAAAATCACATTCTAAACACATTGAGCAACTCGGATCATTGAAATCCGATCGGGAAAGGCAAGAAATGGGAGGTCCGCATATAAGGTCCTCATTTTAAGATCCTTACTTAAAGATTTCTATATATATATATATATATATATATAGTCAGCTTCAGTAAGGATATCCTTACCGTATTAAGTTGCGGACGTCCCCTTTTCTCCCCTTTCCCGACCAAATTTCGATAACCCGAGCCACTCAATGTGATCAGAACATGATTTTAAAGATACCCGTTAGAAATCAGCAAAAAAAAAAAAAGATTGGGAAGGTGATGCAGGGAGGCGTGTTGAAATAGAAGAACGCGCAATAAGGACAATCACGAATAAGTATGAACTAGAGGTACTCCCTCTATGAACACACAATAATGAGAAAAACTCTCAATTTTCATTAATCAAATCATTAAACAACTCCCTTAACCCGAAGGTTTACAACTTATTATATAGGAAAAAACCCTGACCCTAATTGATTCATCCAAAAAGGATGTCCCTAATTGATTCATCCAAAAAGGAAGCAGAATCAATTAATTACCAAAAACAAGAAATTCTACTTTAACTAGGAAATCAAATACTAGAAAGAAATATAAGGTTGCCAAAACAAGAGGCAACTAAAACGGAATTTTCTAATAAAACAATAAACTCAAAATAATGCGTAATTAATTTATATTTTTCATATTTCTATTCTGCATCAGAAGGACCTCATCCGAGCAGTTTTTATTTGAACCGTTCGATAAAAAACAAATAAAAATTGCTCGGATGAAGCCCTTCCAGGTCATTTTTTTTGCCGATTTTTCGCGAGTTCCCTTAAAATCACGTTCTGAAGACATTGAGCTGCTTGGATCATCGAAATTAAATCGGGAAAGGGGAGGTCCTTACTTTAACAAGTTAAGAACGCCCTTATAAGAAGTTTTCTAATAAAACAGTCAGGTTCCGGTAAGGAATTCCACATTTTATTGAAATACAGACTCCCCTTCCCAATTGAATTTCGATAATCCGAGCTGCTCAAAGTGATCAAAACGTGATTTTAAGAGTCCCCACGAGAAATCAGTAAAAAAAATGACCGGAAAGGGCTTCATCCGAGCAGTTTTCATTGAACGTTTCAAAAAAAACTGCTCGGATGAAGCTCTTTCCGGTCATTTTTTTTTGCTGATTTCTAGAGGGGACCCTTAAAATCACGTTCTGCACACGTTGAACTGTTCAGATTTTCAAATTTTGATCGGAAAATGAGAGTCCCGCATTTTAACAAAATAAGGAATCTCTCACTTGATCCGCGGTGTATATATATATATATACAAACACATATACCATGAGAAATTTATCTATGCATAAATTTATAGAACTAGTATATGTGTATATATACATAATGAATCTATCTAATAATACACAAGAGTGTGGGGATTACACAAACACAAGTTGAAAGAATGGCTAAGATTCATTTGATCTAAGAGTTGATATGTATTCTCCAACTCTCTTAAGAAAACATCCACACTTTTACAAATATATTACAAAAATGTCATCGATTCTTTTTCGGCTTCTAGCATCGGCATAAAAAGATAAAAACTCGACAATGGGTACATCGAGGGAAAAGAAGAGGAGAAAAAAAGAGGGGGAGCGAGTAACTTCCAATAAGAAGTTGAGAAGAGACAAACTCCCATCTACCGATACCAAATACAGCAAAAATCTTCTAGTCAGAACACAATTAAATCAGCCTTCATTCCGTGAATTTGCATCCTCACCAAGCCTTCCATTTTAAAGAACATTCAGTCGGGTAAGCAAAGGAGGATAAGTGCATAAACTTTTAAGAGCACTATAAACTTGTACATGTGTAATTTTTTATGTTAACATTATTTTTGTGCATGTAGACATTCCAATTTGGCCTAAAATTATTTCAAATCCCACCTTGGGGACCATCCCGATGATGAATGAATAATATGATTGATGATTGACTTCTCGTAAACCTAAGGATTTTGGTGAGTATTTTTAGCCATTTAGAGGACCCAATTCAGCGCCAAACAATTAACCTTTCAAACAGAAATACAGTATCCTAGGAAAATACATATGTCGGCCGCAAGATCTATCTCACGGCCCCCACTTCTTTCTTTCACCCATGGAATATGGTGTTTGAAATTCTCCCAGAGAGATCGATCCTAGCTCGCGAGATGCATTCCTCGGCCCACAGATCATATTTTTCCAGAATTCTGGAATGTTCTGTCATTCGTTTGATCGACGCACAACCCTAGTAGCCTTTTTCCAATTCTTCAGGGCTACGAAATAGATTCCAAGCAGAGATCTTGTTACCCTATAATTCCTTTTCGATTCACGCCATTTGATTGGCCGGAGAGAGTCATCTCATGTCCATATAAAGAGGCACTTAAGGTTCGAAATTAAAACTTCAATATACCCTCTCCAACCACAATACTTTGCAGAAATCATCTCCCAAACCCTCTTTACAAAAGCCCAAAATTCTCGTAGGCAGCCACAATCCGACGATCAAACCTCGAAATCCAAACCCTAACCCTAGGGTTTCGAAAAGCAATCCAATCAATCACCCTCAATCCAAAGCAGTCAAGCTACTGAGGGATCAAGGTGGTGAGGCCCAGGGCCGATGGTTTGATTCACTTTCTGTTTCCATGCTTTAATCATAGTTTTCTGATTAACTATTCGTATTCTGGTGTGAGGAAAAATATTGGCTAGAACATCGTTCCCGCGGCCGATATATCAATCCAGCGAGATCCCACAACCGTGAAATCCATTCACTAGTCGTGGAATCCATTCGTTGGGATAGCTTGTTGTTTCCTACTTATTCTAATGCATATTTTACTTATTATCCTGGCTCACCATATTAACTGTTTAAAGACTAAAACCAGTTTACTTGTTTAGAATTAAATAAAGCAAGTAATAATTGTATGTTAAATAATTATGAGCCGGTCTCATGACTGGGCGAAAAAGGGTGCCTAACACCTTCCCCTTATCATACTTTTGGCTCCCGTACCCGGAATCTCTATTTGTTTTCTTAGTTTTTAATAAACTATGTGGCGACTTTATTTTGATGATAACCGCTATCATGTGGAATCCACGATTCTGGTTTATGAAGTGGAAATGAGGAAATAGGATATCTGTATGGCGATACCCCGTTTGGGGAGGTGCCTACAGTGCATAATTAAAGACCTGTATGTCGGACCGCCCCATGCCCAACACTGTATAAGAGCATAGACTCATGAACAAGATTGATCTCGACTCAAACCTACGTAAATGCTTGCTAAATTTTCATTGTGCTCCAGTTACATCTCAAATTTGCTAAAAACCAAATTATTCTAAAATTTCTCTTTGCTCAGCTCATTTACAACCCTACCTCCTGATTTTATTTGAGCCTAGTCCTAGTACAAACAAACATGTGTGCTAAATTGCAATTCGATCAGATATTGATGGGCAAGTGAATAAGTTGTATTCTGCTATGCACCATAGACAATTATGGGTGTGTACACACACATATATTTCGTCTATTTTGTATTGATATTATGCTATATTTTGCATGATTTACGAGATGAACGATTTAGACAATCTTACGTTGTATAAAGCATAAGTCGACAAAATAAAAATGGGGAGGGATATAAAGGGATAGTACCACATGGAGATGGAGCTGACCCCAGAGATGTTTCTCCTATGTAATTAACCAACACAAAATGTTTGGATATTTAATTTGCAAAGCCAAAAGCCATTAAATATGAAAAAATATACCTCAGGATTTTGTTTCCCATTAATCCAAATTTCCCTTTTAAAACAAAGATCTAAACATAATCAGATTGGACCCCCAACGGAGAGGAAAATTACGAACATATATTCGGCCATTAAACATCATCATGACAACATACTATGATGCATGTCAATTTTATGATACAAAACCTTTTTTTTTTTTATTGCACGAAACCATAAATGCAATTCCCCATGGAGGGGTGGACTGGTTGTAATTTTCTCATTTGTGGGAAGACTAGGTGCATTTTACGAGAAATTATTTTCGCAGATTTTGGTATTCTAACTTTTCATAATCAGTTTGGAGTATTACCGAAAATTCTTGATGACAAATTCTCAAATTTCACAAATTTTGAAAAACTAAAAAAGGAATAAACTTTTGAAAATCTTAAAGCTAAGTTTGGGTAGCATTTTTAATTTTTAAGTTTTATAAAAAACAGTTTTTCAACTTTTTTGCGATAAGCAATACCAACTTTTTAAGGTATGTTAATCATGTTTGTCTGCTTTTAAGAAAATCTAAAATGTGAAATCTGCAACAGTATTTGAAGCCAGAATAAAAAAATGTATCTTCAACAATCGCAGACTCGCAATAGAAAAAGTTAGATTAAATGGTGAAAATGACATATATTTGTTCAGCCTAATAACCCAAATGACTTTTTTTTTTGTTCTTATTCAATTTTTTTCGCATTTGTTAGTTTTTGGTCAACTTTTTGTGGATTATTGCTTCGCCGTGATGAAAAGAATCTAAAAAGTTCAAAATTATTATCGAAACCAAATTTTTTTTGAATAAAGACGAAAACATTCAAATTTTTTTGAATAAAGACGAAAATAAGCCAATTTTTTCATCTTTATTCAAAAAAAATTGGTTTCGATTGTAATTTTGTACTTTTTATATTCTTTTTGTCATGGCAAAGCAATAATCCACAAAATGTTGATGAAAACTAACAAATGCAAAAAAAATTGAACAATGACAAAAAAAAAAGGCCATTGACTTATTAGGCCGAACAAAAGAGCCGTGTGAAATAATAACACCAACTACTCTCCAATAATAACACTCCACATCAAGTAAGTTTTGCAGCAAAAGCTGGCCAACAACCTGATGTACGTACCTAAGCTATGGCCAATTCTCTCATTGCCCAAACCTGAATTCAACTGTTTTTTCATGCTCTTGATGAAGTTTCGAGTCGCTAACCATAAATTCCATTTATAGCTGAAGTGATGATACTTTTAGTCATACAAACAGTGTGCTAAGTCATGGTTGTCATGGCCATTGACCAACTAATTTCGAAAAACTCATTAATTTTCCATTGGGATCATTGGAGAGATCCGTGTTGTGAGAGAGAATTAAATGATTTTAGGTAGGGGAAAATTAGGAGCTTAGCACCCCCTTATTTGGTTGGAAATAATTCAGGCAAGGCAAATCATGGTTCAAGTTGCTGTAATTGTACTATCTTAACTCTTTGGGATATTTAGGTTTCAACTTCAAATTGTTTAGTGTGAAACAAGTTGTAATATATAGTACAGGAGGTTTCTCTTTTTGTTACACAGTAGCAAAGGTTGAGATTGCAGAGTGCGAAAATCCTCCGGAGATTTACAAATAAGGAGTGTGGACCTCGCACTTTAGAAATTACTAACAATAAACCATAGCCCTTGCTAAAAATCTTAGTGGACTAGGCCTTGGTTTAAACATCTCGACTGAGCGGATCAAAAAAAAAAAAAAAAAGAAACACATCTCCACTGAGACTAATTTTTTAAAATTCTAAGAGGTTGGTTTATTGGTGAAAGTTCGAGAATCTTGATGAAACCCTCTTATATACAGTGGTTTAGAACATCTCCAACCCACTCATCTACTTTTTTTTACCATATATACCTTCTGGTGACATACGTGGCATTTTGATGACTCATTTTTGTAGTTTTTAAAATGGTGACTCCAACCCACTCCTCACACTTTATTCATGTAATTCCTTCATTTTTTTTTTTTTTTTTAAATTTGCTATTGTAGCCAACGAGTAGGAGTAGAGGTGGAAGCGAAAGAAAACAGGATTGACCTTGACCCAGGGTGAAAGCAAGCGCTTAGGGTCTATCATGATTGACCATGGTCCCTTCGATTATTTCCTTGAAATAGAATGGTCAGTTCTGATCACTGTCTTTCAGGAGCATGTCTTTATTGATAACTTTATCCCGACAGATATAAGTTCTTTAATCTTGTGATCGGCTTTCAATAATTCAATCTATAACATTTGCTTTGCCTATGTATGCAAACAGCCCTCCTCCCTCAAAAGGTTTGTGATGAATTGGACAGGATGAATAGAAATTTTCGATGGCTACAGATGAGAAAGGCAAAGGTCCATATCGGGAAAGAAGACTGTTTATTGCAGATTTCATGCAAGTAGTGTACTACCCTTCCTGCAGAATCATATCCTGAAACCGATTGAGAAGACCTAGATGTTAGGAGTTGGGGGAAATACGAGAAGGAACTCTCTTGAGCTTCTTGGTCCCGGCCGGGGATTAATCAATCAAGCGACTCTTGAATTGGTCATTCAAGGAGTCACTTTATTTGAAGAGAGGGAAAATATCACCAATTTTGATGCTCTCTTTTGATGTGCAGGTTGGAGAATTTTTTGTGAACATTGCTCATATAAAAACTTAAGATACAATGTTTGATGAGTGGATTCGAGATGCTCTTAGAGGACATGCAAAGGGTATAACACGTATCTGAGATACTTTAAAACGTGCATATTCTTCATTAATTGGGTGTGGGCCACTTCAAAAACTCTAGAAAAACACAACCACATCTAGAGCTCTTCAACATATGTGAATCCATATGTATCCAACAATTCCGGATATAGTTATGTCCAAAATTGTGTATTAAAATATTACATTGCTCTTATCACTTTACCCCGGACCCAGAATCTTGACCATCTTTCATCCATGAGTCGCATCTCATACTACCAACTTTCACCCTCCAAGTTCTTCCCTCTCACCTTTTTGCCTCTTTTTCCTCCTACCATGAAAACTTGTTCGTGTCTTCCGATCTTTAACTGAAGATTCCCCAATAGGGCCAATACAATGTTGTCTTGATAGGTGGCGATGATAAAAAGAATGCTGCAAATCAACTCTTATTATAGAAGGTAAGGTAAGAGAAGCAAAACTGGAGTTGCCGAAGCTTTAACAGTGAAATGATCATTGAATAAGAGTGTAAATTTTGTCCGGATGAGTTAGAAAAAGGTGGTTTTCCGCCACCCCCGTGGGCCCCCTTTTGCGCATTTTTTTGGATAATCCAAATTGTACATTTTGTAGACCCTGTAAAATAATACATCTACACAAAAAATCAACTTATCTGAACATTGATACGTATGTCAAAAGTAGAGTTTTTAAACGAACAAATGAACTACTTGGACAATTTAACTTAAAAAACAGTTGACAAATCCAGACCATCCATTTTTTCGTCTGGGACTCAATTTTTGATATACCTATCAATGTCTAGACAAGCTGATTTTTTACATAGATACATTATTTAACAGGCTCAACAAAATGCATGGTTTGAATTACTCAAAAAAATGCGCAAAGGAGGTCTAGGGGGTGCTGGCAGAAATTCGCCTCAGTCCGGCACATCCAGACTGAATTTAAACTCATTGAATAGAGTATATTCCATGCATGCTGCTGCTTTCTGAATCTATCATATACACGTCATTAGTGAGTACTGCAAGAACCCAAAAAGAAAATATCACCCACAATGACATTTATGCGGGCAAATAAAGCACATACGGAAAATGGTTGCGGAATGAAAGATTTTGTATGGATCCAGACCACAATTTCGATACTCATTATGAAGGGCCGATGCCCAATGCATAGTATTTGCGGGGGTCCTCTATCCATCAGTAACAGAAAATTTCCATTAGGCTCATCCCGTCTGCTTAAATAAGTCCGAACAGAAAGCTTAAAGTTTAGGGTTTTTCTGTGTGAAGACCATGGTACAAATTCTACACGAAATATGAAATTCAAGCACTTTCGAATAATTAATTTAGAAGACGCATTCTGATCTGTTGAGATGATAACAAACCAAAAACCTCTTGGCAAGTTTGAATGCTGAGAACCAAGAACTACCCAAAATACTAAACGCATTCCTTCCGGGAATGTCTGCTAAGTCGAGTTCCTAAGTACAAGGCTACATGATAACATCTCCAGCCACCCCTTCCAAACACACCCAAAAATTAGAAAGGCAAATTAAACATAGCACAGGCTGGGTATAGACCTTCGGAACTCAGCAGTTCACTGATATACCAAAACAACCAAGTGGTCAAGACATGTTTCGAATCACGGCCCAACTGGATAGAGTACAGACAACAAAATAGCTCTTCACCAGCAAAAGGAGTCCTCGGAGTCGATACAGAACAAGGATGCCTTTTTATCACTTTCATCTACGAATTAGTAGTTTTCGACCCTTTTTTCCTCCCCCTTTTCCTCCCTTTTTTCTTTACTTCTTTCTGGTGGTCGACTTCCTCAGTTATTGGAGACCTATGGATCAGAATAAGGACTTAGACTCAGCAATTATGCAAGTAAGATAAGAAAAACAGCTGTAACATCAGCAAATTTAGACGGTCAGCAAACAGCTACAACAGCAATTGTAGGAAACATAAACATACACCCAGAAGTTCAAATACGAATCACTTGGCTAAAATCCCCACAAAGATCGTAAGAGACATGCTAAGACAAAAGGCATGGCTTATATTTTTTTCCAAAAACGTACAACTTTTCATCACTACACAACCATTTACTATCATTTATTTTTCTCCCTCACATGGTAAGCAAATTCAAGGCTCATTATCTCAATCCAAGGCAGACCGAACATGGGCTGTTAGGGTCACCCATAGGTTTTGCATGGGTCAAGTTATTTATTTGCTTTGTAGTTATGAGTATTATTTAGTATCATATAAGTTCTAGAAGTCCAAAGAATTAACACTTCCCTTTCGTGTAAAAATCGATGGTAATATTTGTCTAGAAAGTCCAAACCTATATAAGCAATGTAATGCGTCTAATTTAACAGAGTTGAGACTTCAAAGAAATTGGAGTAGATCTAAACCTCTTTCATAAGGTACGTCACGTAATCAACCCCAAGATGTGACGCCTAAGGCTTCATAGATCTATCTTCTTCTTCTCTTCTTTCTCTCTCTCATTTTTCTACATAAGAAAATACTAATCAGTCTCCAAGGATACCGTTCACAGCACCTAGAATCATGCAGTATCGATACAAATACAGGAAGGGTTGCAATCGAGCCAAGTCAAGCTTTATAGTGTTCGAGCTTGGCTTATTTATTGGGTTGCAATCGAGCAAAGTCGAGCTTTATAATGTTCAAACTCGGCTTATTTACTAAACGAGCCAAAAACTGGAGCTCGGGTTGGGCTCGTTTGAGCCTAGATAATTTCCTTATATGAGCAAAGCCGAGCTTTTTGAGTGTTGAGCTCGGCTCGTTTACTAGAACTCAAGATTGAACTCAACTCGATTACTAAACGAGTCGAATTGAAGCGAATTGAGCCGAGCCACGAGCTGCTCGCGAGCAGTTCAATTCGTTTGCAGCCCTAATTATACAGGCCATTAATGCGCCACAATACAAATTCGTTGACACAAAAAAACATTTTTAAAAAAAAAAGGACACGTATATGGCTGGAATAAACCTATAAAATAATATAGTTTGTAATTATGAGTCATGTACTAGGCATAGCAAGAATAAAGCAAAAAGATATAGTAAAAGAGTAGCTAAACTGCTACTACAAGCATTGCCCATGTTAATAACCAAAAACTAGTCAAAACAACAAGAATACTAACAAAACTAAACTTCCGTAAGTCATTATCCTAGGAACTTGAAATTTGTAAACAAAATAAAGATTAATATGTATTATGTGTTGTGTAATAAAGCTACGTGGGCTGACAATTGGTATACATTGAGGCCTCTTTCCCAGCATTTTGAGGAGTATGTGGGTTATAATATAGGTAGAGCTCAGAATGCCAAGGTAGCTTCTATCATTCAAAATGGAGACTAGGTTTGGCCTAACCCAAGATGTGCTATAACTAGACAGATTGTTGCTAGTACTGAACTTTCTCTAATGCCCAACCCTCTTGTTCCTGATTCTGAGAGATGGTTACTTCATAAATCATTAAATCTAGGGTGTATACGACTTAGTCAGCTTGGAATGCTCTACGTGCTAAATTTCCAGTGGTTCCTTGGTCTAAGTGTGTTTGGTTTCCTAGTCATGTTCCTCGTTGGTCTTTTTTCGAGTGGCTTGCTATTCTAGGGAGGTTGTCTACTAAGGATAGACTTAACAGTTGGGGATTCCCAATTGATAGGATGTGCCTGCTCTGTCAAGACGTGGAGGAGTCTCATGAACATTTGTTTTTTGAGTGCTCATATTCACAGATGGTTTGGCAGATGTTACTTGCAAGAACAACACTCAACGCCCTTGTTTTGGTTTGGCTGGTGAACTGAACTAGATGTGCACTCACAGATCTTCTAATTCCTGTCCACATCGTGTCTATAAACTCTCCATTGCTGCCTCAATTTATTGGATTTGGAGGGAACGTAATCAACGGCAATTTCAAAGGGTTAGTGTGCCTGCTCAAACATTGGGGTCCCAAATTATCGAGGAAGTCCGAGGCCACTTATGCTCGTGGAAGAATGTTCAGCATAGCAATGCAAATCAGTTTATTGTTACATCCTGGAGCCTTAGTTCTAGGATATTCAATTGCTCTTTTCATGTTTTTTACTTCTCCTAGCTTGTGAGGTTTGCTCTGATTGTACTGAGGTTTTGACCTCTAATTGGTTTTGGTTGGTTTGCTCTATAAATGTTTCGACTTACCCAAAAAAAAAAAAAAACATATATATACATATTATATTCAAATATATATACACACACACACACACACGAGACGGCTCCGGAGACCCTTAAAAAAAACCTCCCAACTTTCAAATCGAATTTTGGTGATCTGAGCCAAAACCTCAAAAAAAAAACCTCTTAAAATCAAGTTCTGAACACATTGAACGACTCGGATCATCAAAATTTGATCAGAAACTATGAGATTAAGATTTGGAGGGTTTTTTTAGAGGTTTTTTTAAAAGTCCCCCAAACCGCCACCAATATATATGTATACAGGGCCCTTCTAATGCGGGCGCCCGCATTCAAGCAAGTTGCGGACCAGCCCATTTCTCCCCTTGCCCAATTGAATTTTGATGATCCGAGCCGTTCAATGTGTTCAGAACGTAATTTAAAGGGTACCCACGAGTTATCGGGAAAACAAATGATCGGGAAGGGTTTGATTTAAGCAGTTTTTTTTTAAACTGTTCAATAAAAAATAAACTAAAACTGCTCGGATGAAAACCTTCCCGGTCTTTTTTTTGGCTGATTTCTCGCGAGTACCCTTAAAATCATGTTCTGAACACATTGAGTAGCTCGAATCATCGAAATTTGATCAGGAAAGGCAAAGTCCGCAATTTGCTTAAATGCGGACGCCCGCATTAGAAGGGCCCCCTGTATATGTACATGTATGTATGTGTGTATATATACATATATATATATATATATATCCAAGGACATCTAAAAATACATCTCATAATTCCCCATCAAATTTTAATGATTTGAGCCGTCCAATGAAATCAAAACGTGATTTTAAAAGTACCCGTGAGAAATCAACAAAAAAAATGACTCGAAAGGGCTTGTTCCGAAAAGTTTTTAATTGAATGGCTCAAATAAAAACTGCTCAAATCAAGCCTTTTCTCCCCATTTTTTTTGTTAATTTCTCGCATTCACCCTTAAAATCACATTCTGCACACAATGAACGGTTTAGATCATAAAAATTTGATCGGAAACTCTGAGACTAAGATGTTTTTTTAGATGTTTTTATAATGTCCCCGGAAACGCCCCGCGCGCGCGCGCGCACACACACATACACACACACACACACACATATATATGTATGTATGTATGTAGTCCTCTTCTACTAAAGAAGCCCTTAACTTATTAAGTTAAGGACCTCATCAGTTTGACAATGTTCCCGATCAAATTTTTATAATCCGAACAGCTTTATGTGTTTAAAACTTGATTTTAAGGGTGCACAATTGCATTTTTATGAAAAAATGTTTGGGTCAAGCTCTTTCCGATCATATTTTTTACCGATTTCTTGCGTGCACCCTTAAAATAATGTTCTACACATTGAACGGTTCAGATCATCAAAATTTGATCCAAAAAGAGACTCCTTAACAAGGGATTCCTTACTTAGCTTAAGTGCGGACCTTATAGATCTCGATCGAATTTTGATGATTTGAAATTTTGAACCGTGCAATGTGATCAGAATGTGATTTTAAAGGCTCCCACAAGAAAATAGCAAAAATATGACTAGGAAGTGCTTCATTTGAACAGTTTTCATTAAACAGTTCAATAAAAAAGTGCTCAAAATAAACCCTTCCCAATCATTTTTTGTCGATTTCTCTCAAGGACCCTTAAAATCACATTCTACACATATTAAATGGTTCGGATCATCAAAACTCGATCGGAAAAGGGAGGTCCGCACTTAAGGTCTTCACAGGAAGCGAATTATGTGTGTGTGTATATATATATATATAGGGGCAGGTTTCCCTCACACAAATTCAGACACAAAATCTAAGGCAATAAAATCAATACTGAGATTAGAACACACTCTTTCCTCACTCTCCATCTCACATGATCCCTCCCTCTCTCATTCCCCACAACGTTATCCCCCCTCTCCGTAACACAACACATATTCCCTGGCTCCTCCATCTCCGGCGACTCCTCATTGGCGCACGTATCTCCGACGAGGTGAAAGGTTCTTCCAAGTCTTTCCAAACTTTGTTGGCTTCACAATGAGGTTAGAATGTGTGATTTCTCTTGGAAAAAAATTCATGTCACAATGGCTAATCAGCTAGTCTCGGCAACTTTGGGAATTTCCAATCAAGTGCTTAAGCTCTAACCTTGTTTTTATCCTCTTGTGCTATTTTTGAGTTTCAAATGTTTGTTTTGCTTAGGAAAATTGATGCAGTATCTATGAGAAGGGTTGGTTTTGCAGTAGTTGTTTGAGTCTGGTGGTGGGTGTAAATTGTTGAAACCCTCTATGATTAAGGCAGACAATGTTAGAAGGTGAGAGGAGAGAGTCAGAGAGATTGCAGAAATGGAGGATCACAGAGACAAAGAAGGAAGAGTTTCTGAAAGATTTTAGTTTGTTTAGGAGAGATAGATACAGGTGGTGGCAGCCGCAGTGGCGGCCATGGATGCCACTGCATTGCGTTGCTTTAAAAATAGGGGCCTATAGGGCCGGGTAGAAAGAATAGGTCGCCGGAGTAAGGATCGTTGGAGAAGGGAATCGCCGTGTATAGGCTAGCCGGAGATGAGCCTAGCCGATAATTGAGGTTTCTAGTCGGAGTGCGGTGGGGGGTAACGTAGTGGGAGGTATCCTGTCAAGATATGGAGAGTGAGCAAAGTGTGTTATAATCTCAGCCGCTGATTTTAATGACTAAAATCTTATGTCAAAATGTGAGGGGAACCGCTTGAGCTCGGTAATCGCATGGAAATCAAGTTAGTAGAAAGGGCTGAGAGCTCTACGTATGGAGAATTCTTTGTATGCCACTTACGCACTTTTCCAATGTGGGACTCATGTAAAAGAATTTGTTGAGGTAACTCTTCAGCTTGTCCCACACCGAAAATACAAGGACTCTTCGTATCCACTTTAAAATAAACCACCCCTTCCCTCATACATCAAGCAAGGGCTCTAAAAGCCAACACCCCAGTTGAACGCGTTGGGTAACTAATTTTAGAGTACATAAGTCCAAACCTTGCCAACTACGAAAAAAATTTGCAAATATTACAAAGATGTTGTAAATATTACAAAGATGGTCAGCTCATGAGCTCATCCAAGCCGAGCTCCAAAATGGCTCGTGAAGTACAGCTTCAATTCATTCATTTATATGCTAAATTGAGCTTGAACAAGTTTTTCTTGAGCCGAGCTCCAAGCTACTTTGCGAACAACTCGTCTAATTTGCAACCCTACATATGTCTATATGTCCATATATCAATAAATGTATTATTCTTATTACTATTATTATCATTACACATTATTATAAACTACAAACAAAGAAAGAAACAATTGGTAAGTGATATGTCATCTGGTGTGATTGTGTCATCTAGTGTGATTGGTACGTAGTTCCACGGAGAGAGATCTGTGAAGCCATTGAATTAACGAATGACTAGTTAGATATAGGGTTTGTTTACTAACTTCAAACTCTGTTTGTATTTCATCTAATGGTTATTTATTCACTATGTTTACACTCTGCCCTTTTATAATCATTACTTTACCCCTTTTGTATCCCATTAATGGCAGGTACTACTATTGCCAGTTATGCTTAATGGCTAGGCTGGCTCCATGGCGTTGGGGATGATGCTTGTGCGTCTCCACTTGTCCTACTCCTGGGTTCGATTGGGTCTTGGCCTAACGGCTAGCGAGGCGTTAGCGGTGGTCGTGGTTCCGGTGGGATCTCTAGCCTTCTGCCTTGTGGCGATTTTTGCGGTGGGCGGCAACAGTGGTGATGTTTTGGTGTTGGTGTCATTGTGTAGCTAGGGTTTGTTGTCTATTTGGGGTTTATTAGTTGGGCTTGCCCCATGTTATTTGGGTTTTACACCTCTTGGGTTTTTGGGCTGCATCCCATGTGTTTCAAATGGTTTATTCGGGCTTTTAGGTGTTGAGGCTTTGTTTCCATTAGGAATGGCCTGGTTGGCATCATGCAAATTATAGGATTGAGTCTTGAATTGGACTTTGAGTTCTCTCCTAGTCCTATTAATCTTTGTAAAAATTTCAAAAGTCAATAAAATTTTCATTTTCACCATGCCAAAAAAAAAAAAAATTAGGTACTACCATCGTCGCAATTTGCATGTCCCAAATTGTTTGTTCGACTTTTTGGACGATGGAAATTTCCTTTTGACCCTTGCTATGTATCTTTTCAAAAGAAGATGAGATCATTGGAAAGTTGAACATTTATAGGTTCAATGATTGTGTTTCCTTAAAAAGTTGGGTACCCAAAATGGGACAAACAAATTGGGATAGAGGAAGTACTTATTTGTTGTATCTGATATGTTCCAAGGCATATTGGTAGTTTATCAGTATCCAATACACATCCGATACTAGTTTCTGAATATCCTTCCTTCATAGAACAATCCTACTTTGATCCTCTTACTCCATAGTTATAACGAGCAAGAGTTGCGCTGAGGTGTAGAGGTCTATAGGCATCTAGGCACGAGGTCCAAGCCAAGGCACAGGAATTAATAAAGCGAAACACATTAGGGTGAGAAAATACCAAAATCAAACACATCAAATACTTCAGATAACAAATACTAACCCAATACATAAAACATCAAAGAATGTCAAATAGCCAACACTTCTTGCATAGAGAAGAAATAAATGACAAATTTCACCAAAAGACAAGCTTCCCATGGCTGGAAGATATGGGTTCATCTTCTCCATCAAATTGTCCATCCATACTCCACGTAGCCACTCATTACTTTCACTATCATGCGTTAAAGATATGGGATCTCACATATCATAACATTTTCATACCCTAGTGTACTTGATATTTGATAAACTCCAGAATATAAAGCACCAACTCCTCTAGAGGTCGACGTATTACAGTGTCGGACATAGGGACACAGCAAGGACACACGGGGACACGTCGTGGCGTGTCCATAATTTAATTTAAATTTTTCAGAGGGACACGAGGGGGACACCGCAAGGGACACAATGGGGGTCAAAGGGTACTTTTTCAAAATTTGGAGGTCAAACTATAATTTTTTAAGATTTTGGGGGCTAAACTGTTATTTTTCAATTGAGCTGTATTGAACTTATTGATGCCTTGTTTTGCTTGAATGGTATTGGAACTACAGATTTTTCGTTTTGTCCACATTTTTCCATTTAAACTTGGAAAAAACTGAAAAACAAATATAAATAAATAAATATACACGTGGTGTGTCCCCTGCCGTGTCCGTGTCCCCATTTTTTTAGAATTCCCGGGTTCTCGTGTTCATGTCCTGTGGTTGTGGAGCAGCAGGAACAATAAAAAATATTATTTTTTTACAAAGAAGTAAAAATAATTAGTAGAAAATCAAAATGTTCAAAATTTGACGTAGCTACTCACATGTTCGAACACATTCCAATTTTGTTCACAACCGGAGGAACTAGATGTAAAGCTAAGAACTCTTGGGAATTTTTTTGCCAATTAGGAGTCTTAAAATCATATACAACCCACCAATCAGCTGCGAAATGCAACTAATTAGGCATAATTTTATGATAAACATAGGTTATTTGACTGAATTTATCATTAATATGGAGTACCTGGTGCCCTAATACTTCTTCCCCGAACTACTAGTGGCACTGCAAGAGTCCCACAGCTTTCATGTAAACAATCATCTCAAAAGTGATTTTAATTTGAGTATCTTGGTCTCCAAGCATCCTTGTCATGCAACTATTCATAATTGTCCCATCCTCAGTCTTGCTCAGCTTCTTGGATTTACAAAAAGAACTCTGGATTCAAAAAATGTCCTCCATAGCTTCATAAATATATCAGTAATGCTACACACAGCAAAAATGCACAAATTTGTTGTAAGGCCCACTACAGGTCCAACACAAATGATTCGGGTTAATTAAATGTAAAATATTTTTTCAAAGGCTCTACGAAAAATCAACTCAATCTGATACTTATAGGTGCTCGATTCAATCATCTAGCTTTTCATTCAAATTTCAAGATAATGAAAAGTTAAATAATTGAATCAAGCACCTATAGGTATCGAATTGAGTTGATTTCTCGCAAAGCCTTTGAAAAAATATTTTACATTTAACGGCTTGAATCATTTATGTAGAACCCCGAAGTGGGCTCCACACACAGATCTGTGTGGGAAAAATCTGTGTGAACAGACTTACTGTAAATGTATCCCATGGTAGGCTTTTTCTCATATCAACCAAGCTCAACGCCTCAACAATCGAACCTGAGACTATAAGAGCGCTCACAAAGTAATTTCAAGCCACAGCAACATTTATTTTGCCACATTTTCTCCTTGTTGCTCTTCTGCCAACTTGCTAGTTGTCCATTCTACCATAATGAACATCTAAATCATTGATGAAGTGAGGAAAGGAGTTGCAAATCTCATTTTTACGTGCCTAACCATTTCCCTTTCTCCTGTAAAACGCCTCATCATATTGAGTAGGGCTAAATAGGCATAAATAAGACCATCCATGGTAATGTCCCTTTCGGAAACCACCTTAAGATGTGCTATGTTAAAAATATCTTCCAATATCAAGTCAACGCAATTCTAGCACGTAGAAACTTTTAGTTATGAATAGAAAAGATTCTTATCAGCCAATATATTTACAATGCCGCAACCCACAAAGATTTTGTGAACAGATCACAATGTGGGATCTACTAAAGACCCCACTCAAACAATCCAAGTTTTTCATTAAATGTCACTTTTTCAAGGGTTCTCGCAAAAAATCAGCTCAATCCGATATCTATACGTGCTCGATTCAATCATCTAACTTTTCATTTAAATTTCAGGTTAATGAAAAGTTGGATGATCTGATCGAACATCTAAAGGTATCGAATTAAGCTGATTTTTCACAAGACCTTTTTAAAAAATGGTTTACGTTTAATGAATGACTCGAATCGTTTGATGGGCCCCACACCGCCATCTGTGCAAAATTGTTGTGTAGTTAGACTTTCTAATATATTTGGACATCGCCTTTCTAATATATTTGGCCGAGCGATGTCCAAGATAACTTGGACCACATTGGATTCACCAACGAGTGTGACATACTCGTCAAGGAGTTCAACAAGTATAATCCACCCTTACAATAGGTTGACGCATCAATGACATTCCTCCCTTTGGACAAAGCATTAAGAAATTAATTAAGGTTCTCCCATTCATATCAGCAATAAACAGTTAAAAGGCCAGAACAATCCGATAGTGTGTTTGGTTCTTCACTATCCCTTCTAAGAGCAAGTTTATCAGTCTATCTAAACAAGAGAAAAAGCTATTTTAGCTAATCCAGGAGATAAATTTTCCCCTGCACCAGCATAGCTAAACCACACGGCAAATTCCTCCCGCTACAATCGTTCAGTTCAGTTCTTCTACCGAAGAACTGTTCACACGCGATCCAATTCTTTATCATTTTTCTGGCGCGTTTTTCCTTCTCCGGCTCGATCCTTTTCCCGCGCTATCTCCCCCTTCCTTCTCTCTCCTTCTCTTCTCTTCTTTTTCCCTATTTGTGGTAAAGATTTCCCGTCAATCCCCAGAATTTGTGTCTGCTACAACACAGGTATGAATTCCTAACTTTTATTGTTTTTGTGTATGAGTTTGAGATTGAGAAATTATGGTGCGAAGAATGCATGATTATTGGGCTAGGGCTTGAAATACTTGCTTATTTTTTTCGTCAGATAAGATTGGAGCTTTTGTGGGGAGCCATGTGCATGAACAAACTTGTTGGAGAAAATGGCTCACCAACTATTTGAGAAATTTACCAAGTGATTTGTTTTCAAGGGATTCATTGTAGAAAGAAGTGAAGTGAAGCTACCATACCTTAATTAATTGTTTTCAAGGGATTCATTTACTGAGTGATTTGTTTTCATTGATTCAAACTTGTTTTCAAAGTTTGAATCAATGCAACTTTGCTAGACCTTTGGAAGCATCGATTAAAGTGGAGTTTTTAGCTGATCGCTGGACCTTAAGTTAACGGGTAAACATTGCGTAATGAATCCCATAGCTACCACACCCGCAGGGCCTAATGCATTTAACAGTTTTAATTGAAGGTCATTGACTGACCAACATAGTCTTTTAGTCAAAATGGTCCAACTAAGATGGTTGTTATCTTCAACCGATTATAAAAATCAGTGAGGCAATAACCACTCCATTGGGCTATAAAGGCATGAGGGCAAAACGGTACATCCTCACTTATAATAATTATGGACATGGAGGAATAGTTTATTACTTCACTTATTTATAAACAAGAGGATCCTCTCTTACAATAGCCAAGCACAGTATCCTACGGTAATGATAATTTCACCTGTTAGCTGATCCCTAGTCATAGGACCAACATAAATGCAACAGTTTGTTGGACTATAGAATACGGGGTAGAGAATATCAAGAAAGATTGCCACGGCTGCCTCGACTGAAAATAAAAAAGACACGTTCAATGAGTGTTGGACTCGATCCGAAAGTAACAAGGTATTCTACTTGCCAATACAGATGGAGAACACGTGAGAATTTTTTGTCTTGAATCCAGTGCTTATGCGAATCCTTCACTAACACTATGAGTTCTTATTGTATGCATTCAAGTTGAAGTCTCGTGCTTTCATAGTCTCGAGCAAGTTTACAAATGATAGGTTTTCTATTTGTGCCATCTAGTCTAGTTTAAAGATTGTCGTAAGCTTTGCACTTAACATCTCTAACAGTTCTCCTAAACTCTGTGCAAGTCTATGACTTTTAACTTTCTCATTCTATACAAGCCTAGTTTAAAGAGAGTCTCAAGCAAGTTTACAATGTTGTTTTGGTTTTTTGTTGACCTGTTTCCATTAGATAGGATTAGAATCATACCTTGATGACACACATGACATGCATTGCTAGGAGTATAAAAAGGATACTGCAAGCAAGTTAATATAGCCGTGGGAATGAACACTTCAATTTTGTTTCTCTTATATTTAGCTATTTCTTGGATAATACATTGGGCTATATGTTTTTTCATTGGCTCAATAAGCTGATTGGCAATGATAGTAGTTGGAACCTGTATAATTCTTATGGAATGGTACTGTAGGGATGGATCAGCGGCATGATGGGTACTTCACCAATCTTATGGAATCAGATTCGGATTTGCATGAAGAACAATTTGTGATGGAATCACAATGTTTGAATCCAAATGCTCAAGTGTTCACCCAAGAAACTCAATTCACCGCTGAATTGGAATCAATTCCAAAGAAACTACCACGTGGTGGGAATTTCACCATGAAAGAGGACAAACTCCTTGTGTCAGCGTAGCTTAATACCAGCATGGATCCAGTACAAGGTAAAGACCAAAAAAAACCCGCTTTTTGGCTACGAATGAAGGATTACTTTGATGAGCACAAGCGATCTGTTCACAACTGTACATATGTTTCGCTATCGAATCGGTGGTCAACAATTCAGCAATGCACAAACAAGTTTTGCAGCTGCTATGCGAAGGTTGATTTACTTAATCAAAGTGGCTTAACCGAGGAAAACAAGGTAATAGTTATAAGTTTTTGTTTAATTTTGGTTATCATTTTCTTTGTAGCGTACCTAGCAGTTCTCACTGTATATTTTAGATATCTAAAGCAAAAGAGATGTACGAGGGGAATGTCGGCAGTTCTTTCCAGTTTGATCATTGTTGGGTTTTATTGAAGAACCAACCTAAATGGTTGTTGGACAGTGAAAAGAAAAATCAATTGAAACAACCAAGAATAGGGACAGCATCTAGTCCTTCTACTCCAGATAAGAATAAATCTAGGGGACAACAATGTTGCAATGGATAATTTTGTGGACGTGGAGCAACCAGCGGGAAGAAAAGGCGAGAAGGAGCGGTCATTTCAAAAGCAACCGATGAAACGAAAGAACAAAGACATCACAAGTTCAACTCAATTTGTTGGGGCATTTGATGAGATAAAAGAATGCAAAACCAAGTTAGTTGAGAAGAAATTGGAGATGCTTGAAAAAACACGTGATCAAGAGGAAGAGAAAATTCGCATTAAGAAAGAAAGGCTTGAAATGGATAAATTCAAAGAGGATGAGAGAGTAATGATGATGGATCTTTATGGCTTGTTGGAAGAGAAACAAGAATTCTATACGTATTGGAAGATGGAAATCCTTGAAAAAAGAAGGGTAAAGTAATCTGTTTATTGGGGAAGCAAAAACTTATTTTGAAGCTACAAATGGATAGCTAGTTCTCACTTTTTGAAGTCTTCAAAGGTATATATCTCAGTTTTTTTTGTTTTGATGTTTGAATACTATGGCAGGAGTTCTATCTTTTGGATTGTCTAAAGGAAGTCTTGAATGGCAAGGGGGGCTTATCCATTTTGTAGTTTTGATGAATGGGATTTTATGTATGTACTGCAAGTAATTGTAAAAGAACCCACTTTTTGGCATATTTTGTGTGCTCATATTCTTATGGTTTGCCTCTACCTGTTGAGTCTTACAGCTAATCAAATATATTAGGTAGCTTATTGTTTTTTTTTCAAATAGAAAGCATACAGTTTTTGTTCAGGAATTGTTCCTACTCACTTTCTAGTGAGATCTCCCAAGGGTGTGTTGCCCCATTGTTAAGGATTTCTCTTCCAATTGCTGGTGTGAGGAGTAAATCTTGAAAAGTTTTTGTTGTAATTCTCATTTTCTGATGTGTCCTGGATAGGCTGTGCACCATTTGTTTCTGTCTCTGGATATGTTGTGCACCATTTGTGTTGCATTGGTTCAACATTGGAATCATTGTCTGCTATATTGTGCTTATGGTATGATGAGTAGCAATCATCCTCTATTAATTCAATCTCTAGCCATAACAGCTACACCACTTGCTATTTGCCTTGCTTGCTGCTGTCCAGTTTTGAAGTGTGACTGCCAGTAATGGCTTTTGTTGCTGTTTTGCTATCCAGAAAATGCAATTCGCTAGTTGAGTTGTCAACTTTGGTTGCTAGGTTCATTTTAAATCTTCTCTAAATATAGGGCAAAATGGCGACAGCCCATTGTTCTGTTTCTATTTGGACCAAATTGTTATAGCTTTGTTCTAGTCTCAATCTCGTATCTCTGCTCCATTGTTTCCGTTCCCTCTTCTTAGATGGAATGGAAACAATTGGTTTCTTCTATTTAGTATCTTGTAGCCAAAGGACTTAAGTCTCACTTTTCTTTACTCTTCTTTTCTTTTTGTTTTGTTTCCTCCTGGGTATGCCTTTTGTAGGTTGTACATTCGATTATCCTTTTTTTTTATTTCAAGCTGATTTACTTAAAAAAAATAGAATAAACTTAATGAAAATAATGCAGATTCGTTCAATCTCTGTAGACCTAAATAGACTACTGGGACTCCAAATTAAAGTACAATGTACACAAATGAATTCAAATCAAACTACAAGTTACTACGATTGGCCGTATATTTGCCAAAGGTGTTCAATTAAGTCTGCTTGGAGTTGAGAATGAGTTCCCCTGTCCCTTATCTGATGATTGTGTCGAATGAATTCTACAAGGTCAATAGTTCTCGTGTGAAACTTCTACAAGAGGAGTATGCTCCAATGGATCATAGTTGAGATCGGCCGCTCCATTATAATCTCGTTCATCCTCAATGATCACGTTGTGTAATATTATGCATGTTAACATGATATCTTTTACTGTTTTCTTAGCCCACAACTGCCCCGGTCCTCGCACAATTGCAAACCTTGCTTAAAGCACTCAAAATGCCCGTTCTACATCCTTCCTTGTGGATTCTTGTTGTTGAGCAAAAAAAATTTCTTATTCCCTTGCAGAGATGGAACTGTTTTCACAAAAGATGCCCACTGTAGATATATACCATCAACTAAATAGTATCCCATATTATATTCATGTCCATTGATGGTATAATTGACTAGAGGAGCACGTCCTAAAGAAACCTCATCAAATAATGAAAACCTATCTAACACGTTAAGATCATTATGAGACCCGGGCAGTCCAAAATTTGCATGCCATATCCAAAGATCGTATGATGCAATAGCCTCTAAAATAATTGTTGGTTTATGGGCGTGACCAATATACATACCTTGCCAAGCTGTTGGGCAATTCTTCCATTCCCAATGCATGCAATCAAGGCTCCCTAACATCCCCGGAAATCCCCATAGTTCACCAACCGCTAGCAATCTAGCTACGTCAGCGGCGTTAGGTGACCTCAAATACTCCTCGGAGAACACTTCAATTACTGCTCTAAGAAATCTTCTTAGGCTTTTTAAGGCAGTGGCTGCTCCAATCCTCACATATTCATCCACGGAATCGGCTGGTGCACCATAAGCTAGCATCCTAAACGCGGCAGTCATTTTTTGAAGAGAATATAAACCAAGCTTTCCTGCTGCATTTCTTTTCTGGATAAAGTAAGGCTCATGTGCTTTTACGGCATCATGTATACTAAGAAAAAGAGAACGGCTCATTCGAAACCTCCTTCGAAAATAATGCGGAGGAAATATAGGAGATTCAGCAAAGTAATCATCAAAAAGCCGGTTTTGAGCTCCAAAAGTGTTGCGATTAATAACCATGCGACGATTGCGGCTTGAGCTCGAGTCCCTCTCACTTTCATACGTAGCAACTGCTTGAAATATCTCCAACTCATCATCCGAGTCAGAAAAATCTGAATCGTTCATAATCAGATTAAGTAACCGATTGGGAGCCATTATAAAAAATGAAGGGGTGAAAAGAATGAATGGAACAAAGTAGTTTTTTTTCTCCTACAATATGAAAAGAAATATGAAGTTGGCTTGAAGTGGCAAAAACTGAATTTATATTGGAAAAGTTAAAAATTTACCGTTACTTTTTTGAAAGAATTGCTTTTGGTTCACATGACTTACCAATTGACCGTTGGCTGGTGCAATAGTTGGTGGAAATTAAATGATTAAAATAAAAGGATAAAGGAAAAGATTGATATAATATATATTTTAATTGATGTTAGGTAAAATAGATAGTGTTGGTGTAGCTATGGAAGAAAAAGCTGATAGCTAAAATAGATTTGTGCACTGTTCACAAGGTAATTTACATAAACATTGATGTACTTGCTCTAAGGGAGAGGTCTTGAGTTCGAGTCCGCATCAAGGAGGTACTTGGTTCCTGTCATAACTAATAACCCCCTTACATCTATTAACATGCTATTGTCTGGCAGAAAAAAAAATAGTTAAAATGCCAGCAAAGCCCCTAATGAGCAATATATGTATGGTTGTTTCCATCAACAAAGAGCATTGTGAGAGCAAGGACAAGGACAGGACATGAGTAAAGAGTAGAAACCAATAAAGCCTTAAAAAATTACGGACTTCTTTCGTTTGGGCAAATCGTCAAACAATTAGATGCCCAAAAGATGGAACAAAAAAAAGCCAGTTGTTCATCCATTTCCAGGCATATACAGAGAGCAAGAGAGAGCAAGAGAGAGCAAGAGAGAGATTGAAAAAAACAGCAAATTAATCAAAGAGGATTTACCGAAAGAAGAAGACGTGAGCCCGGTTCGGTTTATTGAAAAAAAGAAGAGGTCTACCTTTTCATGACCAAATCGACCGGCTTTATACGAACCACCTACATCGACCAACAGGTTTATTCGATTTAAGTTTGCTGCTTATTTGGGCCGCACTTCTCACACAAAAAAGTTATAAAAGTAATGGATCCATAGCAAGAACAAAGAAAAAGGAATATCGGGCCTTGTTTGGGCTGGAAAATCCTTTGCAAACCCTAAGGAATAAACAAAATAGAATGATTTTTTCTCCAAAAACCAATTACACAGACTACTAGGAACATTTCTCAAGTTTCTTCCCGTCCCTTCTTCACTGCAAGTCATTTACCATAGATCGTAGAACTAGCAAAGATGAAACAAAAACACTCTCAAATCGTATAATGATCAACACAAATAGATCCTTAAAATTTTACAAGGAAAAAAAAAAAGGCCAGAAAATTTGGGACCCTTTTTTTTAAACATTAAAATTTGGGACCCTTGTGATCAATCTTCAAGGGCACACAAGAGAGAGATGAAGTTATGTCATTGTGTTCCTGCTGGTGCTTGTAGAGGGAGGGAAACATTATACGAAAGATGTCTGGAAAGCTGAGGCGCTAAAGTGAAGACTCAAGTATATGGACATGAACTATAGTTAGAGGATTTGAGAGGTAGAGATTCCACTGAGATATCGCAGGTAGATGGACCAAATCTAAAGGATGTCTATTGTACAAAACACAAAGGTGTAGGCCCACCAAAAGACAAGTTGTTGCAATGGTTGAGATTAAATTGATCCAATGGCTGATGAGTGTTCTCCTACTCTTAAGAAAATACCCACTCTTTGAACATATTACACAACCACCATCAGCTGTGAGACAACATTGGGCACCGATCCAACTGGTGTTTCTGTTTCCTTCTTCATCTGCAACACTTTCACCCATTTGTTTCAAAACTTGAATGCTCTCTCTGATCTACACTACTGTTGGAATTTGTACCACATCGGTTAATTATCTCTTCCAAAACTAGTATATAAGTCTGGGCGGCCTCTCCACTCTTTGCCAATTGGTTTGGAATTAGATGCTTTAACATAGTATCAAAGCTAGGCTTTCAGAAGCTTTTCCCCTTTATTTGTGCCATAGTTGCACTTTATTTCATTGTGATCCATGTGTTATGAATCCTTTGTATACCTCTCCACGTGCGAGTCAAGAGTTGCTCGTGCGGGAGAGTGTTGGGATTTGTCCCACATCGGTTAATTATCTTCTCCAAAACTAGTATATGAGCCTGAGCGACCTCCCCACTCTTTGCCAATTGGTTTGAAATTGGATGCTTTAACAACTACCACACACTTTCTCTTGGCGTTTCTCTTTCCTTCTTCATCTGCAACACTTTCACCCATTTGTTTCGAAATTTGAATGCTCTCTCGGATCTACACCACCGCACACTTTCTCTTGGATTTACACCAGCAAAATCCACCGCAAATCAAATCCCGTTAAGGATGATCTTTAAGTCTGGGCCAAAAAACGGCATTGAAAAGCTGCGTTTAAGAAATTATAGTTTGATACCCATGACTCTACAAATCAGGGGGTTTCTTTGGGATCCCTATGTTCCATATACGTAGATTAAGCACACATTTGTTCGTTTTCTTCCATAACTAGTATAGGCATTATAATTGCTAAACTCCAGTAACGGTTCTAAGCCCAAGTTGTGTGGTGTGCTAAAAAGAGGGATGTGGGTGTCCATGATGTGAAGCTCAAGCAAACATCGAGTACCACTACCGATCATGCCAAAGCAATGTAGAGCGGGGTGAAAACTCATTATTCAATGGTTAGTTCTTTGAAAAAATTTGGGGTTTAGAGTGATTTGGGTATGAAGTGGTGTATAGGATAATGAAGGGTTATTATTTTCCTTTGGTGTTGGATAATGCCCTATTTTTGCTTTGTGTTTGTTTGATGAAATTGGACGTTTCCATTGTTTATGGTCACCAACCCCATGCACACTATATGTTTGATCAAATTATCTTCTGAGTTACACTTTTTCGTTGGCATTTCAATTCAAAGATAAAAGTATGATGTAAAGAATTATAAAACCCCACCAATATTTCTCTTGTGGTCCTGATTTCAAGTGTATCCAGGAGGCAAGGCACGGATGATAGTCGGTCATAGTTGTGCAAAATCTTTTCTCAAGTGTTCAAGTGGTTATCACGTTAGTAAGGTTTGGATCATCATTGGTAGTGCAATAGGGCAATAGGCACGGGCAATGGCCTATGGCTCTTTGTCCTTAATTTTTTTGTAACATGTAACTTTGCTCTTTCTATGGAAGAATCCAAGTGGTGTTGGATTCTAATTTGGTCTCCATTTGTGGATTTCACCTGGCGTTTAATATTTCTTTTTTTTCAAATCCAAAGGTGTGGGAGTTTAATTATGTAGTTGTCTTTAATGCCAGGTTATCTTTGTAGCAAATTATGTTGTATGAAGGGGAAGTGACGAATTTGGAATATTGAACCTGACTTCTCTGGTTATATTCGGTGATTTTGTACTTTGTTATTGGCTTCTTCATGGAAATTGAAAAAGATAGTTTCGATAGCTAAGTACTTTGTACAGGGTTAACTTTTTACCAAGTATTTACTTGGATCCCATAAGCAAATTGATACTTCTTTGTTGACCACATTCCATAAGCAATTTGTAGCTACCTAAAAATTTGATGCCGGTCAAAGTACTTGAAATTATTCAAGAAGTCATTGCGTCGATCGAAGAGTCTTTTAAGTTTCTAAGTAGTTTTTGATGTTTTCAAGAGTCAAACACATATATCAATTATTCTTTGATCAAGTCCTTTTAATTTGTGTCTTGAAAATGTTAAGTATCTTTTCCTATTCTTGGAGGGTTGTTCCAAGTTGCCTATAAATTGTGTTGCTATGAATGAAATCATTAGAGAGTGTTTGAATTAAAATAGTCTTTGGCTTGTGAGAAGTTTATCTTCTTATTTCGTTTCTGTATCTCTTAGGTGGATTCCTTAGAATGGTGAGCGGTTCCCCAGCCCTGTATCCCTAGTTAAACCCTCAGGTGGTGATATCTTATCCCGTTGGTTTCCTAACTTGGATGGTGAGCTTTATCCTTTTTTCCCTTTTATCCTCTTTTTACTTTTCTTCAATCCCGTCTGCAAAACCTGCCGTCGGTTTGGTATCTAAGCTCTTGGGTTGTCATGGATGGAGTGTTTCAACATCAGCAACAAGAACAAAGATCATTTCAAAATCCACATCGTGGGAAGGACAAGGATAGTTTCAAAGTGGACGATGCTACTCTTGAATGGCCCTTTACAACAAAAATTATTCCAGATCCAATTGTGGATTGGAGTAAGCCGCCAATCTATGATGAATACACTGAAGATGGGTTCTTGATTTTGCATGATGTGCACATCAAGAATATTGTTTGTGTGGCTAATGAAGCTGTTGGTCTCGTTGATGGCGAAATTGATAATTTATTCCTGGTCAACGATGATATTCAAAATGGCAATAGGCAAAAGCAAATTTTGCAATTATCTAGTACCATGGTGAGTGCTATTCACATCAATCATATTTAAGAGAGCAAACTGGAAGTTGAAGTGAAAAAGCATTTTGATTGGATTGAACAGCCAATTTTTGACGAAAAAACAACTATAATTGTTGACGAAGTTTTTAAAGCAAATGAAGAGTTCCAAATGCATGGTGGGTCTTTTGAGCAACTACATGTACTGGATCCATTTTGGAATTTTATTAAAGGCTTTGCAAGCAAGAATCCATGGGTTACGTACCTAGAGCACAATTTGCAAGAGATAGTTCATTTCGTTTTTGGCACTATTTTAAAGTTTGTCGGTGGAAAAATTAATTTCAAGTACAAGGTTGATGCAGACAAGATTCGGCGTTCTAAACTGTTTCAAGCCTTGGAAACTCGAGGACGAGTTTTCTTAACCGGGGGAGAATGATGCCGGTCAAAGTCCTTGAAATTATTCAAGAAGTCATTGCGTCAATCGAAGAATCTTTTTAAGTTTTTAAGTGGTTTTTGATGTTTTCAAGAGTCAAACGCATATATCAATTAGTCTTTGGTCAAGTCCTTTTAATTTGTGTCTTGAAAATGTTAAGTGTCTTTTCCTATTCTTGGAGGGTTGTTCCAAGTTGCCTATAAATTGTGTTGCTATGAATGAAATCATTAGAGAGTGTTTGAATTAAAATAGCCTTTGACTTGTGAGAAAATAATTCTTCTTGTAACTCTTATCCTTCGGTGGATTCCGATAGGTGGCGAGTTCCCCGTTTCTGTATTTCTTAGGTGGATTCCTTCGAGTGGTGAGCAGTTCCCCAGCCCTGTATCCCCAGTTAAACCCTCAGGTGGTGATATCTTATCCTGTTGGTTTCCTAGCTTGGGTGGTGAGTTTTATCCTTTTTTCCCTTTTATCCTCTTTTTACTTTTCTTCAATCCCGTCTGCAAACCCGCCGTAAAATTTTAGTTGGGGGAGTGCCTTAGGCATGGTAATTCTCATGGGTAATTCTTTTTCGTGTCACCAAGAAGTGGATCACATACTACACACTAATGAATCAATTTAGTGTTTTGAGCCACTATCAAGATTCAAAAGGTTATCCCAATTTGGGTGGGTAGTGCCGTAGGCACAGGAAATTCGCTAGTATTTACCTTATGTCAGTATGGTTCGCAATAGTTTATGACGTGAAACAACCGAGAACTCAACCGAATACGTTACACAAACCAAACTGGAATTATTTCAATCAATTTTGTCTGATCGTTCGTTTTGACAGTTAAAATTTCACCCCTACTTCCTACAAGGTCACTTTCATACCAAGGAAGTGGGTAGATTCGATATTTCATGGTATGGTGAGGTCAAAGAATGGGATTTGTTTGCCTCACAAAAAGTATGTTTTGGAGATTCGGAGACTAGTTTACTAGGAGTGAGACCCAAGATACACCTATGGATCCCAATGTCAAACTTTGTTTTGATCAAGGAGAGTTACTTCCTAAACCTAATTAGTATCCTTGCTTAGTTGGTAAGTTGAACTACCATACCACTACGCGTCTAGATATTTCATCTTTCTTTTGCTAGGCAAAAGTAAGTATTTTTAGTTTTTAAAAGAAACCAAATGCATGAGAGTATATGGTGTCTACCACAAGATTACCCATCCACTTGCAACGTCTATACATTTCATTTGCCATTAGTGTTGACTATTGCGAATCAGTCTATGCATGCACCTCGACTTCCACATTGGAAAGTTGTTCTTAGAATTGTTAAGCATCTCAAGGCACATCCGGGATGTGGTCTGTTTTAGTGTGGAAGTGGTCATTTGCTTGTTGAGACCATTACTCCTTGAGATTATGCAGGAGGACTATCCAATAGAAAATCCACTTCTGAAATTGTGTATTCGTTGGTGAAAATCTTGACACATGAAACAGTAAAGAGCAAATTGTTGCTTCAAGGTTTAGTGCAGAAGTAGCATACAAAGCTATGGCTCACACTCCATGTGAGATTGTATGGATATGATCCTTAATTGAAGAGATGCATTTTAGTATGCAATTACCCATGAATATGTTATATGATAATCAAGCCACAATCAATATTGCATCTAACCTTGTTTTCCACGAGGACAAAGCACATTGAGGTAGATTGCTAACTTGTTCAATCCAAAGTTGGATAGTGGTGTGGTAGCTACTTTTTCTGTGTCCACTAGTCCTTAATTAGCTGATGTTTTCACCAAACCATTGGACAAGCTATGGTTATAGTTCCTATGTAACAAGCCAGGGATTTGTGAGATCTACTCCCCAGCTTGACAGAGAATGTTAGGAGTTGTGTTTCATATTAATGAGTGAGGGTAGGTTAGTCTTGCTTATTTATACTCACAATTTATATATAAGCCATATGTGGGTTTAGGATAATTAACACCTTAAGCACTGTTATCCCCTCTGACACCGCATATCCTTTCTTGGGTTGGGACCCACGTGCAAATAATTGAGTGGTTTTCTGAATTACCTTAAGCTCTTAAGACTATTTCAAGACTTATGCATGCTATCTTTTGACGTCCCCTTACAAATGACTGAAAACAAAAATGTTCGTACAAACAACAAAAAATTTCCTAGCTATATGCATGCATAACTAATGAATTATAGACAGAAAAATCAATTTCTAACAAGCAAGAATTGAAGACAGGTCAAAAGTTTTCCACATTATCAAAATCTTGAAATACAAAAAGCCCAAACGTTATATTTCCTTCCAAATCATTCCTAAAACATGAAATACTTTTTAGTTTCGCAAAAAAACAAAACATTGAGAAAAGACTATCACCACAACTTAATAAAAAATGGAAGTATTTTATGATTACTCTTACCTACAACATGTATTGATATCCGTAGTATGTGACCAAATCACTTCAGTCTATTTTTTCTCAAGTTATCTCCAATTGTTGCTAATTCTATCTTAAAATTTCGCCTAATTTACGAGGGCAATGTCCTTTATAAAAGGGTCAACAAGCTTAAACAGTTGAACTCAAATAAAACAACCCCCAAATACTAGGCTGACCATCAACTGTGATCGGCAACAAATATTTTCTTCTTTTTTCCCTTAGCTCTGCCAAGGGTAATTACTTAAACGAAATTTAAAGGATTTATATCCACTTTTAACATCTCATGCCAATTTATGTCTTACACTACCCCTAATCCGACTCACGCTTCCATGTTGTCGGAACTACTAATCAACTTAGTATGTGACCAAACTACCATAGTCCATTTTTCTCCAACTTATCTTCCATAGTGCTAATTGTATCTCTGCTTCGCTCCTAATTTTACCACATCCATCCTACCATTCCCACCTTAGCTACACTAACCCTAAGCCCATGTAGGTTTTTATCCTAAGAAAGCACAGGAATCTCAGCACAGATGGAGAAGAAAGCATAATGCTGAAATGTAATCCCTTTCCCATTTGGAAGTTGCTGAATTCATCTAGAGAGTAGGAAAATCCTATATTCTCAATAAATTGATTTCAAGATATGTGAGGCATTGCTTAAATAACTAAAATCTCACAACAGGACATCAACACCAACCATTATCTGATAGTCCAAGACATAGATGTTATTTCATGCTTTCTAAAAACATAAATGCACATGGAAATAATAACAAACATTCCATTGAACATATATGACTATAAAAGGTATTGCAGACACATCTTAATCTACTACCAAAAAAAGCAACAAACGCATTTCTCATAACTTACCCACTCAAAATCGTCACAGCATCCTTCATTGCATGAAGACTCATTTTCTTCACCTGTCCCAAAGGCTCAAATGTTTAGCACTTACACAACATGAACATACAAAATATGCAACAACAATCCTCTAATGACATAGTGGGACTGCCAATTTTCAGCAGAAGGCATACCGCATACCTTATCAAAGTAATCAAACACATTATCAAGCATAGGTGTGTAGTGTGTTCAGGGAAGTGGTACATATCCATGCATAGAGAATTTTTGAATGGTGGTATTCCAGTCTTGTAATGCAGCAACGAATTTAGTAGAGGGCCTTTGCTGTTAATAGTGCAACAAAAGCCACATGATGACCAGTGGTCATGAATCATGACATAATACAGATGCTATAATGGACCCAAATACAATAAACAATACACATTACAGGGAGTTGCATTCCAGTTTCAAAATCAAACCGTACAGTTGTCTCAAAAGACAAGCACCTAGAGCAAGAAATAAGAATTTTCTTACTACTGACAGGAAACATGAAAACCAAACTAAAATTCATATAAAGTTTACAGAATCAGAATCCATACCTCCAACTTGTCTTCTTTAGCCCTATGATTCTTTGGAAGTATGCGGAATTCCTCCGTCAAACGGACACACTCTTGCACATTTTCAGGTGACACAAAGTCAAGTGCAACCTTTATGCATGACTGTAAAAAAGCAAAGATTGGAAATCAGAAAACCATTTTGCAAATGTATGCAAATTCAAACCAGGTTCAAAGAGCATACAATTTAAACACATGAGCACTCTCTCAACAACTGGCAGAAAGTTGAATAGTAAAGATTCTAAAGAAAGATTTCCCCAATTTGATTGCTTGATAGTTTATTCTTTCAATTCAAGAGGTGCATAACAATTCTCAACGCTTGTCCAAGAAAGCTTAGGGACAGAAATGCGACAGGTCCAATATTCTTTTGCGCAACCCCACCCTGCTCCCCACAGACCTCCCGCACCTTCCCAAACATGACATGCAGCATGCTACCCCCATATTCAGCAACAGCCTATGCCTGCCCTGCTTACGGCTATTATACAATAAAAGAGATGAATCTGGGCATGCGCAAGATACCATATACAAATCATACGGGGTAGGTATTGACACAGCATCTAAATCTGACAAAGTACTAGTAATAAGAGGAAACCACTAACCCTACCGTCTTTTTCATCTCACCACATTCCGCTGAAATCCTCCTACCACCAAATTCCAAGGTGTCGTTAAGTCATATGGTGATCCCAAAGGCAAATGACGGTGGTAACACTCGTAAGGAGAGGGGAAAGGTTTTAGTCGTTTGACTTATTGCACATTTGTGCCCTACAAGAACTCTTTGGTCAGGAGCTCAAATGGAGGAAATCGATAAAGAGCGACACAGAGCCATGTTGATTGCGGATTTATGGGTTTGCTTTTTCTTTTCTTCATTTGCTTTGAGGGGGTTAGTTTAGGGTGCTTCAGGTGGGTGGTGTCATAATTGTGTTGGGGTTTTCGTAGTTCTATTTTGGGCTGTTTTACGGTGATTTTCTTTGGTTTTGGGTGTCTTAGATGTTCCACGGTCTTGAGTAGAACTCAACCCCGAAGGCTAGCTATGGATATGAGGGTGCCCTCACAGCTTACGCTTAACATACTTCATATTCCTTTCATACCCATTAGAAGCTACGAAACATATGAATAAGATGAGTGTAGCCAAAATGAGAATGTTAAGATGGATGTGTGATAAGACTTTGCGAGATAGAATTAGAAACGAAAACATTTGTAGAATGGTAGGCGCAGCACCATTAGAAGCTAAGATGGGAGAAGATAGACGAAGGTGGTATGGTCAAGTCTACCATAGACCTGTCGACGTAGTGGTTAGGAGGAGTAATATAATTACCGTGGATGATAGCACTAAGGGGAGAGGTCTGAAATTGACCTTAGAAGAGGTAATGTACAAGGATCTTGGCTTCTTGGAAATTATGGAACACGATGCCCTTAGCAGAGCTCAATGGAAAACAAGGATTCATGTAGCCGACCCAAATTGATTGGGACTTAAGGCTCCGTTTGGTTTCGTTGGTTTGCTTTCATACCCAAGCGATGTGGGAATTTGCTTAACACCCTACCTCACATGCAGCATATTCACTCGGCAGCACCTCACGCATGCAGGCTAGAGACAAGCACCTTACCCATCTATAGTACCTCACACTGATAACATGTTAAAGCATCCACCTCAAGACCAAATAGCAATGAAGGGAGAAGCCGCCAAGAATCATATACCAGTTTTCAAGGTGATAATTTAATCAATGTGAGACAAATTCCAACACTACCCAGAACGTGGCAAGGTCAACAAATGATCCAGAACATTAGAACAAACAAAAGTGTAACTATGGCACAAACAAAGGGACACAATCTTCGGTAACACTCAATCCCAAAAGCTAGCAATTTAAGTGAGTGCCCTCACGGCTCAAGCTTAATATACTTCATAATACTTTGGTACTGAAACAATGTGGGACTTCTTATGGTAATTTCTGTTCAAACACGCCTACCAACCCAAAATTTATAAGACTAATAAATTCTCCTGTGTTCAAACACGCTTTATTTATACGATTAAGGAGATACAGGTGACGAATGTAGTTTGATCCCAGGTGGGCTTGGCATGTTACCAAGATGTGCAAAGTACAAGGCTTTGTTGACTTGGTATAGAGATTGTCTCATATTGATTCGCTTGACTTGAAACCTATCAATCTTATCTTTATTTGAGACCCCTTCAATTCTCAAGGTGCCATATATTCAGAGACTACATCACCGCAATAAATAACGGGCCTGCAGTTGTAATTTAGCAGACTTCTTTACGTCATTCTGTTGCTTTGTAAAAATTCAGCTCATCACTCATCAATGAAAATCTATATTACCTTCAGATTTCTAACTTGATGCGGACAGCCAGCTGGAATAAAGACTGCATCTCCAAGTTTTTGCACAAAAGTCCACGGCTCAATTCCTTCAACACAAAAAGTAAAAGAAAAACTTACCTGAGCAAAGTAACTGAAATTATTAATTCAACACCATTGTTGAAAACATGAGAAACAAACCATATTCCTCCTTGAGCCTCCTTTTGTGTTCCAGCGTCAAATAAAATGTTTGGTCATGAATCGGGTGCACAACCTGCAACATAAAATGAGTCAATCTAATTTTAGAATGTCTGACGATGATACAAGAATATTAACAACTTCTACTTCAAAAAGAATGAGACAAGAGAATCAAAACAGCACATGAACAAACATTTAGTTATTGCTTAAAGGCCTTTGGCCCGACGGCAGCAGGGGGTGCACTTAGTTGCGAGGAGAAACGAGGTCAGGAATTCAACTCCTCTTCCAAGGTGCTAATCAAACTATTTTAACTATACTAACATTCACCGATCAATAAAAAAACACATTTACACCCACAAACTATGCATTTTTTCCAGTAATCCATTTCATGTCTAGTTTTAAGATTTCAAAAGAGGAAGGAGAAGTTTCAAGAAATGCCTCCAATTGATGATGCAAGAGAGAAATGGTTCACACCTACCAACAATTTTGAGAGCTCCCCAACTACCCACATTCCTTTCATATTAATAGCCCTTCTGTCCTATTTCCAAAAAGAAAATATGATATGTACAGTTTCGGATGAAATACAATGGAAATAACCTGCTGCAATGGACAACAATGAATGTGCCTGAACTCCCTAAAGTGTCTCCTAAGATATTCTTGTAACTTAGGAACATCTTGTCGTCGGAAGATGTCCCAAACTGCACCTCCATCTGCATCATCCGATCCTTCGAAATCCTTTCCAAAATATGCCACCCCGTAGCTATCCACAACTTCATCACGATCCCCTTTTGCCTTTTCAGTTGTGTCAGAAGCTTCAGATGTGCTTCGCTGGACAGTAGGACCCATCTCAGCCGTACTCTCTCTCACTTCCATTTCACTATTTCCTTCAGTTATTTCACCACTGAAAATATTTTCCCCTATTTGAGATTCTGTAACAGCAATTTCAGCACTTCCATTCTTACGCTTCCTCGCCAAACCCGCATGAGATGTTCCACTCTTCCTCTTCCTACCACGAATACTTGTCTTGTTCCTTGAGTAGGTAGCGTCTTTGGCTTCTTCCTTTACACCCCCCAAATCTTCTGCCTTTGATCTTGATCTATACTCTTGGTCCTTTAGCACAGATGTACCATTTTGATCATGTTGCTGGCAAGCTGCATCAACAATAGCAACTTCACAACCCTTCTGGATATAACGACAATCAATTAATTCAGCAGTAAAAGTTCTCTCCAACTCAAGTTCGGAGGAAATTGTAACATGGTTCTCCATACATGGTGGCACGCATTTCTCCTCAACTGTTGGGTCCAATATCTGACCATTTCCAAAAATTTCCCTTTGATCATGGGCAATATGCTGCTGCTTTAACTTCTCCATTGTGGCATTATTCTCCGGTTTAAGCATCACTGCCGCGGTATGCGTTAAGACATTCACCTGAAACAGAGAGCTCCAATATTAGTTAACTCCCCCCAAAAACAAAAATCAAGACTAATCTACTATGTGATGAGGTTAAGCACAATGCAGAAAGTACTCTCGCCCATGTTTTCAGGTTCTTTTTTATGGGTTGGGGTGGAAGAAACTGCTCCAGCCCAAAAAGATGACATTTTTACAATTTCAGACTGCAGAGACCTAATTCTTGTTAAGCAAGAGAATTTATAGATAACTGAGTTCAACTACATTATCATCCATGCTCATATAACATCAGGATTAAAAAAATCCTTAGTCCCGCGGGACCTACACCGAGCTTCGTGTCCACACGAAATACGGTCTGCTACACATTCTGTTTCAACTCCTTGTCGTGTTGAGGCATGCATGAATGATCACTGAGGTTCAATAAATTCATCTCCTTACTAAAGCATCTCACTATAATTTAAGTATTCCCTCCCCTAGCATTGCATCTAGTATGAAATGTTCTTTTGATGGGGGCCTACTTACTAAGGACATACCAAAACCTCACTTAATATTCCTTTTATTTCAGTTGACCGTCTCACAATAGTGCTCCCACATTCAAAGCAATCTTTCAAGTTGTGGTTGGACTGTCCAAAACAGGAACGAGTTCTATCACATGGCTGCTTGGTGTAACAAATGCTGTGTCACGACGACAACAATCCAGGGCATGAATTTCCCTTCGCACAAAAGTATTTTTACCATTGAACAAGTTACTCCAAAATAACAGATAATAGACTTTAAACTGGACTTTGATAGATACAGGCATGCAGATTTCAGCAAATAATGAATATGCCTAATCTCATCCGGCCTCAAAACAAAATTACAAGAATGACCACCTACGAATGGCCACCCATGAAGTTTATGAATGGGTACAATACATAAAAGGTAAGATGGTGCGGAAACCCAGAAAGAAGCCAGTAGGAATAAAAAAAATTTCTTGAAATCATAATGTGCAACAATTATTAGACAACAAAAGGGGGGAAACTTGGTAGATTAAGGATCCAATATGCAAATCACAGCTTTACAATAAAAAGGTACAGACCATAGTATAAATTTTAGAAAATAACATTACAGAATAGCCTGATAAGCTTAGGAAGCATTCTCATCAAACTAACCACATCTGCCTACAAGCAAAACATACGGGTATAAAATTGAGATGCTAAACAATATTTGGGAGATCATGGGGAGGATAAATATATTTGGGAATTGGGGCCAGATTATAACTCTACAAGTAAAAACCAAGGTAATGTTAAAGGGAAAGTTTTGCATGAGATTGTCGTGTGGCACCTCTAAAATGTTGGTTAACCATCTTACCCGATGTTAGATATATGTGCCGGTGGAAAAAATAGGAGAGAAATGCTTAAGTGGAATTTATCCACTGCGAGGTGCATGTCTATATTGCCTCATGGGGAGGAAAGTTGTGTGCAATGTGACAAAAGAACCAGAGAGAGCTATGACAAGTTATTTTATGCACCCATTCATATAGATGGTCACACGTAAAGAATGTCAATGTCATCAAGTTGAAAAGCCTTGGGCAAATCAAATCAAGCAACTTGCCTACTAGTAAAAAAAAATTAATATTCCCTCAAGTCAACTTTGACTTGTGTGTTCAAAAAGATATTAGTATAACGCATTTATCTCTTTAAAGATAAATGACGATAAACAAGATAATAAAACAAACAACTTTTCTCACGAGTCTCCATCACCCACAACTATAAATAGGGAACTGTGTAACCGTGATTCAAACTTAATGTCCAAAATATTGGTTGACTGGGAATTGGCTGCTTTGTGTTTGGCAAATGCTGCTTGGCTTTTGTAACGACTGAGTCTAACACCTTACCCAGTTTAAACAATTTGAGCCAATTTGTCACATGTGCCAGTAACCACGCATACTGTTCCTTAACAAAGTAATAACATCCCCCTAACAAAGAGATTACTCTGAAGCCCATTTCCCCCCAATCCAACATAACTTGTCCATTATATTGTCAACCTCTGATCCAACAACCCATTTATCGAGTTAAACATGTATGTTAATACAAGGATTTCAACAACTTCTAGCAAACGTAGTACCACCATGGGCCTCAGTTCCACGCGGAGTGGGATATTTTCCAAAACACAACGTGAGGCCACATTTGTGGCTGGACTTTTTCAAAACAGCCAAAATGAAAGGCTAGGATGGCATTCTTAATCTAACTTATTCAGATACAGGACCATTCTATTTCCAAAAGTCACCAAGAACATCCAAGCAGCACCCACCCTACAAAGAATTTGCAACTTTGAATGATAACGAAGCATACAACAAATAAAGCATACCGCATCAGACATATCGCAGTGAAGCTTGGTGACAGAGTCCCCACGACCCAGCTCCTGAGCAACTCCATAGGCAATATACGTCTTTGGTCCCAAGTCTGGCTTCAAGGAATTCTTGGGTAATTTGGTAGAAAGATTTAGAACGCCATCGCGAGGATGTGAATAGTGTTTAAATGGCAAGCAACTGATGAACTCAGCATTATGTCGAGGCAAGCGCTCCTCAAATAAGTTTGACGGGGGCCAATCTTTCAACTTAAGAATCTGAGGCCACCCTTCATCATCAAATAAACCCCCTAGGTAGCCTTGAAAAAATTTATGGACATTAACCTCAACCTGGATATTAAACCAAAGTCAACAAAAAATTTACACACAAGATACAAAATACAAATGGTAATTCATCAACAAGGAAAGTCAAACAATCAAAAGAATACTAGTGATTTGTACCGTGCAACCACATTAGCTATTTGCACGTTCACCATTGATCTCCATTATTTGTGCTATCACCTCTATCACAGTTATTTTATTCAATTTTCAACAATTAGTGTTTTGCGTCAATTATCACACTCTGTTACCTCAATTTCCTAATCGGTAACGCCATGAATACTCATACATGTCTTTCACCATGAGACCACATAACCCAGGTGAGGTGGCACAAGAAACTCCATATTTGATGTTACCATAAAAAATAGCATGTGGCGCACGCATAAGGGCATGCATACATGTACGTGACTATGTGTCCAAAAGCCAATGTACTACTTCTGTAAGGCATTTTCGTGTTCCGCAAAAACTAACCAATAACCAAGTTTCCCTACTTTCAGATTATCGAAAACCTTCTTTCTCCGTTCAATTACTCCACTAAAACTGTAATTAATAGGTCACTCCCCCTTATTTATTGTTTTGTCTCATATCTATCCAAAAACTTTCAACTATCTATATGCAATGAAGTAACACAATCAAGAATACAAATTATCCAAAAAGGAGAGTATAGGTGATCTGTAGTTTTACAAACTTGAGGTCAGTGGAATACATAAAACATTGTGAATAATCAAGGAAACTTTCACTTAGCAATTTGGAAAGTACTTCCCACAACTTACAAAATTAAGAACCCATGTTCTTAATTTTGTAATCAAATCACCGATGAATCAAACCACACTAAGTGTGTTTATGGACAGTTACTTGTGAAGTGTGTTTTTGAGTTCTTGCCCATGTGGTTTTTGGTAGTTTTGCCAAACCCATGGTGATGCTCTTACTAAATCCTAGAATAAAATCAAATACACAATAAAATCCCACTGCTAAATCAGTTATATTTAGCATCTAGTTTACAAGCAGTACCAATGCAGAAAAAGAAAACTGACCTCACACCAATCCAAACAATTAAGGGCAGTCACATCTAAAAGCGTGTCATGTTTGACGTTTTTTATCTGACGGAACGCACGCCACATAACCATCGGATCCCAGCTCAAACCAGAAGTAGTATCAAGCACGTCTCCGACAATGACAGGCTCACCTTTACGCCAATGCCACTGGAAATGTTTCAAATCCTCACACTGGATATCTCGAGCAGCCGGACAGAACAAATAGTTGTCAGCAGAATCCTCTCGAGAAGATGCTTTCCTTATATTGTTATTACACACATCAATTTCACCCGCCTCATTGGAACAGGGGCACACTAGTGAAGAGCTCTCAGGCTCGTCAGTAAGGTCATTTGAGTTGGCTATCTCTTCCACCTTCATCAACAACTGAGCGACCCAATCTTCTTGATACATACACTTCAATTCCAAGTTTCCACAACCACAACCACCCATCTTTATTGGAGGACAAGGAATGCTTCCATTTTCATTGGCTTTCCACTCAAATGTTGACTTAACATCATCGATGCAGCTCGGCCCGGCAGGTATATCTGAAGTTTCTGATTTCCTTAAAGATGGCAAATGACTACCCTCAAGATCCTCGCCCCTCTTCTGGCTACCCTCAAGTTCCTCACCACTCTTCTGGCTACCCTCAAGGTCCTCACCACTCTTCTGCCTACCATCAAGGACTTCATCTTCACCACTCCTCCGCCTACTCCTCTTCAGCCTACCACTCTTCCGTGTAACACTCTTCTCCTTACCGTTCCCACCGTGCAAGTAAGACAGTCCATTGTCAATGTACTTCATGACAACTTCCTCCTCACCTCCCTGTAGGTTGCCATCACGGAACTCCCGGCAACAAATAAGACACAGGTCATAATAACAGTGTGGACAGCTTCTGTGAAAGTCAACAATAGAAGTTTGGCAATTGTTGCTGCACAATACATGCAATTACCTCAAGCTAGTTCCCAATTAATGAAAACAGCAGAAGCATAACTAATTTAGTTCCTGACAACCTACCAATAGGCACGCTCATCTTCAGGGCAGTCGGCATATTGTACCTTCGTGTCTGACAATTCTAAATCTGCTCACGCAAACAATAAATATCAAGCTGATAAAGACTATATCAGGATTTTATTCAGACATTGAAACATTAGACATTCCCATTACTCGATACACCAACACTTGATTGAGAACTTTATTACTAGGACAAAACAGAATATCCGAATTCCAGGAATATGTAACTTAGAGAACATTTCTCTCCATCTCAAGATCCGTTCAATTCTCTCCAAGAAAAATGGCTTTTACGGTTTTAGCTAAGAAAAAAGATAACAGTTACATCCAACAAACACCAACGCAGAAATATTCTTACAATAAAGTGCATAGGCAACTCTAATTGTGTAAAAGATACAGCTTCCTTGTCAGTTCGTTGCATTCCAACTAACCGTAAAAGGTATCAAAATAGTTACTCTTTTAGCATCCCAACTCCCAATAGAGCCTGTTAGAATAGTTAGTCTTTGTCCCACATCGAGTAGTTGGTGTTATGTAATACGTCCCTAAGTAATATAAATAAATAAAAGCTCTCTCTTTTGTTAGGGTTAATTAACACCCTAAACACTACTTTCTCATTCTCTAAACAACATGGTATCAAAGCCTGATCCTACCCACCATAGATCCTAACCCTAGCCCCCAAAATCGACTACTGTAGCAGTGAACAGTGTCACGCATACTGTTCAAACAGTGATCGGGAAACCCTAGCCACCATAGCCCGTCCATAACCTCACCTTTATGCCTGACCCAGCCATAACCCAATCACCGTGACCCTTGCCGGCCATCACCAGCCACCGGCGACCCTAGCCTGACTTCAGCAACTGTCGCCTGACTCCGGCGACCCTCGCCTGAACTCCGAAAATCCTAAATCAACCCTCTATGACCCTCAAAATCCTTCAAAGTAACTGATCCAATACTTGAAAACCATTAAAATCTCTTACCCAGTCGAATTAGTCCTCGTCAGTGCTCGTAAAGGTCTCCCGGCTACCGTCCAGCTCACACCAGCCATTGCTGACCATTGTCGGACGCCGTACTACCTGTTTCCAGTGTTTTATAGGTGTTTTGTGGTTTTGCAGTCCATATATCACATGTTGTGGCTTCTGCCCTTTTGGTTCGCAGTCCGTAGTACTCAATTTTCAACTCTGGTAATGGTTTTCTCACTTCGGTAAAAGATTTTCAATACCTTGTCAGCCTTTGGTTTATGGGTTGTTGTTTTGGACCTGTCGTAGTAATCACTTGCATCAATTGGTATATGTTGGTGATGTTACAAACCTGTCGTGTTTGGTACTTGGTTGGTTGTTGATGCTGTTGACTTTGTTGGTTGAATCCGTGTTCTTGATTAGTTATTTTTGTTGATTCTCATTGGTTGTTGCCTCTTCATTGTTTGGTAAAATGTCTAAGCAAAAGTCTGATTTTGGTTCTAGTTCTACTATTACCAATGGTATGGCTCGTTCTTCTCAATTTTGGGAGAGGTTATCTATTACCTCTACACTTTTGAATGGCAAAAATTATGTTGTTTAGGCCAAAGCAGTTGAGGTCTATCATCTAGGTGACACTGTATCAGATTTTGACTTATGACCACCTCACAACCACTGCTGCCGCATATGGGGCATGGGTGTCTCAGAATGCCCGGATTCAATCTGAGTCATGGAATAGTATGGAAGACCATATTTCTAGCACATTGGTCTTCTTATCTACAGCGAAACAAGTATGGACACAGGCTCAGGGATGTATTCTGGTGTTAACAATCTCCGTCGCACATATGATCTTCACCGGTCCTTTTCTATCTCACAGGGTGATTTATCCTTGAAGGCTTATTATTCCAAGTTTCCTGGTGTGAGCCTATTTTTGCTAATGTTCAGGTTATAAAGCGCCAACGTGAGCATATGGTTCCGTCAGTAATCAGCTTTTGGAGTCTCAAAATTTACCTTCTCTCAACGAGGTGTTTTGTCGACTTTGTTAGTGTATTTGTGCCTATGCCACCTCCTGATCGTTCAGCATTAGCTTCCACTACATTTGGTGGTTCTCGTGGCCGTGGTCGTGGCCATTATTTTGGGTTTAGTGGTCGTGGTCATGATTCTGGAGATAATGGTCGTGGTTTTGGTCATGGTTATGTTGGTCATGACTCTAGTTTTGGTACTCGTGGGGGTCGCATATCCAGGGGAGGTGGTCACGGCCATGATTCCAAGTTTTGTACTCATTGCCAGGGAACAAATCATATGGTGGAGTTTTGTTTTGATCTTCACGGCTTCCATTAGGCTCATCAGGTTTTTATCTCTCAAGATGCTGGACAACTTACTGATTCTTCTGCCAACAATGCGGTGACTATCTCTGCAGAGGAGTACCAGCGCCTTATGTCATTTCATACTCCAGCTGCAGGTTCTTCCTCCACTACTACGCTTGCTCAGAAAGGTCCATCCGTTACTTGTGTTGCATCTTCCTCCACTTCTACTCCTTGGGTTATTGATTCTGGTGCCACTAGTCATACGACTGGTACTACTACTATACTTTCTCGCCGTCAGTCTGTTGGTAAACCATCTCATGTTACTTAGCAGAAGGTTCTACCACAGAACTTACAGGTTTGGACTTTGTTCCTGTCACTTTATCTCTTACTTTGGACTCTATGTTACATGTTCCTAGTTTTCCTTTTTAATCTTATGTATGTTAGTAAACTTACAAAGTCCCTAAATTGCTCCGTCACATTTCTTCCTCATGGTTGTGTGTTTCAGGATCTAAAAACGAGAAGGAAGATTGGTGGAGGTACTAAACGTGGAGGCCTGTATTACTTAGCCAATGACATCTATCCCACGTCTGCTGCCCTTCGCTCATCAGTATCACTATATCAACAACATTGTCGTCTGGGTCATCCTTCTCTTTCAAATTTGAAGTGTCTAGTTCCATCGTGTAGCAATATTAAGGATTTGCAATGTGAAGTTTGTGAATTTAGTAACCACCATCAAGTATCTTTTTATCCTAGGATTGAGCATCGTGTGTCGCATCATTATAAATTAGTACATTCGGATATTTGGGGTCCTATTCTTGTTCCCACTATCACTGATTTTCAGTATTATGTTATTTTTGCAGACAATTTTTCTCGTGTTACATTTCTTTATCTTGTGAAAACAAGATTAGAATTGACTTCTGTTTTTAAGTCATTTTATACTGAAATAAAAACCCAGTTTGATACTTGCATCCGTATACTTCGTTCAGATAATGCACGCGAATATTTTCATAATGCTCTTTCTTGCTTTTTTGATGATCATGGGATACTTCACTAGTCTTCTTGCGCTCAAACTACACAACAAAATGGGATTGCCAAACGTAAGATCAGATACATATCTGAGGATATGCGGGCCATGTTAATACAGATGCAAATCCCTAAATCTTATTGGAGTGATGTTCTTACAGCCTGTTACTTGATTCACCATATGCCCTCCACTGCTCTTAAGTGGTCAAAGTTCTATTTCTTGGTCGTCCTCTCTACTCATTACCCCCTTGGGTATTCAAGTGCACATGTTATGTTCACGCGCTTGATCTGACCAAGACAAACTTGACCCCCGATCGATCCAGTGTGTCTTTCTTGGTAATTCACACACTCAAAAAAGGTACAAGTGTTACTCACCTTCTCTTCGTCGCCATTTTGTGTGTACTGATGTCACCTTTAATGAGTCATAACCCTCCTTCTTGAGTACACTTAAGTCTGAGTATGTACTTTCTGAATCTGAGTATGTTATTTATGTCGATGCTCCTCCTATTCTTGTGCCACCCATGCAAGTATATATTCATCGACGACATGTATTAACAACCCCACCAGTGCCTACCACTACGCCTCCCCCGTCCTAAGATCCAGTTCGTCCACCACCACCATCACCTCCTATCGCTCTTCACGAAGGTATTCGATCTTGCACTTTTCATCCTATTGCTCGATTGTTTTCTATGATCATCTGTCTCCATCCCTTCGTGTTTTTACTACTTATGTTTCATCCATTTTTGTTCCTCACTGTTCAGGAGGCCTTATCTGTTTCTGAGTGGCGGACGACTATAGAGGCTGAGATGTTTGCTCTTCATGACAATGGCACTTGGGACTTGGTTCCTCTTACGACAAGGAAGTCTCCCGCTGGATATCAGTGAGTTTTTACAGTCAAGTATAATACGAATGCAACAGTCGAACGGTACAAGTCCCATCTTGTGGCCAAAAGCTATACCCGAACGTATGGCATTTGATTATGTGGAGACTCTCTCCGGTGGCCAAAATTTCCTCTGTTCGGGTTCTTATTTCTATGGCCGCTAATCTAGGTTGACCCTTAGCCCAGTTGTATGTCAAGAATGTGTTTCTACATGGTGATCTGCTCGAGGAGGTATATATGAAGCAACCTCCTAGATTTGTTGCTCAGGAGGAGCATTCTCATATGTGTCGCCTTTGCGAAGCTCTTTATGATCTTATGCAGTCACCTCGAGCTTGGTTTGTCAAGTTTAATGATACTGTGTTACAGTTTGGTATGCATCACTCTCATTCTGATCATCCTGTTTTTTCTATTCAGTTTGATCGGGGAAAAGTAGTGTTGATTATGTATGTGGATGATATCATTATTACTGGGGATGATCAGAAAGGTATTGATAAGCTAAAACACTTTCTACAACGTCATTTTCACACCAAAGATTTGGATAAGTTGCGATATTTCTTAGGTATTGAGGTAGTAAGATCTAAAGAGGGGATTAGTCTATCCCAAACAAAGTATACATGGGATATTCTAGAGGAGACTAGTTTATTGGGAGCAAACCTATGGAGACTCCTATGGATCCAAACGTCAAACTGTGCGTCGAACAGGGGGAGATATTTCCTTATCCAGACTGTTATCGTCGCTTGGCAGGCAAATTGAATTATCTCACCAATACACGGCTTGATATCTCATTTGCTGTCAGTATGATAAGTCAGTTCATGTCAGCCCCTCATCTTCCCCATTGGGAAGCTTGTCTTCGTATTGTGAAGTATCTCAAGGCTAAAACTGGACATTATCTATTCTATCGTTCAAATGATCATTTGCGTGTTGAGGCCTTTACCGATACTGATTGGGCAGGATCACCGTCTAATAGACGGTCAACAACTGAATACTGTCCAGTGTTGATGCAAAATATCGTGTCATGGCTCATACTACATGCGAGGTTGTATGGTTGAGAGCTTTGCTCGAGGAGTTAGGGTTTGGTATACAGTTACACATTCCTATGTATTGTGATAATCAGGCAGCAATACAAATTGCTTCAAATCTGAAATTTCATGAGAGAACCAAACATATCGAAATAGATTGTCATATTATTCGGGAGAAGATAGATAGTGTCATAGTGGCATGTTGGCTACCCCTTGTGTGTCTACAAGAGCTCAGTTGGCAGATATCTTCACCAAACCGTTGTCTAAACCACGTTTAGAGTTATTATGTAACAAGCTGGAATTCTGTAATATTTATTCTTTAGCTTGAGGGGGAGTGTTAGAATAGTTAGTCTTTGTCCCACATCAGATAGTTGGAGTTATGTAATAAATCACTAAGTAATATAAATAAAAGCTTTTATAAAAGCTCTCTCTTGTGTTAGGGTTAATTAACACCCTAAACACTTCTTTCTCATTCTCTAAACAACTGAGCCCTATAGCCATTTTAGCATGAGAAAACAAAATCCTAGTTCCAAAAAACATTCTCATCATTCAACACCACATGTCTCAAATGATGCACATAGGTCAAGAGTAACTAAGATGCTAAAAAAAGAAGCTTGCATCCCCCTCAAGCGGGATGCCCACCATATCTCATAATTGTAGGTGATACCTTGAATCTTAGCCTCAATCTCCTTCTCCCTCAATTGTTCCCTGTGGAAATCTCTGAGAAAAGGAAGTAGTGCCCGTAAAATGTATTTGGAGTGCTGAATTTTTTCTTCATCCTCAAGCTTCAGATCTGACTTCTTCAGGAACTACATAAAAAAGAAAAAGGTGTGAAGATTCATTCACATACATCTGAAAGAGACAACAACAAAGCACACATGTGTACGCAGAAGACACAGACTTTGATTGGCACTTCCAAACGCAAGCATGACTTGCAATTGCACTTGTATTGACAAACAGGACAAGCATTGGCAAAATCCTCCTCAGTCATCTTCGGATACCTACATACAGTTAACTAACCAATGACAACCACAATCACAATTTCCGCAACAGAAAAAGAAGATAATATCTTCAAGAAATAGAATATTTGACAAGAGCTTTACTTTCAGATGGAAGTTATAATTGCTAACTAAAGAAGAAACGGCAATGCAGTTTTGCACTGCAGACTCCGTGTTGCTAAGAGCATCGCCAGCACATATACATATATATATATATATGTGTATATCAAAATTAAGTACCAAATTTGCACTTCGATACTTTTGCATTGTGAATTGAAACTTATTAAAATATGTGGTTGACACTGAAAAGTTTGGATTTCCAAATAAACACGCAATGCAATGTCCATTAAAAGGTGGTAAAGACCAAATAAAAACAAGTATTACTTAAATACTTGAAGGCCGCATCTCCCACTTCAAATTTTGTGAATGAGAGCACCCCCAACCAGTGTCTGACATGCAAAATAGAATGTCTAATTCAAAAACATGGGCATTGAATTTTCTACTCATAACTCATCCCATCTCCATACACAAATTTCAATCGTCTGCTTCAGACTCCCCATTTCAATTTACTATTCAAGTTCACCAGTTCTTCAATTTCCCGTCAGAAATTTTTTCACATTCCATCGAAATCTATTTTACAAATCTCCCTCCAAATTCAAAAATATATTCAACCTGTGTTGATTGTAGTTAGACTTGGTCGCATTTAAAAGGTATGGTTGACATAACTTTAACAATACTGACATTCTATCATTGCACAACAAATAATTTTAAAAGTCATATACTCAGAGCAGAGAAAATAAATACAGTGAAAAAAATGGAGGACAATTCTCTCAACCTTTTTCACTATTTTAGGATCTTGGAGAAACTAAAGAATACATTTTTGAGTTTTGGAGAGTGGTCAGAAAGGCTTTAAGAGAGAAAATTAAAAGCAAGAGATGGGTATTTGAAACATTTTTGGGGGGCGTACGTCATACTTTCTAAGAGCAAGTCCACCCAATTTCATTGAAGGTGCTAATTTGACCCCCCAAAAAAAGGGCAAAATTCAAGTCCACCCTACTACAAGTAACCTCAGACGAAATTCAAGGAATAAGAGCAACCATAGATAAATAACATAGTGAATTATGACAAATTGGAACTAGCCCTAAAATAAGCAAAATAAATCACAAATTACCATGTATTCATGCAGGGAACACAATATCTCTTTGTCTTACAACCAGTACACCGAACAACCCTTCCTTTGTCATTCCTCTGGCACTGATGACACATATTTGACTCTATGAAAACCCCCTAACGAACCCAGAAAGTTCAGATATACAGTCAGAAAACCAGAACTAGTAACCCTTCAGTTACCTAAAAAGGACAATAGCATAAATGAAAGCAAAACATTCTGTACTTGTTCATCAGTCTTCGAACCAGCCCTGTGTCGCTTGGTATCTTCCTTTTCTTCCCTTGAAGCTCTTGAAACCTTGCGACCAAACTGACTCATTGTGCCAATCCCATTTGCAGGATCAGAGTTACCATCCTCTTCCTCATCTCTTCCTTTCTTTTTTGCCTCTATCAAATTCCCCTGTCGAATTAAAACAATGTCGGAAAATAGTCAGAAAACCAGAACTAAAACTTCATTCAGTTACCCAAAAGAGATGATTAAAAAAAAGTAGCCCAAAAGAACAACGCCATTGTGACCATATTTGGCAACTACACCTAGGTGATTATGTGATCATGTAATTTATCACCATTGCATCAGTAGAATGTGTGCCATTTCACATGAAGTGGAGCACATTATACTATTATACTACTACATGTCTACATTAATGAAACGTCAGAAATAATCAGAAAATCAGAACTAACCATTACAATGATAGGGTGACTGATATTTGGAACCACATTTTGATGACCTATGACGTGTCACCAGGGCACATGCCCTAATCGGTATCAAAATGTGGTCCCCAAATGCGTAGCGTAACAAAAAGGGGACAAAATATCACAAATAAAAGGAACAAAAAAAAAAAACTGTACTTGTTCATCCATCACAGTGAATGTGCAATGTGTTTGTGTGTGCGGGACGCATAGTGAATGTGCAATGTGTGCAAGTGTAAATGTGAGTCCTACACACAACGCGGAAGCGGTATGTGGGACCCACTGTGTGAATCTCAGTGTGTCAGTGTACAATGCGGGTGCGGTCTACAAAGAACAATATCACAAGGTTAGTGATTTTCACACTCTCTTTTTGATAGCTACACTCTTTTTTCAGTGTTGAAAGTACCTATATTTTTTGGTAAAAGACAAAAAGCTCTGTTAGGAATTTAAGAAAAGGAAAGGAAAAGATAAGGAAAATGAGAGAAAAATTGGAGGAAAAAATTATCATTCACTCAACTTGAAATTTTTATTTTCTTCTCTCTTTCTCTTCCAACCAAACAATAGAGGGAAAAAATTTTAATTTTCGTTTCTTTTCCTTGAGTTCCAAACAGGGTAAGTGCGGATATAAAAAATAAAGCAAAAAAAAAAACACATTCTGTACTTGTTCATCCGTCTTCCCACCACCATCCCCGGCTTCCTCATCGTTTCCCCCTTTCTTTGTCGGAACCCTACCCCCGCCATTCGACTTCCTTCTCCCCCTCCTTCCCTTCTTCCCACCCCCCTCATCCTCATCATCCTCTTCATCAGCACCATATCCTGATACATTAACCGTAACCCTAGCCCTACTAGACCTCCTTACCCCCGTATTGCCGTTCTCCCCTCGGTCTTTCCCTCTCATCGACGGCTTGTCCCTATTCACCTTCTTCACCCCTTCTTCTTCATCATCATCCACTGATTGATCATCCCCTTTGTCTCTCTCATCCGAACCGCCGTCTTCTTCTCTCTCCTCCATCTTTGCATCGGCATTTCCGCCAACTCCTCGGTCTTCCTCTCCCATCGACGGCGGGTCGCTATTCTCCTCCTCCTTCACGCCTTCTCCGTTATTACCCACTGGTTCACCACCCCCCTTGTCTCTCTCATCCAAACCGCCGGCTTCTTCTCTCTCCTCTACTCTTACATCAGCTCTTCCGTCCATTGGAAGAACCAAATTTGGAAAACAGAAGTTAGGGTTTTCTCGAGCAATAGAATCGAAAGTTTAGGGTTTTTGCGAGCGATAAAAATATTTTTGGGGGAGAAAAGTCTGGTTCTTTGGGTTTTTATATATAAACTGGAGTGAAGAAACGAGCGAAGTGGCCTGATCTAACGTGCGCCGTGGTGCGCACGTGTGTGTTCTGGAAGGGTACTTGGACAACTGGCGCCGTTGGATGGGGGAAGGGGTTTGCCTTGGGATGAGGAATTTGGGCGGGAGGGGAGTGGTGAGCCGAAAGGGTTTTTAATTTTTTTACTAATTTGTTGATGGGATTTTCAATATTTAATTCGAAACCATTGTTTTGGTTTTGGTGATGAATATACTACTGAAAGGATTTCAAATTTGCATCAAAACCGCCAAAACGGATGTTTTTTTCTTTAAAAAAAAAAAACCATAAAGTGTTGAATTAGGGGATGTTTTCGGTAGTGAAAAATTTGCATGAGTGGTTGAGAATATGTTAAGTGTTTCTGGTAATAAATAAGTTGTTGCAAAGTTTGTGAGTAAAATTACTGTAGCGGAAAAAGTTTTTGTTAACAAATTTTTTGTTAGTCAAAACGAGATGGTAAAATGTTGAAACTTATTTTTTAGTGGAAATGATATAGTAAAATGCATAAAGTTTTTACTGTATTTTGTTAGTGAAAATACCCTTTAGTACTAGAATTTGAAAGGATTTCAAAATGCAGCCAAAAATGCTAGAAGTAGGGTTGCAAACGATCCAAGACGAGCTTTGTCGAGCTCGGCTCATTTACAAGATGAGCCAAAAATTTGAGCTTGATATCGACTCGAGCCTTAAGGAGCCGAGCTTAGTCATTTGCTAACCGAGTCTCTTTAATCAAGCCAAGCCTCCCTTAACAAGCCGAGGATTAACAAGTCGAGCCGATTTGAGCTTGCTAGCTGCTCGGTTCATATGCAGCCCTAACTGGAATAATGTTTTAATCTGAAAACCAATTTTGTGTTTGGCTGCTAATGACAGGCCAACGTAAGGGGTGATAGCAGGTTGGATTGGATATGGTTCGGATTTTTATTCGAACAATAGACGGTTAGGATTTATAGGAATTCGGATTAAATCCAAGTCGTCCATGTCACTACACACGGTGTAGTGCTTGTGTGTAGCCTCGTGTGTAGTGCGGTGTGTACACTATAGCCCCTCCCATTCCGATTGTATGAGGTTTGGAGAAATTGGAGGCTTGGAGCATACCAGCTATCCAATTTGATCACTGTGGGTTGGACATATATCATCCACTTTACAACCAAGGACTATAGAAACTTAAACACATCGACTCACTTGGGTTGATGTCGGGTTCAGTCAAGTTAGTCAGTGCAAGATAACAATTGAAGAGCAAGAGAGGAGATAGGGTTTTATGAGTGAGGCAAATCGTAAAAGACAACTAGAGAAGACTTGCAAGTATGCTCGTAGGCATCCCCCTTTTATATATAGGGAGTTTATAAATATAACTGCGAATTTATTGCATGTAGCCTATTTTTTAGTAAATTATATTCGGACAAAAATACCTTCAAAAAATTGGACAAAAATACCCCTACTTTTAAGGATACAACCATGAACATATAACCATATCTAAAACATAACCCATAACCCACATTTCTCTCCATATTCTCCATCAGAGAATCATATTCATTTTCTTCCTTCCATTTTCCACATTCACCACCACTATTGGTGTTGCAGCCAAGCATCAGGAGCTCCCACCTTTCACCATAAATCTAGTCCACCTCTGCCTCCTAACTCTGACCTCCCACCTTCTAACTCTCAATGGAAGCCTCTATTACTTCCTCTCCCTCCATTGGTAAAGAATAAGTATTGGACCCAACAAATAAGAGAGCAACGTGAATTTTGATTGGGGATTGGAAGGCTGTGCAATAGAAATGAAAGTTGACAAGGAAGAGGTAACCCATCATTCCTCCATTTTTAACCTGGTTCTGTCTCGGTATTGTCAGATTCTAAAATTTGAAATTCTACCTAAATTTCAAACTATAGAATTTCAATATTGTAGACAATATCATATTCTACAACTTGAAATTATGCCAAAATTTCAAACTCTAGAGTTCGAATATTGTAGACAATATGTCATATTCTACCAAAAATTGTATTAAATGCCCAGAGGCTTAATACCATTCAGATTTTAATATCTGAAAACTTTCAAACAATTCAAGCTCTAGAGTTTGAATATTGTTGACAATATTATATTCAACAAAAAATTATATAAAATGCCCACAGGTTTAATACCATTTAGATTTTAATATCTGAAAATCTTCAACCAATTCAAGTTCTAGTATTAAAAATTTTGTAACATTTTTAAGGATGGTGGGTCTGTCGTGGAGTTGGGGATGGTGGGTCAAACGATGATGGTGATGGCAATAATGGTGGGTCTACCGTTGTGGTGGTGGTGCAGTTATTCCCGGCTCCATCCACCTATTTATTGGGTGGCAGTGGTTGTTTGACAATGGAGGTGGTGGTGGTTCTACAATGGAGGTGATTGTCTGCTGTGGGGGGTTGCTGTAGTGTGGTGGTGGTATTGGTGTTCAAACAAACAACGGGTAGAAAGGGAGGGGAAGGGGGAATGGTGGTGGTGTTTTTGGTTTCAAAATGGAGAGGAAGAGAAAAGAATGTGGGGAGAAAAGAATTGGGAAGGGAGGGTCTCAAAATTTTCGGCCAAAAAAATTTGTCAGGGCATGGAAGGGTAATTTTGGAAGATCATAGATATTTTTGAGGTTGTATGTAGGAAATTCTTATAAGATTTGTGGTTTTCTTTAAAAAAATGCTACATGCAGTAAATTTGCAATTGCATTTATAAACTCCTTTTTTATATGACGAGATCCCATTCATCTCCCCCTTTCGTTTGTTTTAATTTGTACAAGATGTACCTTGACGAAATATATTAAAAAATACAAGACAAAAAAGCAAAAAACAATTCGCTAAAGATAAGATATTTTTTTTTGGAGCAATTGGTTAATTCCAAAATTTTGGCTGAAAGTTGAAAAATTGATCGTTAAGCATTAATAATACCAAATGTCTTTTAAAAAAATCAATTTAGCCCAAAGTCACCCTTCATCACCACCTGTCTAAGAAAAAAATATGTTGTGCAATAAGGATGAAAACCCATTTTTCTTTGTCCGGAGTCCGGACTCCTCTGGCTCTCTCTCTCTCGCCCTTTTTGTCCTAAATGATTTTACAAGTGCCGAATTTTGTAATACTAAAAAACCAAAAAGATTAATTGCCTTGGCACGTTGATTTCCTTTATTTGGTTTGGTGTTAGGTTTCTTTCCTTTTGTGTTGATCTGACATCTTAAATACAATATAAAATTTGCATAAAACACGAAGTTAAGTTTGTTTATTCGCATTTTAGGCTTCATGTTTCATAATTTGTCACCTTTTATCACCTGCCCCATCAAACGTGACCTTGAACTAATATATATATATATATA
>BPLS01000618.1:227621-241316 GCA_019656275.1 Rhododendron kiyosumense
ATATATATATATATATATATATATATATATATATATTCCTCATGTATCAAAACAGAACTTATAGAATTAATGACTTTCTACATGAAAGGAGTAATGAAAAAAAATCTACTAATAGTCGGCCTATATAACTTGAAGATAATTTTTTAATTCTATATATCTGTCCAGCTAACAAGTGCATGTCCCAATAACGTCTCACTTGTGGCTGATCCTAAGTGAAGCAAGACTTTACATATATTTTTCTAGACTTCTTGTTTAGAAAATTTACTAAACAAGACTTTATATAAAATTCAATTACTGAACGAGACTTTATATAATATTTACTTACTCTGGCTAATTCATTCCAAACTTCATCTTCTACCACAAGTTTGTTTTCATTGGAATCCCACCCAAACCCAGCACGGCGAAGCATATTGAATGCATAGTAATAATCCCGCTTCCATTTCTTCATCTTCCATACGATATGATTTCCTTGGATACCTGCTTGGGGAAAAGAAGCTCACATTTGATTTTCAAGATATTCCAAATATGTGGGATGCCACCCACCATGCTCGTCTCTCCAAACCCCGTCATTTGCAAGGGTCGTCAGGTTTGTTAGTAAGGTCTCCTCCTCCACCTCGGTCCAAGCCCGGCGTGCCATGGAAATGATTAAAAACAAAAGAAATAACTATTTATAAGAAAACAATTTACCAAACATATTTGTTGGACACATTTTCACCAAAAAATTGTTGGATATATTTTCACCAAACAAATTTGTTGGATACATTTTTCAACTACCAAACAATGTATTTTTCCCAAAAAAAAAAAAAAAAGGAAAATTTTTAAATAACCAAATTTTATAAAATTAAAATTGATATTTTTTATTTTGTAAAATATTATTAAGTTAGTTAATTTGTTAGTAAAATTTAATATTTCGGCTTAAAGTGTGAAAGATTAATTATATTTGCAATCTCTATTATAAAACAGAAGAGTGTGGGGACAAATTGTTGAAACGGTTCAGATTCATTTGATCCAAAGGTTATAGTGCATCCTCCTACTTTCCGGTTAAGTGCCCATGGTTTTTACCTAAATCACACAACTGCCATCCCCTTCCAACAGAGATGCGTAGTGCCGTAGGTATGGGTTAGCACTAGTTATATATATAATGTAATACATAATTAAGTTTGGGACTGCACAAGGGCAAAGCGGCCATTTAATAGCTTTTTACATCATCCACCATTCCTTATACCCCATATTTAACCCCTATCTAAACTAAGTACTATTTAATCCACCTTCTCAAATACCTCATCCAAACCAACTAATATTCATTGTGAGCCCACCCTTTTTAAATAAAATACATACAACTATCTTATCCCTTTTCATAATTAATACCCCAATTATTTCCCTGCATCCAACCAGGTCTTACTCTAACATGAGTACGGGGTCAAAAGTTCAATTTTTGAAGTTGTCATGATGTAAGTGATAATTCGTCTTCTAATCCCCCGTTATACATCAGTTGGGGTTAGAGGAAAGTTAATAAGTTAGTCCAAAAAAATTCAAATACTGTTTATAGCCGTAAACCCACAAACGTTCACAATGAGACTCGAACTCTGAGCCTAAACTTCAAAAAGATTAGTTAAAAACAGTGGGCAACAAACAGGAAATACATTGGACTGCAAGCTGGCAAACCAAAAAGATTTGTTTAAAACAGTGGGTTTAAAACCGTGGGTGGCGTTTTCACTTAGAGGATAGCTTGGGGTAAATTCCCCATCGGTTGAAAAAAGAACACGTAATATCACATGCATTGAAAATAACACCAAAGACGTGGAAATATGGAATCCATCCACGATTCAACGAACCAATATACGCCTGAGCCTGAACTTCCCACCCTCATGCGGGCCAAGCGCCCAAGCCTAGTCACAAAATCAAAAATCCAATTATCACTTCAAAAAGTCTCAACACAACTTCATAACACAGCCCCTATACACAACGTTCGATATATATGGGTTCATATGCACAGTGGCGGACTTATTCAGGGGCACGTGAACTCACGTGCCCCCACCTCACCCCATTCTCTCTCTCTCTCTCTCTCTCTCTCTCTCGCAATTTTTTTAAGGTAAAAATCAAAATGTTTGTCAGGCAAAAATGAGTGAAAGAATCAAAAATTCACACAAAAAATTTGACGGGGAGAATTCCCTCGACGCTCGATTTACTTCGTCGTTGCCGATCGCTCGTCTCTATGGTCATCACCAATCATCTCGCCGTTTTCCTCACCAATCATCAATTAAATTTGAGGTTACATTTTTGATCAACGGAAGTAATATTTTTATTAAAAGGACTTTATTTGGGGCTACATAAATTAGGACTTTTCATTCTTCCTTTTAAGGTTCGTAAGATATATTTTGATTGTTAGGCCTTCATTTCTTTATTTGGTTTTTACTCAATAATTGAAATTTAAAATTCAATTTTCCATAGTTTGTGGCTTTGTGCTTAATTTAGATTTTTGCTTATGACTATTAGTATAATGTGCCCCCACGTGAGGCAAATCCTGGGTCCGCCACTGCATATGCATCGAACAACTCTGAATATAATTGTGTCCGGAATTATGTTTTAAAATAACATTCCTATTCCTAGCATTGCCCTTATCACTTTACCCCGAAACTAAATCCTGACCATCTTTCATTCATCAGTCATCTTATACTATCAACTTTCACCCTCCAAGTTCTTCCCTCTCACCTTTTTGCCCCTTTTTTCCTCCAACCATGCAAAACTTGTTCGTGTCTTCCTTTCTTTAACTGAGAATTGCCCAATAAGGCCAATACAATGCTGTCTTGATAGGTGGTGATGATAAAAAGAAAGGGGCAAATCAACTCTTATTATAGAAGGAAAGAGAAACAGTAATTCCTATGTGAAGCAAAACTGGAGTTGCCGAAGCTTTAACAGTGAAATATCCCATGCTGCTTTCTGAATCTATTATATATACGTCATTAGTGAGTACCGTGAGAACCCATAAAGAAAACATCACCCACGATGTTATGCACGCAAATAAAGCACATATGAAAAATGGTTGCAGAATGAATGATATTGTATAGATCCAGATTACAAGATCAATTCTCATTATGAAGGGCCGATGGCCCGATGCATAGTATTTGAGGCGGTCCTCTAGCCATCAATAACAGAAAATTTCCCTTAGGCTCATCCTGTCTGCTTAAGGAAGTCCGAACAGAAAGCTTAATGCTTTGTTTGGATTGGGATTTGAAAAGTGTTTTTGAAAAATAGTAAGGGTAATGAGTGGAGAGAGATAGAGAGAAAAATGTGGAAAGTAGGGGGAATCTAGGGGGAATTTTTTGAAAAATTCTTTTTGAATCGCGAAGTGAACAAGGCATAAAAGTTTAGGGTTTTTCTATGTGAAGATCATGGTATTATGAATTCTACACGATATACGAAATTCAAGCACTTCGAATAATTACTTTACAAGACGAATTCTGATCCGTTGATATGAAGATAACAAACCACAAACCTCTTGGCAAGTTTGAATGCTGGGAGCCAAGAACTACCCAAAATACTAAACGCATTCCTTCTGGGAATGTCTGCTAAGTCGAGTTCCCAAGTACAAGGCTATATAATAAAATCCCCAACCATCCCTTCCAAACACACCCAAAAATTAGAAAGGCAAATTAAACATAGAACAGGCTGGGTATAGAACTTCGGGACTCAGCAGTTCACTGATACCAAAACAACCTAGCGGTCAAGACACGTTTCAAATCACAGCCCAACTGGTAATAGACTAATAGTACAGAAAAAATAGTTCTTCACCAGCAAAAGGAGTCCTTGGAGTCGATACAGAACAAGGATGACTTTTTATCACATTTGATTTCATCTACGACTCCCTAGTTCTCTTCCCTTTTTCCTCCCTCTTTTCTTTACTTCTTTCTGGTGGTTGACTTCCTTAGCTATTGGAGACCTAGGGATCAGAATAAGGAGTTAGACTCAGCAATTATGCTAGTAAGATGAGAAAAACAGCTGCAACATCAGAAATTTAGATGGTCAGCAAACAGCTGCAACAGCAATTGTAGGAAAAATAAACATGAAGCGAGAAGTTCAAATACCAATCACTTTTGCTAAAATCCCCACAAAGATCGTAAGAGACACGCTCAGACAACTCTCTCTGTCTCCACACAACCATTTACTATCATTTATTTTTCTCCCTCGCACAGTTAGCCAATTCAAAGCTCATTATCTCAATCCTACGCAGGTAGACTGGACATGGGCTGTTAGGGTCACCGGTCACCCATAGGTTTTTGCATGGGTTAAGTTATTTGTTTCCTATGCAGTCATGAGTATTATTTAGTATCATATAAGTTCTACAAGTCCAAAGAATTAACACTTCCCTTTCGTTTAAAAGTCAACAGTTTTATTTGTTTAAAAACTCCAAACCTATATAAGCAATGTAATGCTTCCAATTTAATAGAGTTGAGACTTCAAAGAAATTGGAGTACATTTAAACCTCTTTCATGAGGTACGTTATGCAATCAACCCCAAGAGGTGATGCCAAAGGCTTCATAGATATTGGAGTACATTTAAACCTATTCTTTCTTTCCCATTTTTCTACATAAGAAAATACTAATCAGCCTCCAAGGGTAGTTCACAGAACCTAGAATCATGCAGCACCGATATGAATACAGGTAGGGTTGAAGTCGAGGCAAGTCGAGCTTTATAGTGAACAAGCTCAGCTTGTTTACTAAATGAGCCAAAAACTCGAGCTCAAGCTCGTTTGCAAACGAGCCGAGCCTAGACAATTTCCTTAAACGAGCCGAGCTTTTGAGTGTTGAGCTCGGCTTTGTTGTTTGGAGAGGAAAAAGTGTGTAAAGTGACTTACACCTTCACACATAATCATTTATTTATATGAGGAGATAATTCATTACATAATGTAAATAAGCAATGTGGGACTAAACACAATATACTAGTATACGAGTATACTAGTATTCCAACACTCCCCCTCAAGCTGGGAAATAGATATCACACAAACCCAGCTTGTCACATAACATCTCCAACCGCGGCTTAAACAATGACTTGGTGAATATGTCAGCCAATTGAGCACTTGTAGACACGAAAGGAGTTGCTATAACACCATCAGTCAACTTCTCTCGCACCAGATGACAATCAACTTCGATATGCTTAGTCCGCTCATGAAATACAGGGTTGGATGCAATGTGAATTGCTGCTTGGTTATCACAATACAAATTCATAGGCAATTGCACATGGAATCCTATCTCCTCAAGAAAAGATCGCACCCACACAATCTCACATGTGGTGTGAGCCATGGCTCTATATTCTGCCTCTGCACTAGACCGTGCAACCACGGTCTGTTTCTTACTCTTCCAATTAACAAGATTGCCACCAAGAAAAACACAATATCCAGTGGTTGACCTCCTGTCAGATGGGCCTCCTGCCCAATCAGAATCAGTGAATGCCTCAATACGCAAATGACCATTAGCTCTATAAAATAAACCACGTCCAGGATGAAACTTAAGATACTTGACAATTCTAAGAACAGCCTCCCAATGTGGCACACAAGGAGCAGACATAAACTGACTTACAATACTCACTGCAAATGAAATATCAGGACGTGTAATAGTGAGATAATTCAGTTTACCAACCAAACGGCGATATTGATCAGGACTAGACAGTGCCTCCCCCTGATCAATGCATAGTTTGACATTAGGATCCATAGGGGTATCGACAGGTTTCGCCACCAACAAACCAGTCTCATCTAAAATATCCAGCACATATTTCCTTTGTGATAAACTAATACCATCTTTAGATCGTGCCACCTCGATACCTAAAAAGTATCGCAATTTACCCAAGTCTTTAGTATGAAATTGACTCTGCAGAAAGACCTTCAACGCATCAATACCTCTCTGATCATCACCCGTAATAATAATATCATCGACATACACAATCAATAACACTTTGCCTCGAGGAGATGTGAGAGAGAAAACAGAATGATCAGACTGACATCGATTCATACCAAATTTCAAAACTGCATCACTGAACTTGCCAAACCAGGCCCTGGGAGACTGTTTAAGCCCGTAAAGAGCTTTACGAAGACGACATACCTGAGAACGCTCCCCCTGAGCAACAAACCCAGGTGGTTGCTCCATATAAACCTCCTCAAGAAGATCGCCATGTAAGAAAGCATTCTTGACATCCAATTGAAATAAGGGCCAGCCAAGGTTGGCGGCAAGAGAAATAAGGAGACGGACAGAACCAAGCTTCGCAACCGGGGAAAAGGTTTCAGCATAGTCAACACCATAAGTCTGGGTGTAGCCTTTAGCAACAAGGCGAGCTTTGTAACGCTCAACAGACCCATCAGGATGATATTTCACAGTGAATACCCAGCGGCACCCTACAGTGGATTTTTCAAAGGGTAGAGGAACCAACTCCCAAGTCCCATTATCATGGAGTGCAGAGATCTCCTCCTCCATAGCTGTCCGCCACTCAGAAATAGACAAGGCCTCCTGAACAGTTTTAGGAACAAAGACAGAGGAAACAGAGGCAGTAAAAGCACGAAGGGTGGGGGACAGATGATCATAGGATACAAATTTAGCAATAGGATGAGAGATAGTACAAGTGCGAATACCTTTACGAAGAGCAATGGGAGGAGAAGGTGGAGCAATAGGAGCCAAAGGAGGTGGAGGCGGATCTCGCAACGGAGGAGAAGGCTCAGCATTAGGCGGAGATGGTGGTGGTGCAGCTTTGGCACGGCGAACATATACCTGCATCGGGGGGTGCTGCTTTTGAGGTTGCCCGGAAGGAACCAAAATATGCATATACTCAGACTGATCCGCATGAGGCAAAGACGGAAAATAGGGTAACAACTCATGAAACGTAACATCAGCACAGACAAACTCACGATGTAGAGTGGGAGAATAACACTTATAACCTTTTTGAGTCCTAGAGTACCCGAGGAATACACACTTAATAGAGCGAGGATCAAGTTTATCGCGGCCGGGATCCAAGGCATGAACATAACATGTGCACCCAAAAATTTTCAGAGGTAAAGAATATAAAGAACAACCAGGGTGCAAAATACTATAGGGAATCTGGCCCCCAAGGACGCGGGAGGGCATGCGATTCACGAGGTAACCAGCAGTAAGGACGGCGTCGCCCCAAAAGGATTTGGGAACCGTCCGCTGGATTAAAAGGGCTCGGGCAACCTCTGTCAAATGTCGTATCTTGGGTTCAGCAACCCCATTCTGTTGGGGAGTGCGAGAACACGAAGATTGATGAAGAACACCATGCTCATCAAAAAAGGCAGACAAAACATTATAGAAATATTCACCAGCATTATCCGAACGAAAGATACGAAGAGAAACATCAAATTGAGTCTTTATTTCCATATAAAAAGATTTGAAAATGGAGTACAAGTCTGACCGATTTTTCATGAGATAAACATAAGTAAGTCTAGAATAGTCATCCACAAAAATAACAAAATACTGAAAACCACCACGTGATGAAACACGCACTGGACCCCAAATATCGGAGTGAACTAAATGAAAAGGACGAGACACTCGACTCTCTACTCTAGGTTGAAAAGAAACACGACGGTGTTTACTGAACTCACAGACTTCACATGGCAAAGACTGAAGACTACGACACGACGGAACTAACTGCTTGAGAGTCTGAAGGGAAGGATGACCAAGACGACAATGATGTTCATAAGGAGATACGGAAGCCTGAAAAGCAACAGAGGCAAGAGGTTCACGTTCGCCAGTGTCAAAATAGTATAGACCACCACGCTCAACACCGCCACCAATCTTCTTCCCCGTCTTGAGATCCTGAAATACACAATAACCAGGAAAAAAGGTAACCGAACAATTTAAGGATTGGGTAAGTTTACTAACAGACATAAGACTATGGGGAAAACGAGGAACATGTAAAACAGAGTCTAAGGTAAGAGAAGAATGTAAAATAACAGAACCCAAACCAGCAATGTCAGAAGAGGAACCGTCAGCCAAGGCAACATGAGAAGACTTCATAAGAGGACGAGAACCAGAGAGGTGGATGGAGTGACCTGTCATATGATCGGTAGCACCAGAATCAATAACCCATGGAGTATTAGAGGCCAGGCCAGCAAAGGTGGAGCCTTTCTGAGCGAACGTAGCAGTGGAAGAGGAAGGCACATAAGAGGGCGGCTGGGAAATTAGGCGATGATACTCATCCTCTGGAAAAGTAACAACTCGTGGGATGGAGCTGGGCACAGAAACAGAGCCATCATCCTCAGAAACAGTAACCTGATGAGCAGATGGGCGGCCATGAAGAATCCAACAAAAATCAACTGTATGATTAGTACCATGGCAATAGGTGCAGGAACGAGACCCACGACCACGGGCACGACTAAAATCACGACCACGACCACCACTACCACTACCAAAATCACGACTACCAACAGACTGCATCGGACCACTGCTACCAGAATCACGACCATATCCACGGCCAGTAGGACCACGACTGCCTCCCCCACAGTCAAAACCACGAGAAGAAGTACCACCACGAGGAATCGTGGTAACCAAAGCCGAGCGGGCAGCAGGGGTCAAATCAACAGCACTGGAGTCTGGAACAGAGGCCTGACGGACACGACTGAATACCTCACTGAGAGAAGGTAAATCTCTACCACCCAAAAGATTGGACCGGATAGAATCATATGCTGGCGAAGGTAAACCAAACAGAAAACGAGCTACTTGCAAGCGCTCACGCTGACGCTCCATAACCTGAATGTCTGAAGAAATGGGCTCACAAGTGTTGAGCTCCTCACACACTCCACAGAACTTGGCATAATACTCTTCCAATGATAAGTTGCCAAGGTCAAGAGAAAAGAACTGTTGATGAAGAGCATAAGTCTGGCGGAGATTATCAGCCCCAGAGAACATCTCCTTAACCTTCATCCATACTTTTTTTCGCAGTAGATAAGAAAACCAGAGTATTCTTAATATTTTCCTCCATACTATTCCAAAGCTCAACACGAATTTTAGCATCTGCAGGAACCCAAGCACCATATGATGCGGCAGTCGCCGCGGGAGGATCATCAGTAAGATAATGATAGTCGGACTCCCCGATATAATAGACTTCAACAGCCTTAGCCCAAACAGCATAATTTCGACCATTCAATAAGGTAGAGGTAATGGACAACCGATCACGAGACCGGGAAGAACGACTAACAGCGGAAGTCGCAGTACTAGAACTAGAAACAGAGGCAGTGCCAGAGCTCATTGCAAATATACCAACCAGAAACTATGCCAATAACACAGAGGCAGCCACAATCATCAACAAACCACGATCACCAGCAAACAAGAGCAGTAAAATAACAAGGCCGAGAAGAAACGAGAAGTCCAAAATAGCCAGACATAAAGTAGGGCAGCCGAATAGGCCTACAAATAAGAACACAACAGAATACCAGCGGCAAACTCATACCAGAGTGTCAGAAGCAAACGATAGAATCATCAAGAGACAGAGATCAGCAATTAAAAGAGGCGCCGGAGGCAGACGAGGGCCGGCGAGGGTCGCCGGTGGCCGAACGAGAGCCGGCAAAAGTCGCCGAAGGTCTGTGACGACGTAACGGAGGTCGATGAACAGTGCGCGTGAACAGTACCAATGAACAGTGCGCGTGAACAGTGCACGTGAACAGTCGCGTGAACAGTACCCCCGGTGAACAGTCGCGTGAACAGTACCCGATGAACAGTGCCGATGAACAGTGCCGTGAACAGTGTCGTTTTAGGGTTTTGATGAGTGTGGGTAAGTTGTTTTAGGATTCGAAAAGGTTTGGGTGGGTTGTTTTAGGGTTTGTTTTTTTTTTTTTTTTTGTTGGCGGCCAAGAATGGGTGGCTAGGGTGGGAGGCGGCTATGGTGGTGAGGGTTTAGGGTTTCAAAGGCGGTTTAAGAACCCGCTTTGATACCATGTTGTTTGGAGAGGAAAAAGTGTGTAAAGTGACTTACACCTTCACACATAATCATTTATTTATATGAGGAGATAGTTCATTACATAATGTAAATAAGCAATGTGGGACTAAACACAATATACTAGTATACGAGTATACTAGTATTCCAACAGGCTTGTTTAAAAAATGAGCTTGAAAACTCGAGCTTGAGCTCAACTTGAATACTAAACGAGTCAAGTTCGTTTGTAGCCCTAATTATACATGTTATAAATGCGCCACAATTCAAATTCGAGGATACAGAAAAACATCATAAAAAAAGACACAGATATAGTGGATTAAATCTATAAAATAATATAGTTTTTAATTACTCCCTCCTCAAAATCTTCGGTCTTTTTCCATATTCGTGCCGTTTTTTAAACTTGTATATGTCCCAATTTATGATATTTTTTACTAATAATTTAGAAAACTTGGTATTATAGATCTAATCTAGAACTATCAAACAAGATCCATATTGCATATTTTTGGAGATTCATATTGGAAGATATAAGAGTTTAAAGAACGGCATAAATATCAAAAAAGTCCAAAGATTTTTGGATGGAGGGAGTATGAGTCATGTACTAGGCATAGTAAGAATAAAGTGAGAAGAAATAAAAGAGTAGTTGAATTGCTAAAACAAGGATTTAGCCCATGTTAATAACGAAAGGCTAGTCAAAACAAAAAGAATACAAACAAACATAAACTTCCGAGAAGTCATTATCCTAGGAACTTGAAATTTGCAAATAAACCAAACCAAACCAAACCAAACCGAGCCTTAAGTCCCAATCACTTGGGGTCGGCTACATGAATCCTTTTTTTCCATTGAGCTCTGTCAAGAGCCATTTGTGCACACAAACCTACTCTACTCATATCGTTGCGTACCACAGAATCTAAAGTCAATTTAGGTCTACCCCTCCCCGTAGCAGTGCTACCCAAAACTATCCTATCTGCTCTCTTAACTATTGCACCTCCTGGTCTACGGTAGACATGCCCAAACCATCTTAGCCTATTTTCTCTCAACTTTTCTTCTATGGGTGCTACACCTACCATCTCCCGAATCGTTTCATTTCTAATCTTGTCTCTTCTAGTCTTACCACACATCCACCTCAACTTGAAATTTGCAAATAAAATAAAATAAATAATCAATATGTATTATGCGTTGTGTAATATATACTATGTGGAATATAAAGAATATATCTATACATTTATACACACACACACACACACTACTATATCATTTATTTAGTACAAAAATACAACAGTATATATATACATATATCTAGGGTTGTAAACGAGCTGAGCCGAATCGAGTTTTACATTGCCCGAGCTCGGCATGTAGAAAAATATGTTGCCTCAAGCTCGGCTTGAGCTCAAAACAACCTATAAAATCTAGGTATGAGCTCAGCTTGTGATTTTATGTCGCAGCTTGAGCTCGGTACTCACGTGGAAAACAAGTTGGTAGAAAAATGGGCTGAGAGCTCTACGTATGGAGAATTCTTTGTACGCCACTTACACATTTTCCTGATGTGGGACTCAAGTAATAGAATTTTTTGAGGAACTCTCTATTTGCATTTACTCTTTGGCTTGTCCCACGTCGAAAATATAAGGACTCCTTGCATTCACATTAATATAAACCCACCTCTTCCCTTGTACATCAAGCATGTAGTGCCCTTGCACTAAAAGCAACACCTGGTAGTTGAACGTGTTGGGTAACTAATTTTAGAGTACATAAGTCCAAACCTCGCCAACTACGAAAAATATTGTAAATATTACATAAATGGTCCAACTCGTGAGCTCATTCAAGCCGAGCTCTAAATGTCTTGTGTTCGGCTTGTTTATCAAACGAGCTTTGGGAAGTAGGGCTCGAGCTCGTTCATTTATATTCCGAGTTGAGCTTGAACAAGCTTTTCTCGAGCCGAGCTTCGAGCTGCTTGCGAACAACTCGGCTAATTTGTAGCTCTACGTACATCTATACATCGATATGTAAATATATCTATTCTTCTTCTTCTTATAATTATTATTACTCTCATTATTATAAACTACAAACAAAGAAAGAAACAGTGAATAAGTGGTATGTCGTCTAGGGTGATTGTGTAACAGTGCTTATAAATTTTGCTAGTTTGCATGCTACATGTACATAACATCACTAAGAGAGATATGCAAAGCCGATGAACGAACGAATGACATGGTTAGGTCTAGGGTTTGTTTACTCAGTATTTCATCTAATGGTTATTTATTAACTATATTTACACTCTGCCCCCTTATAATCATTAATTTACCCCTTTCTGTATCCTGTTAGTGTACAATGCGTATCCAAAATTACAAATATTGAGTTTTAATAGTAGATACTCCCTCCGTAGCAATTTGCATGTCCCAAATTGTTTGTTCATTTGACTTTTTGGATGGTAGAAATTCCCTTTTTACCCTTGCTCTTCTAAAATATTGTAACTTTTCAAAAATGAAAAATAAAAAAATAAGGGGCAATTATAGGAAAGTTGAACATTTCTAGGTTCAAAGATTGTGTTTCCTAAAAAAGTTGGGTTCCCAAAATTGGACAAACAAATTGAGACTGACGAAGTACTTCTTTGTTGTATCCGATATGTAGCGAGGCATATTGGGAGTGTATCGGTATCCAATACAGGCTCAATACACACACATAACTAGGGCTGCAAACTAATAGAGCTACTCGCGAGCAGCTCAAGGCTCGTCTCGAAAAAAGCTCGTTCAAGCTCGACTCGTGACCTAATTGAACAAGCTCGAGCCTGAACTTATAGATCTACTTGTAAACGAGTCGAGCCTGAGCCAATAGAGGCTAGGCTCGAGTTGGCTCGCGAGCCAAGACTCAAAGGATTTAAACTTTTTTATTACTATTGGTAATAAATTATTGCTAATGTGGGTTAATTAGGAATGAAGTGCTTTGGCTCATTCAACCAGTTTGGAACTTGGAGCAAGAAGGTTACTTACAAAGGAAAGGGATGCCTTTGTTCTCCGCCTTTACCGATGTGGGACAAAGGTGTTTTTCCTCATCCTCTTTGGCCTTTAGTCTGACATCGGAAGTTTTACTTGCATGATGAAGCTACCTTTCCTTTATAACAAGAGCCCAAGCAAATCCTTGGTATCACACCATGCGCCAATGCACGTGGGACTTCAACCGAGTTAGGCTGAGCCGAGTCAAGCTGATCGGACGTTTCTTGAGCTCGAGCCTAACATTTAGAGCTCGAACCGACCCAAACTATTTTCTAGTGAGCCCTACACGTGACTAGTTTCTGAGTATCCATCCAGGGCCGGCCCAAGGGTGAGCTCAGCAAACCCTTGGCTAGGGCAACCCAAAATATTTTTATTCCAAGGAAAAAAAAGTTTGTGCAGTCAACCAATACAAATTCACGCGCTGATATTCAACTTTTGTCCGACACGCTCCAAAACCATCATGACAATTTGTACTTTTCGCATATTACAACTTCAACCCATATGTATTTTACCTTTCCCATTACCCCATTTCTTCTCCTCGCAACTTCAATGCATATATGGTATTTTACCTTTCTCATTTACCCCACCTCTCCTCCTCCTTCCACTCATTGAAATATAAGAGTAATTCCATTTGGACCAAAATCATTCTATTTGGACCGAAAATAGATTCTAGCTCTTTTAGTTATCTCCTCCTCCTTCCACTCATTGGAATATAAGAGTAATTCCATATGGACCAAAATCATTCTATTTGGACCGAAAATAGATTCTAGCTCTTTTA
>BPLS01000618.1:241326-397159 GCA_019656275.1 Rhododendron kiyosumense
ATTATCTCCTCCTCCTTCCACTCATTGGAATATAAGAGTAATTCCATATGGACCAAAATCATTCTATTTGGACCGAAAATAGATTCTAGCTCTTTTCATTATCTTTTCAACCTCTTATATAAATATTACTAAATCGCAAATCTAATTTGTATTTTTTTCACTAAATCGTAAATCTAATTTGTATTTTTTTTCCTGATAATTAGTATCTTCACTCACCAACTCTGCTCTCTACTTCCTTCGCCCCATTTATATTTACTTTTTATTTTACTAGCTTAATAGGTTGTAATCCTTATTTTTTAACCTATTGCTCGATTTAAATTGCTTTCTATTATGTAAAGCACAGAATATGGGAAAAGATGTGCAAATGAGAAGAACTAGCAATGTGATTTGAGTTGCTTTCTGTTATGTGATTTGAACCTATACTAATAAATTCACTCTAATTAACTCACCAAAATGGAAGATCAACTATAACCGAGGTTGAATTTTAAATTTTGCTATGTAATCCAAGCTAAAAGTACAATGTATCATTGTTTTTAGTTTTTTTACTGATTTTTTTTCCCCCCCGACATGATACTTAGTGGGCAACCAAGCTTGAGGTTGGGCTTGGGCAACCTAAATGTCGGGGCTGACACTGTATCCATCCTTCATAGATTCAGAACAACCCTTTTTTGGTCCAGTTACTCCATAGTTGTTAAGAGCGATAGCTGCGCCAAGGTGCAAAGGTCTATAGGCGTCTAGGCACGAGGTCCAAGTTGAGGCATGGGAATTAATAAAGCGAGGCACATTAAGGCGAGAAAATAGCAAAATAGCATACACCAAATACTTCAAATACCAAATAATAAGCAAATGCATAAAACATCAACGAATGTCAAATAGCCTACACTTATTGCATAGAGGAGAAATAAATGACAAACTTTCAACAAAAGACAAGCTTCCGATAGTTGGAATAAAATTAAGCAATAGAGTATCCACTTGCACTTCCATTCATCCTAAGGAGGATTTAGTAATCATCCTGACTATAAACCCCTAGTAAATCCACATCTACTTCATCATCATCCACGGATTTGCATCCTTCCTCATCTTCCGTCTCTTCAGAATTTAACTCTTTTTATCAACCAAATGAAATGTATTTGATGTGGCAAACCTTGATCTTGCTCTAGTTACATAGAGCATCCACAATGGGTTTAGTAACTAGTGTTTTAATTGTGTATTAAGACTTAGCAAACAAAAATATATTTTTTGTGCCATAATACTTGTATTAGTTTGTGTGCTCTGTGGTAAATCTAGTAGTGTGCTAGCATGTGCGCCAAGTTTGGCAAAGAAGCTAGCAAACAATAAGTGGGTCCCATCTCTATAAATACAAACATCAACCATAAAACATAAATGTCCACTACTCCTAATGCACACTTGTGGGACCCATTTTTATCCTAATACACATTTTAACACACAAATATATCAAACTCATTGTGGATACTCTAACACACTCCTAAGTTAGCAATGTCTAACACACACTTGTGGGACTCATTTTTATCCTAATACACACTTCAACAAACATTTCAACACACAAATATCACACACCTATTGCGGATGCTCTTACTATCTCATGCTCTAGAAGCTCCAGCCACATCACCCCACGTTAAAGTATCACCTAACGCTTGGTTCATCATCTCCATCTAATGGTCCATCCATCATTACATCCTCCCACGTAACCACTCATTACTTTCATTATCATACGTTAAAGTATCACCTAACACTTGGTTCATCATCTCCATCTAATGGTCCATCCATCATTCTATCCTCCCACGTAACCACTCATTACTTTCATTATCATCCGTTAAGATATGGGATCACACATATCATAACGTTTTCATGCCCTATTATACTTTATATTTGATAAACATCAGATCATTGACACATTTTTGTTGTAGCCTATTTCTTTTCTTTTTTGCTGTGGGGAGGGACAATGAGAAATATTATTTTTTACAAAGAAGTAAAAACAAAAAACAATTACCAGAAAATAAGAATGTTCAAAATTTGAGTAACTCGCATGTTTGAACACACACCAATTTTGTTCACAGCCGGAGGAACACCATGTAAGCTAAAAACTCTTTGAGAAATTTTTTGGGAGTCTTAGAACCATATCCAACCCTTACCCACCAATCAGCTGTGAAATGCAACTAATTAGGCATAATGTTATGATAAATATTGGTTTTTTGATTGAATATATATTGTTTATATGGATTACCTGGTGCCCTAGTACAGTCACTAGGAGTTAAGTTCCTAGTGGGTTATTTTTGGAAAAGCTAGTTATTATGAATTGGATCTTAATAGACTAGTTTTGTTTGGAAAAGCCATTAGTTGAGAGGCTTTGTTACAATTTGAAGAGAAATTAGCAATTGGGAATTAGGTCACAATAAACTCTCTAATTTTTTGTTTTAGAGGAAAAATTAGTTATTAAGGGTTAGACCTTAAAGAGCTAATTTTTATTTGAAAAAGCTAGTCATTGAGGGTTAGATCTCAATGAACTAGTTTAATTTTGGAAATTATTGACAAGATCATACTTATGGCTTGATTTTGATTTTCCTCAAGGCTTATAACTCCCAAGGAATTTTGATTGAAACAAACATGCATGACTCTTCACTGGTTGTAGCAATTCCTTTAAACTCGTGCGAGAGGCGGGAATCTAGGGTCAAACTAACATGTGCATGCAACATGACGACAACATCTAAACTAAGCAGTTAAACACATAGACAAGATATAAGGAAAGTGGTAAACACGCAAGCAGGATATATCATGTACTCCTAACGTGAAGGTCCTGTCTTAGTTTGGCAAAAGTTCAATGGCTTTCTATATGCAAAAAGCTGGTATTGGTTTGAAGGGATCCCCAGACTAGAGCCAATAATTTTGCCTTCCAATCGCCAAGTGTATTGCATGGCAAAGGTCAAACGGCAGGCTGACTCATCATGGTCCAGGGTCGCTAAGTATTTTGGGATGTCCTAGCACTAGCAAACTGGGTAGGGTAACCAAAATGTAACGGCGAGGCTATCCAACATCGATGCACGTGCAATGCAAAAGTTAAGCAATAAGATGGAAAATCCCACAAATATTTTCAAGCTTGGCTCACGTATTAAATCATATTTTTAAGAAAAATTACACAAATGAAATAACCAAAAAGTCCCAGGTCGGGTAGTCAGGCGAGGCCTAGTTAGAGTCACCACACCATTCTTAGATAGCGCGAGGCGTATCTTTTTGACAGACTTTTGAGAAGGGTTATTTTCACAAGTGTAATAATCTTTAATAATATGAATTAATAAAAGTCCCCAGCAGAGTCGCCGCTCGAAAAAATGATTTTTTTCCTTTTAACGCTCTTTTTGTATTTTTAGTTTACAAAAAGGAAAAAAATGTTGGTTTGAGAGTCGCCACCCAGGTTTTCAAAAAGGATTGTCACCCGAGAAATCGTATTTGAGAAAAATGTGACTCTTTTGCCCTTAATTTGGTAAAAGGTTTTGGTCTGTCGAAAACAGAGAGTTTTGGGTTTGGGAGCCAGGTTACAAGAGGGGAAGGGTTTTACGGCACCCCCCTCGCCCGATAAAGTCAGTCTCTACTAATACTTGTGGGATTTGGAAAATCATTTTATTGCTTAACTTTTATGCCACATAAACAATTTATAACTCACAACAGTTTATATTTCATATCAAAACAGATATTAACAGGCATGCTTGCATATAACCACTTAACTGCAGAGAATAACTAAAACTAACATTCTGTTCCACGAAGAACTCCACCGTACGGCAAAGGGTTGTGTCGTACGGCAGAGGGCCTTGTGGTTTGTAGCTTCATCAAGGTCAGTTGACATACGATAATCTGAATCAAGCATACATGCTTATGCAATAAATGAACAGTGTCTGTTTCAGGGAATAACATAAGACCGATATGCTTTGTAAATCCAAAAATGGTTTAGCATGGCATATAACACTCCAAAACAGAAAACAACATTTCACTTTATTTTGATTTTAATAAAAAACAGTAGAGAAGAGCTTTAGGCAAAATCTGTCCCTGGAGGGCCTCCACCGTACAGCAATAGTGTGTACCGTATGTTCGAGGTGTGTGGGGTACTAGGTTTGATTTTCTTGAAACGTTTAAACCATTTAAACTCATAATTGGCATGAGGAACCAGTCTGAGCTTAATGGTTCCCCTCAGAATACAGGAACAGAAGTTTTATAACTTTTGGAATGAAATGCCTTGTTTGGATGGTTGTGATTGATATGGTAGCCTTTGGTGTGAAATTGGGTGAGTAGGTAATGGTGTGCAAAGGTTGGTTGTGATTTGGATGTCTTTTAAAGGATTTTTGAACTTGGTTGATGTAGTATGTAATAAGGGTATTTTTGTCTTTTTGTATTGAGTCTATATATAGGTGTTGGAGTCCTTTCTTTTGTAACTTTTTATCATTTTGAACAAATATTATCAAGAGCTAGTCTCTTTTGTATCCCATTTGGGAGTTTCTCTCTCTACATTATCTATAGGTATCTTTGGTTGCATCATTTGGTATCAGAGCTTCTAGGCTCGATCCCCACCGTTCATCTTGCCGGAGACTTCACCGGAAACCTAAACCTCACCGGGAATCTAGCCGGAAACCTAAAACAGTGCCGGAAAATCTCGCCAGAGCCCCCGAATCACTCCAAATCCTCAGACTATCCAACCCAACACCCTATACTTCAATTTCGACCCTATTTAGCCCTGAATTGAACCCAAAACCCTTCAGATCTGACCTGTTCGAACTTGAATCAGCCATTTCGGCATTGTTCAAGCTCGATCTACCCATTTCGGCACTGTTCGGACCTGTTTGAACAAGACCCAGCCTTGTTCGAGCTCAAATCTGCCATTTCGGAACTCAAATCGAAGTTTCAAACCCAGATCTGCCTGTTTCGGACCATTTTGGAGCTGTTTCGGAGCTGCTACAGTGATTCCGAGTCTGCTACAGTGTTTTCGGAACTGCTACAGTGATTTCAAGACTACTACAGTGATTTCGGAGCTTGCTACAGTGATTTCAAGTCAGATCCCGTGGGTTTTGAGAGTTTTCGGACTGATTTTTGCTGATTTCAGACAAGATCTAAGGTGGGTAAGTGTCGATTCCTTATTTTCTTGCTGGGTTGTTGCTAGATTGCTTCGTAGTTGTCGATTCGAGTATGATTATTGGTGATTAAGTGTTTTTTGGAGTTGTTCTGTTGAAATTGGTGGCTGAGTTGACTAGGTTTTCAATATTTGGGTTGATTTGCTTGTTTGGAGTTGATAGCTGGTATTGTAATAGCTTATTGGGCTAGAGGTAGAAGAGGAGGTAGAGGTAGAGGTAGAGGCTTTGTGGTGAACAACGGTGAAAGGAATAAGTTTGGCAACCAAAACCATGAGATTCAAGAGTTGAGACAAGAAGTTGCTACCCTAACGGCGATGGTGCAAGGCTTGTAAGTGTCGCGTGCGGGTACTGGAGGGTCCGAGGACTCTCAAAGTCACTTTGACAATCCTTTTGGTGATCCGAATTGGCGTAGACCACCTTCCACTCACTCTCCCTATAGGTGGGAGAAGAACATCAAGATTGAACTTCCCGAGTTCAATGGAAGTCTTAACCCGAATGAGTTTGTTGATTGGATTAATACGGTAGAAAGAGTATTTGATTATGGAGACGTCTCCGAGGAGAAGGAAGGAAGGAACTAAACTACGAGGAGAAGAAGGAAGTCTTAACCCAAATGAGTTTGTTGATTTGATTATGGAGACGTTAGTGGCTATCCGCCTTAAAGGAAGAGCTTCCGCTTGGTGGGAGCAATTGCAAGGAACTAGACTACGAAGAGGAAAGGGAAAGATTAAAGAATGGGAGAAAATGAAGAAGAAACTCAATGAGTAATTCTTGCCTTTCAACTATATGCAAAATCTCTACAAGAATTTTCATAATCTCAAACAAGTTGGAAGTATTGATGAGTACACGGAGGCTTTTCATCAACTTGTTGCTAGAGTTGATTTGAATGAAAGTGAAGATCAAATGGTTGCAAGGTACATAAGTGGGTTGACAATCACAATCCAAGATGCCCTTGCTATGCAAACTTTGTGGACGGTTTCGGAAGCTTACAATCGGGCCTTGGTGGCCGAAAAGCAAGAAAATAGGAAGTTTTCGAGATCTGGGCAACAATATCAAGGCGGTTCCAAGTCCGGGCAGCCCTTTTACTCTTATGCTAGGGGTGGTTCTTCATCTAGTGGTGGCCAAGGTGCTTCTTCCGGGGTTGGTACTCAAAATCGAGCGGATAAGGCTTTAACATCTGCTCAAAGTCAGCCTCAATCCAGTGCTTCGGGGGCTCGAAATCAATTCTAAAGTGAGGGTTTTAAGTGCTTCAAGTGTGGGGAACCGGGTCACAAGTCTTCGGATTGTCGTAAGGCTTCCTGAGGTCGCAACAAGGCACTTTTCATTGAGGAGGTTATGGAACAAAGTTGTGAAGATGATATTCCCGTTTATGATGAAGAAATATGTGAAGAAATTGGGGGTGATGAGGAGGAGGAAGAAGGCTATGCGTTGATGATAAAAAAGACTCTCCTTACCCCTAAAGATGCTAGTAATGAAGATTGGTTGCGTACTAATATTTTTTACACCACTTGCAATGTTGGCGGTAGAGTTTGCAACATGATTATTGATAGTGGAAGTTGTGAGAATGTAGTCTCTCAAGAGGTGGTGGACAAGTTACAACTTAAAGTGGAGGAGCATCCCCATCCTTATACCCTTTCTTGGTTCAAGAAGGGTAATGAAATCAAGGTGACTAAAAGGTGCTTGGTATCTTTCTCTATTTGGCAAAAGTACTTTGATGAAGCTTGGTGCAATGTGGTTCCTATGGATGCTTGTCATATACTACTTGGTCGCCCGTGGCAATATGATGGGCATTCCATCCATGATGGAAAGAAGAATACCTACACCGTCCTTAAGGAGAAGCGACAATTCACTTTGTTACCTATGAAGGAGAAGGTGACTACAAAGCCTCCTCCCACTACGTCGCTTGCTTCTAAGGGATTTCTCAAGGAAAGTCAAGAAACTGGGTATGTTCTAGTGTTGGTCCCTATGGCGGATATGGGTGTGTCGGATGTTCCCGAGATGATTTTTAAACTTTTGAAGGGGTATGTTGATGTGTTTCCTCAAGAGTTGCCTCCCGAATTGCCTCCTTTGCGAAATATTCAACATTGTATCGACTTGGTACCCGGGGCGCCCCTTCCGAACAAGCCTGCATATAGAATGTCCACAAGGGAGAGCGAAGAGATTCAAAGGCAAGTTAAGGATCTCCTAGAGAAAGACTACATAAGGCAAGCCTTAGCCCTTGTGTGGTGCTGGCTCTTTTGACTCCGAAGAAGGATGGTTCGTGGAGGATGTGTGTGGATAGTAGAGCTATCAACAAGATTACTATCAAGTACCACTTTCCCATTCCGAGGCTAGATGATATGTTGGATTGCCTTGCCGGTTCAAAGGTCTTCTCAAAGATTGATTTAATAAGTGGTTATCATCAAATACGAGTTCGCCTGGGAGATGAATGGAAAACGGCTTTCAAGACCCCTCATAGCCTTTTTGAATGGCTTGTGATGCCTTTTGGTCTTACCAATGCTCCAAGCACTTTTATGCGGGTAATGACTCAAATGCTTCAACCTCTATTGGGTATATGTGTAGTTGTGTACTTTGATGATATCTTGGTGTATAGTCGGCGTTTTGAAGATCACTCATCCCACCTCCAACAAGTCTTTGAAATCTTGAGAAGAGAGAAATTTTATGGGAACTTGAAGAAATGTAGTTTTGCCGTTGACAAGGTGGTATTTTTGGGGTATGTGGTGTCATCAAAAGGGGTTCACATGGATGAAGATAAGATTAAAGCAATTGTGGAATGGCCAACGCCTACAAGTGTTCATGAAGTGAGGAGTTTTCATGGGTTAGCTACTTTCTACCGAAGGTTCATTGCCAGCTTTAGTAGTATCGCGGCTCCTCTTACTGATTGCCTCAAGCAAAGGGTGTTCATATGGTCCGAAGAAGCCGCCGAGAGTTTCAAATTGTTGAAGTCCAAGCTTACCGAAGCTCCTATCTTGGCCTTACCCGACTTTGACAAAACTTTTGAGCTTGATTGTGATGCTTCGAGAGTGGGAATTGGTGGAGTCTTAAGCCAATGTGGTCAACCTATTGCTTTCTTTAACGAGAAGTTGAACGGTGCTAAACTCAAGTACTCTACTTATGACTTGGAATTCTATGCCATTGTCCAAGCCATCAAGCATTGGAGTTACTACCTTGCCTATAAGGAATTTGTCCTCAACACCGATCATGAAGCTCTTAAGTACATCAATAGCCAACAAAATCTCAATAAACGGCATGCCAAGTGGGTGGGTTATCTACAACAATTCACGTTCTCTTTGAGGCATAAATTGGGGATTCTCAACAAAGTGGCCGATGGTTTGAGTAGAAGAGTGGCTCTCTTGGTGGAAATGAAGAACAAGGTTGTTGGGTTTGAAGAATTTCGCACTTTCTATGCCGAAGATCCTTACTTTAGTAAGATAATCGATACTTTGCAAGGGGTAATAAGGTTATCAATCCATGTTTCATGTTGAAGGATGGATTTCTCTTCAAAGAACTTAAATTGTGCGTCCCTACATGCTCTTTAAGGGAGCAATTGTTGGCCGAAAGTCACAAGTTGGGTCATTTTGGCAAGGATAAGACTCTAGCGTTGCTTCAAGATGCATACTATTGGCCGGGAATGAGTAAAGATGTGGGGGGCTATGTGCAAAGGTGCCAAACTTGCCAATGGAGTAAGGGGACAGCCACTAATGCGGGGTTGTATTTGCCTTTACCGGTGCCGGAAAGTCCTTGGAAATGCGTGAGTATGGATTTTGTCTTGGGGCTTCCTCCTACGTAAAGGCGGAGTGATTCTATCATGGTGGTAGTGGATCGGTTTTCAAAAATGGCTCATTTCATACCTTGTAAGAAGACTATGGATGCGACTAACATTGCCAATCTCTATTTCAAGGAGGTCTATAAGTTGCATGGCGTCCCTACTTCTACTGTCTCCGATAGAGATGCTAAGTTTCGTGCCCACTTTTGGAGGACTTTGTGGAGGAAGATTGGCACCAACTTATGCTTTAGTACTTCTTTTCACCCTCAAACCGATGGTCAAATGGAAGTGGTAAACCGGAGTCTCGGGAATTTGTTGCGATGCTTAGTTGGTGAACATCCAAAAGGTTGGGATGGAATTCTTCCCTTGGCGGAGTTTGCTTACAATTCTTCTCTAAACTGCACCATCCACACTTCCCCATTTGAAACGGTTTACGGGTCGAAACCTTCTAGCATGGTTGACCTCGTTCCTTTGCCAACCCCTAAGAAGGGACACTCCAAGGCGGAAGATATGGCTACGTTTATGAAGAATATCCACTCTCAAGTTAAGCTCAACCTTGAGAAGTCTAATGCGAAGTATAAGGCGGCCGTTGATGCACACAAAAGGGAGGTTTTGTTCAAAGAAGGGGATCTTGTTTGGGTTATCTTGAGCAAGGATAGGCATCCTCACGGTGCTTGCATGAAGTTGAACGATCGGAAAGTGGGTCCTTGTGAAGTCTTGCGGAAGATCAATAACAATGCTTATCAAGTCCGCTTACCCTCTCACTTGAGCATTTCCAACACATTCAATGTGCAACATTTGGTGCCCTACTTGCCGGAGGACACTACCGTAACTTGAGGACAAGTTTCTTTTTAGTAGGGGAGTATGATGTAGTATGTAATAAGGGTATTTTTGTCTTTTTGTATTGAGTCTATATATAGGTGTTGGAGTCCTTCCTTTTGTAACTTTTTATCATTTTGAACAAATATTATCAAGAGCTAGTCTCTTTTGTATCCCATTTGGGAGTTTCTCTCTCTACATTATCTATGGGTATCTTTGGTTGCATCATTGGCTTTGGAGTGTTTTGGTGTTTCAAGGTGGGGGAGAGTGAAAAATGGCTTGTCCTCCGAAATGGGGAGAGGTAAGGGTATTTATAGAGTGAAATTTGCTTAGGAATCAAGCAAACTTGGTTTGCAAGCATTTTTAACCTACATATTGACCACCATACGGTATTGGACACTATCGTACGACACTAGGGTTCCACCGTAGTGCACTAGGGCACTTTTTATGGCGGTTTGCTGGGTCAACGAGGCGGTGGAGAAGTTTGACTGCCGTACGGCACTCCAATGTCTACCGTACGGCACTTCCTCTACCGTATAGCACTCAGGTTGACTGGTCAACGGGCCGACCTTTGCGAGGCCGCCCCGGACACTCCCGAACTTGAATTGGCGCATGGTTTGAACCGTTGAAAAGTTTCTCAAGTCTACTTTCTAACCTAAGTGGTTTGGATCCAAAATATTTTGTACATCAAAAGATATGACGATTTTACCCTCAGGTGGTTGAAAAAGAAGTCGTTTAGGCAAAATCCTTGTATCTCCCTTATTTCAAATCGGATTAAGGCTTATCATATATCAATGAAGAGGGTTTTGAATGTATTAGAAGATGGTGGACTCCAACCTTAAAAATAAGAAAGTTTGATTTATGAAACATGGGCTGAAAGTAGACTAAATCGAAGACCGTTTGTGCCATGATGGCCAAAACACGTACTCACTCATTCTAATTTCTAAGTCACTTGGCACTCTCATACCTAGTGCTAAGGTGTTTCCTCACTCCTTTGGGTACAAAGAGCATTGGTTGAAGCTTTCAAGGCACGTTTTCATTATTGGGGAGCTTATCGGCCACTGGTCTACGATTTTCGAAAGGTAGTGCTCCAAAAGGTTTAGATCAATCCAAAGGTTTAAATCATGCTTTGTTCATCATCATTGGGGACTTAAAAGGTGTCCGGGATTTTCAAATTGGGGTGTCTACAGCCACATTTTCTCCCTGTTGCTCTTTTGCCAATTTGCTAGTTGTCCTTGTCCTTTCTTCCAAAATGAACATCTTCCTCAAATTGTTCTTTTGCAGATGAATCATAGATGAAGTGAGGAAAAGAGTTGCAAATCTCATTTTTACATGCCTAACCATATCCCTTTCTCTTGTAAAATGCCTACTCGATTAGAGCTAAACAGGCATAAATAAGACCATTCAAGGTAATGCCCCTTTCGAAAACCACCTTAAGATGTGCTATCTTAAAAATATCTTCCAACATCAAGTCAACGCAATGGGTCGCACAATCTAGAACGTAGAAACTTTTCGTTATGAAGAGCAAAGATTCTTACCGGCCTATATATTTAGAACGCTACTACCCATGCAGATTTTGTGCTCAGATCATGGTGTGGGGCCCACTACGGATCCCACCTAAACGATCCCAATTGTTCATTAGATGTAACCAATTTTTCGAGGGTCCCCGCGAAAAATCATATCAATCCAATACCTATAGGTGCTCGATCCAATCATCTAACTTTTCATTCAGATTTCAGGATAATGAAAGGTTAGATGATTGGGTTGAGAATCTATAGGTGTCAAATTTAGCTGATTTTTTGCGAAAGCCCATGAAAAAGCATTTTTCATTTAATGAACGGCTCAGATCATTTGTGTGGGACCCGGAGTGGGCCCCACACCGATACTGTGCACAATTACTGTGCAGTTAGACTTTTTGATATATTTAGCAAAGTAATGTCCATGATAACTTGGACCACATCAGATTCACCAACGAGTTCGACATACTTGTCAAGGAGTCCAAACAATTATATTCCATCTATACAATAGGTTGAGGCATCGATGATGACATTGCTCCCTTTGGACAACGCACTAAGAAATTGATTAAGGTCCTCCCAATCCTTACGCCCATGTAGGTTTTTATCCTAAGAAAGCACAAGAATCACCACACAGATGGGGAAGAAAGGACAATGCTGGAATGTAATTTCTTTCCCATTTGGAAGTTGCTGAATTAATCTAGAGAATAGGAAAATCCTATATTTTCAATAAAAATGATTTCCAGATATGTGAGGCATTGCTCAAAGAACTAAAATCTCACAACAGGGCATCAACATCACGAACAACAATTATCTGATAGTCCATGACACATGTTATTTAATGCTTCCTAAAAACTTAAATGCACATTGAAATTATTCCAACATTCCAATAAACCTATATGAAAAAAAAAGGCGTCATGTAATACAATAGAGGTGAGAGTCGGCCAATGCAGACACATACATAATCTACTACCAAAAAAAGCAACAAACGCATTTCTCATCACTTACCCACTCAAAATCTTCACAGCCTCTTTCATTGCATGAAGACTCATTTTCTTCACCTGTCCCAAAGGCTCAAATGTTTAGCTCTTGCACAACATGAACATACAAAATATGCAACTACAATCCTCTAATGTCATAGTGGGACCGCATGCCTTGTTAAAGTAATCAAACACATTATCAAGCATAGGTGTACAGTGTGTTCAGGGAAGTGGTGCATATCCATGCATAGAGTAAAGAATTTTTAAAGGTGGTATTCCAGTCTTATAATGCAGTAACGAATTTAATTGGGGACCTTTGCTGTTAACAGTGCAACACAAGCCACATGATGACAAGTGGTCATGATGGGTAAATGGTGGCGGGGTCATCAGGGTAAACCCAAATACATAATGACATAATACAGATGCTCTGGTGAACCAAAATAAAATTAACAATACACATTACGGGGAGTTGCATTCACTTTCAGAATCAAACTGTACAGTTGTCTCAAAAGACAAGCACGAATTTTCTTACTATACAGGAAACATGAAAACAAACTAAAATTCATATAAAGTTTACAGAATGAGATTGCATACCTCCAACTTGTCTTCTTTAGCCCTATGATTCTTTGGAAGTATGCGGAATTCCTCGGTCAATCGGATGCACTCTTGAACATTTTCAGGTGACACAAAGTCAAGTGCAACCTTTATGCATGACTGTAAAAATGAAAAGATAGGAAATCAGAAAACCATTTGGGAAATGTATGCAAATGCAAAACAGGTTCATAGAGCAGACAATTTAAACATATGAGCTCTCTCTCAACTCCTGGCAGAAAATTGAATAGTAAAGAAAGATTTCCCCAACTTGATTGCTTGATAGTCTTTCAATTCAAGAGGTGCATAACTATTCTCAATGCTCGTCCATGCAAGCTTAGGGAAAGAAATGGGACAGGTCCAATATTTGTTTGCACAACGCCACCCTGCTCTCGTAGAAAACTCCTCCCCCACCTTCCCAAACATGACATACTACCCCAATATTCAGCAACAGCCTACCCCTGCCCCGCTTACAGCTATTATTATACAATAAAAGAGATGAATCTGGGCATGCGCAAGATACCCATATACATGTCATACGGGGTAGGTACTGACACAGCATCTAATCTGACAAAGTACTAGTAATATGAGGAAGTCACTAACCCTTAAACCCCTAACGTCGTTTTCATCTAATCAATTTCCACTGAAATCCTCCAACCACCAAAGTCCAAACTACCTTTAAAACAAATGGTGATCCCAAATGCGAATGAGGGTGGTAAGTGGTAACATTCGTAAGGAGAGGGGAAAGGTTTGACTAATTGCATGTTTGTGTCCTACAAGAATGCTTTGGTCAGAAGCTCAAATGAAGGAAACTGATGAAGATAGATACAGAGCCATGTTGGCTGTGGATTTATGGGTTTTTTTATTCTTGATTTTCTTATTTTCATTTGCTTTGAGGGGGTTAGTTTAGGGTGCTTCAGGTGGGTGGTGTCATAGTTGTGTTGGGGTTTTCGTAGTTCTATTTTGTGCTGTTTTAAGGTTATTTTCTTTGGTTTTCAGTGGTCTTAGGTGTTACACGGTTGTAGACACCCCCATGGCTAGAGGTATCCCCATTCAGGGCATCGAAACTCTATGGCACTACGGACACCCCCATGGTTAGAGGCATCGCCACGTAGTAACCATCACAATCTAAGAGTCGCCACTTGGTTTAGAAACCAAGAAACCAGATAGAGATTCCACGTTCGGAAGCCGAAGGTACGGTGAGGGGAAGGTGTTAGGCATCCCTCTCCGCCCAACCAAAGGTTGGCCCATACTTGTTCAACTAGAAATTAATTATTATTTTATTTAATTCTGCAAGTAATCCAATTAATTAAGCCATTAAACAGCATGTATAATAATAACAGAAAACAACACACGGGATACCGGGGAATAGGATCATGCATCTCACACAACAGAATATAAAACAAAACTGTCCCAGCAAATACACCTGTCGGCCAGCAAATAGATCTCGCGGCCAGCAGATGTCACTGGATAAATATACCGGCTGAGGGAACGATGTCCTGGCCGGTGTTCCTCCCGACACCAGAATTCGAACAGTCAGATTAATGCAAAAATATTAACTATGAATTGAAAAACAGAAATTAAACAATACCGAAGGCCAGTTGGCCTTCCCACTTTGATCCCTCAGAGGCCTCGGGGCTCGGATTGATGTGATTGTTGTTGACTTGCTTCACAAAACCCTAGGACGATGTGGGTTTTTTGGGGTGTGATCCCTCGTATTATGATGGCTCATGGGGAGTTAGGGCTTTTGTAGAGGGTGATTGTGAAGAGTGTATGGGCGAAATTTGGGAGTATGGAGTACTATGAGCTATGAAAATTCGGAGGTGGAAGTATATGAATGTGTCTTGAAAGCCTAGGCTTAACCCCTTTAAATAGGGCACACAAATCAATCACAACCATTGGATTAGGAGTATTAGATATCGAAAACTAGGTTAAAGTGATAGCTTTCGTGCGCACAAAGTATAGTTGGCAGGGTGTACCAGCTAGGGTTTGGATCAAACTCCAACAAAACATTCCCCGGAGCAAGCAGATCTCATGGCCATGAGAATGAAGTGGCGGCCAAAGGAAACATCTTGCGGGTGAGGAAACAATCTCTCAGGGAGATTTTACCAACACAGATTCCACATGGGAAGATAGGAAGTGGCGGCCAGCACAATGATCTGCTAGCTGCGGGATCTATCTTACTTTGAACTTGATTTTTGACACTTCGGGTTTTTGGCTCTGGATTTGGCATGCTAAGGGGCAACAAAGACATACAAAGTCTTTTGGGCTTACGTGAAGTCAATCACAACAATTGTGATCCATCTCATCATCGGGATGGGTACCACCTTTCCCCAAGGTGGGACCCGAAATATCCGTCGAGCCAAATTGCGGTGTCTACAACGGTTTTAGGTAGAACTCAACCATAAAAGCTAGCTATTGAAGTGAGGGTGCCCTCACGCGCAATGTACTCACTCAGCAACACCTGACGCATGCAGGCTAGAAACACGCACCGTACACATATCTGGTACCTAGCACTAATACCATGTTAAAGCATCCACCTTATGACCAATTAGCAACGAGGGGGGGAAAAGCCGTCAAGGGTCATATACTAGTTTTCGAGACGATAATTAATTGATGTGGGACAAGTTCCAATGCTCTCCCGCACGTGTGACCCCTGACTTGCACACAGAGAGGTCAACAAATGATCCAACACATATGCATCATAACAATCCCAAGTGCAATTATGGCACAAACAAAGGGGAAAAATATCTGAAAATCTAGCACTAATACCATGGTGCACGATCTTGGGTAGAACTCAATCCCAAAAGCTAAATATTGAAGTGAGGGTGGCCTCACGCTCATGCTTAATACACTTCATATTGCTTTGGTACCAAAGCGATGTGGGATTTTGCTTCACATAGGTGTTCTGGTTTCTCGGTTGGCTTCTTGCCATCCTTGTCCCTTGTGTTTTGAGCCCTAAGTCTTTTTAATCTTTGTATTTCATTTATGAGATTAAAAAAACAAGAGCGGACCAACACCTCTACCAACCCAAAATTATGTTTTTGGTAATTTCTTATGGTCGGGTAACGTTATGGTTGGATAACAGGGAAGGTGATCCCCCATATGGATCCTCTTTCGTAGATTACCCACACCATTAGATGGAGTGGGTCTTTTCGCTTATATGGCCACCTTTTGTGATGGGCTAAAAGTTCCTTACTTTGTGTTATAAATTTGTTCAAAAACAAAAACTTCCTTGTATTGTATACAGTTTGCATCCCCCTTATGCTCTTTCAAAGTGGCATATGTCGGGATAAAAAAGGCAAACCTGCAAAACATGGAAAATAGGAATGGCAATGGGGTGGATTTGGGATATCCGTCTAGATATAAATACAAACTAAAGTAGAAGACAATCAAAATTCTTTGTTTTTTTTTTTGAAACCTTCAATTATCCAGAACTAAAAAACCCAAAACATCAACATTGATAAAAACAATTTCCCCCCTTTTCCATTGCATACCCATCCCTCAACAACACCAACAAATGAAAAACATATATTTGTGCAAAAAAACTTACATAATACATACTATACCAGCAACACGCAATACACAACAGATGTACATCAAAGAGAAGGAGATTAAAAAATGTGAGGCGAAGGTAAGGTGACAAAGCCCGTAAAAGACGAGGCGCGAGGCAGGGGGACTATATATATATATATACACACATACATACACACACCCTTATAAGAACGTCCTAAACTTATTAAATGCGGACCTCTCATTTTCTGATTGAATGGGACTGATCCGAACCGTTCAATGTGTTTAGAACGTGATTTTAAGGGTGCTTGCAAGAATCGGCAAAAAATATGACAAGGGCTTGATTCGAGCAGCTTTCATAAAAATGGATTTATAGCGTTTTTATGAAAAACTGCTCGGATCAAACCCTTCCCGGTCATTTTTTTGCCAATTTCTCGCGAGTACCCTTAAAATCATGTTTTAAACACACTGAATGGTTTAGATTATCGAAATTCGATCCGGAAAGGGAAAGTCCGCATTTTAACAAGTTAAGGACGTCCTTATAAGAAGGGGACTATATATATAAAACTTCACCTAAGGACGCCCTTAGAGTTGTAAAATGTGGACATCCTCTTTCCTGATAAAACTCTGATGATCCGAGCCGTTCAATGTGTTTAGAACGTGATTTCAAGGGTACCTAAGAAAAATCAGCAAAAAATATAACTAGGAAGGGCTTGATCCGAGTAGTTTTTCATAAAAAAACGCTATTGAGAACCGCTGGGATCAAGCTCTTTCCGTTCATATTTTTTGCTGATTTCTCGCAGATACCCTTAAAATCACGTTCTGAACACATTGAATGGCTTGGATCATCAAAATTTGATAGAGAACAATGTCAAACTCATGAGGTCTGCATTTTATTAAGTTAAAGGCGCCCTTATTAGAAGGGGACTGTATTTCAATCCACTTCTTATGAGGACCTAAAGTGAGGTCTTTAAGTGTAAACCTCATAGTTCATGACCAAATTTTGATGATCCGAATCGTTCAATATGTTTAGAACATGATTTTAAAGGTTCACGCAAGAAATCATTAAAAAATATGACCAGAAAATACTTCATCTGAGCAGTTTTTTGCTGAACCGTTCAATGAAAACCTACTCGGATTGTCATATTTTTTGCTGGTTTTTAGCGAGAACCTTTAAAATCACATTATGATCACATTGAACGGTTCGCATCATCAAAATTTGGTTGGGAACTATGAGGTCCACACTAATGGAAAGTGAGGGATCCCTCATAAGTGGACTATATATATACACACACACACAGTCCCCTTCTATTAAGGACGCCCTTAACTTGTTACTTGCTAAGTTAAGAACCTCATGAGTTTGACATTATTCCTGATCAAAATTTGATGATTCGAACCGTTCAATGTGTTTAAGACGTTATTTTAAGGGTACTCGCGGTAAATCGGAAAAAAATGACCGAGAAGGGCTTGATCTGAGCAATTTTTCATAAAAGCGCTCTAAATGCATTTTTATGAAAGATTGTTCGGATCAAACCCTTTCCGGTCATATTTTTTGCCGATTTCTCGCATGTACCCTTAAAATCGAAGTTCTGAATACATTGAACGGTTCGGATCATCGAAATTTGATTGGGAATGGAGAGGTCCTTAAGGGCCCCCTTAGTTGAAGCTTGGTGTATATATATACATAGACACACACACTAGGCTTCTTATAAGGGAGTCCTTACATAACTTATGTAAGGACGTGTAATTTGGGCCGTTGGATGAAATCCAACGGCTAGGATAAAACAAAGGAATTCGCAAGTTAAAACAATGAACGGATCACGGTTGTGGATTCGGGAAAAAATCCTACGTAGGTTAAAACACCCCTCTTCCATCTTCCTTGTTCAAAACACACAAACACATAGAGCCAAGAAAGAGAGAGAGATCGAAGGATGAAGAAGAACCGTTAAGGGCACCCTTCTACTAAGAGCAACCTTAACTTAGTAAAATGCGGATCGCATGAGTTTGACATTGTTCCTGATTGAATTTTAATGATCTGAACTGTTCAATGTGTTTAAAATGTGATTTTAAGGGTGCCGGTAAGAAATGGACAAAAAAATGACCATGAAGATAGGGAAAGTGGGTTACCACCCGGAGTGGGTTCTGGGAAGATGGGGGTGTTGGGGGAAAACAAGGAGGAAGAAGGGATAGGGTGAGGGAGTGTGTTTTAATCTCAGTCACTGAAATGAATGGCTGAGATTGGGTGTCAAAATGAGTGTGAGTGGAACCCCTCCCTATATATATATATCCCCTTCTACCAAGGGATCCCTAATTATATTAAAATACGGACTTCCCATTTCCAGATCATATTTTGATGATCCAAACCATTCAACTTGTTTAGAACATGTTTTTAAAGGTAATCGCAATAAATCAACTCAAAATATGAATAGGAAGTGCTTGATCCTAACAGTTTTTAATAAAGTCCGCATATAATTGTTTTATGAAAAATTGTTTGGATCAAGCACTTACCCGTCATATTTTGAGCTGATTTCTGGTAGATACTCGTAAAAACATGTTCTAAACAAGTTGAACGGTTTAGATAATCAAAATATGACCCGAAAAAGATAAGTCCTCATTTTAACAAAATGAGGGATCCCTCATTAGGAGCTTGGTGTGTGTGTGTGTGTAGGGTTAGTTTTGTAATATTATTATTTTGGTTTGGTTTGAGTATCAGTTCGATCTGGGTAACAGTTAAACAATAACCGAACCGATACCCGTTTGGTTATCCAAGGCCTCAAGCATACCCATATCCACGGGGAAAAATTCAGTGATGGTTCGAGTACCCATTAGTTTGGTCAAGATTGCCATCCCTAATGGAAAAGAACAAATTTACGCACTAACACAAAAGCTTAAGTATCCAACTTACCCACCCACAAGATTGAAAATTAGGATTACATCCTAAATGCAGAATTGTAATAGCATAGTCTTTCTACTCAGTCGAGTTTAGATTCAAATAATTAAAGATTTTACAATACACCACATGGAGACAGTCCAAATCTAAGGGCCAAAGCTTAAGACACTAAGACAGTCTTAGAAGATTGTTCTGCTTCTACCCTCAATTTAATAACCATGTTTAAATGTAGGACCCTTCGTACTTTATGCAACTTTGAATGACACCGCGTCAACTACAAAAGTGGACACCCGCACCCTTAAGCTCCATTCTCCTAAACTTTTTTGTCTTCTTCGTTTGTGTTTTGTTCGTTTTTTCATGAATTTTTGTTAGATTTGTGCTATATTAGGATTAATCATTTGTCTCGACGAAAGGAGTCTAAAAAGTAAAAAATCATAACCAAAAGCAAAAAAAATTCACTAAAGACGAAAAAATATGAAACGGCTGTCTTTTTGTCTTTAAGTGTTGTTATATGAACTTTCTCCAACATCTGTCCACATGTTCTATACTTTCCTGATTCATCTTGTCATGACCAATGATTAACCCCAACAATTATGACAAAAGACTAAACCAAAAGTTTAGAAAAGTAAAAGTTTTAGACAGAAAATTTAAAAAGAATGGAGCCTTAAACTATCAACTTAGGTGAGACTAAGGATGCTGCTACCAAAAGTATAAAAAAAAAAAAAAAAACCAATCATATTTTAGTCTTTAGCAGTGATATGCAAGCAGAACTTATACAGAAAACGTTAAAAAAAAAAAATGACATGGCATTCCAACTACAGCCACATCAAGTGAAATTAGGAAGAAAAAAATTAATTTTAGAAAAACAAGAGAGTCTATTCCAAACATTGTGATGGAACGACTGTATGACGTGTATCCATGACTCCATCCATCTTTGTTGATGAGTCCGTTTCACTCTGGCAACCGGTAAGGAAACTAGAGCAGACCTTACTATTTCTTTGCTGAAACTGCCTCGCTGGCAGAAAGAGATAGCGAGAAAGTGGCCACCCTAGTTAGCCTCTTCATCTGCTTAGGACATTGACGACCATGCTGTGCCCTCTTTTCCCAGATCTCAGCCACTATGATCCGATTCATACAAGAAAACATATGTCTATGTAAATCTGAGATTGAACAGCTTTCGGCATCTTTAATATCAAGTTGTTAAAAAAAATTAGGGAGTTTCCATGTATGCTGTTGACTCTAAAAACTAGACCAATATCTATAGACAGAGAGTCAGTTAATTTAATGAAACAGGTGATGCTTGTAGTTTGATCCCAGCTGTTGCTTCGCATGTTACCAAGATTTGCATAGTATGAGGCTTTGTTGACTTGGTATAGAGATTGTCTCACAATTCGATTGACTCGTAGCTGCACCTATCGATCTTATCTTTATTTGAGACCTTCAATTCTCATCGTACTCTATACTTCACAGCTTAATCTATTTTTCCTACACCGAGCAGATTTCGTGGTGGGTATTTAGACTTTTTTAGAGGAACCATATATTTCGGAGACCACATCACCTCAATTAAAAACGGACCCAACTTCTTTGTGTCATTTCGTTGCTTTGTAAAAATTCAGGTCGTCACTCATCACAGAAAATCTATGTTACCTTCAGATTTCTAAATTGATGCGGACAGCCAGCTGGAATAAAGACTGCATCTCCAAGTTTTTGCACAAAAGTCCACGGCTCAATCCCTTCCAACACAAAAAAAATAAAATATAAGACTTGCCTGAGCAAAGAAACTGAAATTATTAGTTCAACACCATTGTTGAAAACATGAGACACAAACCATATTCCTCCTTGAGCCTCCTTTTGTGTTCCAGCGTCAAATAAAATGTTTGGTCATGAATTGGGTGCACAACCTGTTACATAAAATGAGTCAATATAATTTCAAAATGTCTGACAATGATACAGAGATATTAACAATAACTACTTCATAAAGAATGAGACAAGAGAACAAAAGACAGCACATGAACACATATTTTGTTATTGCCAAGCGGCCTTTGGCCCAACGGCAACAGGGGGTGCACTTAGTTGAGAGGGGAAATGAGGTCAGGAATTCAACTCCTCTTCCAAGGTGCTAATCGAACTATTTTAACCATACTGACTTTCACCGATCAATAAAAAACATATTACACCCACAAACTATGCATTCTTCCGGTAATCCATCTCATCCATTTCATGTCTAGTTTTACATTTTCGAAAGAGGAAGGAGAAGGTTCAAGAAATGCCGCCAATTCATGATATGTACAGTTATGGATGAAATACAATGGAAATAACCTGCTGCAATGGACAACAATGAACATGCCTGAACTCCCTAAAGTGTCTCCTAAGATATTCCTGTAACTTGGGAACATCTTGTCGTCGGAAGATATCCCAAACAGCACCTCCATCTGCATCTTCCAATCCTTCGAAATCCTTTCCAAAATATGCCACCCTGCAGCTATCCACAACTTCATAACGATCCCCTTTTGCCTTTTCAGTTGTGTCAGAAGCTTCGGATATACTTCGCTGGACAGTAGGACACATCTCAGCCGTACTCTCTCTCAGTTCCATTTCACCATTTCCTTCGATTCTTTCACCACTAAAAGTATTTTCCCCTGTTTCTGATTCTGTAACAGCAATTTCAGCACTTCCATTCTTACGCTTCCTCGCCAAACCTGCATGAGATGTTCCACTCTTCCTCTTTCTACCACGAAGACTTATCTTGTTCCTTGAGTAGGTAGAACAAAAATTAGTGTCTTTGGCCTCTTCCTTCACACCACCCAAATCTTCTACCTTTGATCTTGACATATACTCTTGGTCCTTTAGCACAGATGTACCATTTTGAACACGTCGCTGGCAAGCTGCATCAACAATAGTAACTTCACAACCCTTCTGGATATCACGACTATCAAATAATTCAGAAGGAAATTGGAACATGGTTCACCATACATGGTGGCTCGTTCTCGTCAACTGTCCGGTCCAATATCTGACCATTTTCATAAATTTCCCTTTGATCCTGGGCAATATGCTGTTGCTTTAACTTCTCAATTTTGGCATGCTTTTCCGGTTTAAGCATCACTGCCGCGGTATGCGTTAAGACATTAACCTGAAACACAGAGCTCAACTATTAGTTAACTCCCCCTAAAACAAAAATCAAGACTAATCTACTATGTGATGAGGTTAAACACAATGCGGAATACTATCGCCCATGTTTTGAGGTTCTTTTTTATGGGTTGGGGTGGAAGAAACTGCTCCTGCCCAAAAAGATGGCATTTACCATTTCAGACTGCAAAGAGCTTATCTTGTTAAGCCAGAAAATTTATAGGTAACTGATTTTAACTACATACCTTCCAGGCTCATATAAATAAAAATCCTTAGTCCTGTAGGACCTACACCCAGATTTGGACCCCGTTTGTTTTCGGGTTTTGGATTTTGAATTCTAACCATTATCCTATTCCTCTCCAATCATTACTCTAATTTTTCTCTCTATCTTTTCTCAATCATTACCCCTATTTTCAATAATTACTCTACTCTCTACACTCATTACCTACAAATCCAAATCCAAAATCCCAAAACGAACGGGTCTTGTGTTTGCACCAAATACGGTTTGCTATACATTCTTTTTCGACTCTTTGTCGTGTCCAGACATGCATGAATGATCACAGAGGTTTAATAAATTCATCTCCTTACTGAAGCGTCTCACTTTAATTTAAGTATTCCCCTCCCCTAGCATTGCATCTAGTATGAAATGTTCTTTTGATGGGGCCCCACTTCCTTAGGACATACCAAAACCTCACTGTCCAAAGGACCAAAACGGATCTGGTAATTCAAACGCAGATCAAATCAGATACGGATTATATCGGATTAAATCCGTTAACAATCTGATCTTATTTTAAAAGCCCTATGCATAACCCCAATCTAACAATCCAATCGAGCTGCGGTTTTCTCTTTCTTTTGATCTGTATTGTTAAAGGATAAAGGGAAACTACTCAATATAGTAGATTTGAGAAAGTTTTTAATTTCTGTTTGTTTTTAGATTTGTTTTCTGGGTTTAGGTCTTGGATTTGTGTACTTCGCAATCATGATGATCAGAGATATCAATCAAAACAATCAAATTTATCTTCATAGAAATTGATTCGATCTACTGTCTGGCCAAATAATTGATGGTCTCAATTGTAAAATATTAGTAACTGTATCAATTTGCAGCTCGAAAGTTCAAAATTTTTCCCCAGAAATATCATAGCAGCTGGTGGTGAAAATAGGTTTGCCTTTGATTTTTGCACACCAGTCACCAGAGCTTTAAGAGACAGACAGAGAGAGAGAAAGGAGAGGGGTTTCAGCCTTTCAGGTGGAGATGAGAGGAGGAGGTGGATAGCGGTGGCGGTTGAGATTGTTGGTAGTATGAGAGATCCCCCCACCCCCCATTTTTGGAATTTTTTTTACCTTTCTGCTAAAATTCTGGAAGTAAAAAAAGTTCGGATAGGATTCAAGCAGTTTCGAATTTAGATCCAATACGGTTCATTGACAGGGCCTAGGTCGAATATGTTAAAGGTAAGCTGGTCCGGAAAACCCAAAAAGAAGCATGGTATGGATACAATACGGACATGCTTGTTGAAGAAAACAATCTTGCAATTCATAATGTGTAACAATTACACAACAAAAGAGGGGAGACTTGGTAGATTAAGGATCCAATATACAAATCAGAGCTTCACGAAAAAAGGTAAAAACCATAATATAAAATAAAAAAATAACATTACAGAAAAGCCTGATAAGCTTAGGAAGCATTCTCATCAAACTAACCTCATCTGCCTACAAGCAAAACATACGGGTATAAAATTGAGATGCTAAACAATACAAGGTAATGTTAAAGGGAAAACAAAGGTAATGTTACGAGATTATAACTCTACAAGGAAAAACAAAGGTAATGTTACAGGGAAAGTATTGCATGAGATTGACATGTGGCACCTCTAAAATGTTGGTTGACCATCTTACAAGATGTTAGATAGATGTGCCGGTGGACAAAATAGTAGAGAAATGCTTAAGTGGAATTTATCCATTACGAGGTGTGAGTTTAGACTAGCACATGTCTATATTGTCTCATGGGGATTTTACGTACTGATTCTTATAGATTGTCACACGTAAAGAATGTTGGGGTCATAAGTTGAAAATCCTATGGCAAATCAGATCAATCAACTTGCCAACTAGTAACAAAATGAATATTCCCTCAAGCCAACTTTGACTTGGTGCACATTTATCTCTTTAGGATAAATGAAGATAGACAAGATAATAAAACATTTATGTTTTCTCACGAGTCTCCATCACCCATAACTATAAAAAGGGAACTGTGAAACCGCTATTCACGTTTAACGTCCAAATATTGGTTGACTGGGAATTGGCTGCATTGTGTTTGGCACTTGCTGCTTGGGTTTGGTAAGGACTGCGTCCTTACCCAGATTAAACAATTTGATTTTAAATTCTTACAATATTTAAAGAAAAAAAACCAAAGGAGTATTAGTTAAAGAAGAAACATTTCAGACATTTTCCATGCATGTGAGATAGCAATGTCATAATTTCCTTAATACATTTTATTTCAAGTACTTCTAAATAATTCACACCACAAAACTGTATACAGTATAACACCGTCGTGTGTTCATGACATGTCCTTGTAGCCATACAGACATCCTAACAGACATTATGAAAGGTCATATGCTTGGACAATCACCAACTGATATTCGTACCTGAGCCCATGTACCATGTGCTGGTAACCACACATACTGTTCCATAACATAGTACTAGCATTGCCCTGTTAAAGAGGTTACCCCCCTAGTTCATTGTTGAGACTACTGCAAATTTATATTTCAAGCTTACACCATTTACATTTCTTTCCATATCCCTGTACGGCCAACTAACCAGTAACCAGCATGATATCCAGCAATGGTTCATGGTCCAGAGACAGGATAATTCAAAAGTGTAAATCATCAACCATACCTTGTCCATTTTATTGTCAACCTCTGATACCACAACCCATTTATCTAGTTATGTATAATAATACAGGGATTTCAACAACTTCTAGTAAAGGTAGTACCACCTTGAGCCTCAGTTCCCTGCGGAGTGGGATGTTTTCTAAAACGTAACATGAGGCCACGTTTGTGGATGGACTTTTTCAGAAACCAGCACTGATCCTAATTGTTACGTCAAGTTCCAGTTAACCGAAATGAAAGGCTAGGTTGACATTCTTAATCTAACTTATTCAGATGCAGAACCATTCTATTTCCAATAAGTCAGTAAGAAAATCAAAGCAGCACCCACCCTACCTACAAAGAATTTGCAACTTTGAATTATAATGAGGCACACAATGAATAAAGCATACCACGTCAGACATATCATAGTGAAGCTTGGTGACAGAATCCCCACGACCCAGCTCCTGAGCAACTCCATAGGCAATATACGTCTTTGGTCCCAAGTCTGGCGTCAAAGAATGCTTAGGTAATTTTGTGGCGAGATTTAGAAAGCCATCACGAGGATGTGAATAGTGTTTAAACGGCAAGCAACTGATGAACTCGGCATTATGTCGAGGCAAGCGTTCCTCAAATAAGCTTGACGGGGGCCAAGCTTTCAACTTAAGAAACTGAGGCCACCCTTCATCATCAAAAAGACCCCCTAGGTAGCCTTGAAAAAATTTATGGACATTAACCTCAACCTGGATTTTAAACTAAAGTCAACAAAAATTTACACACAAGATACAAAATACAAACAGTAATTCATCAAAAAGTAAAGTCAAACAATCAATAGAATACTAGTGATTTGTAATGTGCAACCGCATTAGTTATTTGCACGTTCACCATTGATCTCCATTATTTGTGTCATCACCTCTATCATAGTAATTTTATTCAATTTTACACAATTAGTGTTTTGCGTCAATTATTACGCTATGTAACCTTCATCCATAACTGGTAATGCCAGGAATACTCATACATGTCTTTCACCAAGTGACCGCATAACCCAGGTGGCACAAGAAACTCCATATTTGATGTTCCCATACAAACTCGAAGCGTTGCGCACGCGCAAGGGCGTGCATGCATGTACGAGTGTCCACAAGCCAAGGTACTACTTCTGAGGTGGCACAAGAAACTCCATATTTGATGTTCCCATACAAACTCGAAGCGTGGCGCACACGTAAGGCTGCATACATGCACAAGTGTCCACAAGCCAAGGTACTACTTTTGTAATGCATTTTTTTCTTTCCGCAAAAACTACCCAGTAACCAAGTTTTCCTACTTTCAGATTATCGGAAACCTTCTTTCTCCGATCAATTACTCCACCAAAAGTATAATTAATAGGTCACTCCCCCTTCTTTATTGTTTTGTCTCATATCTATACAGAAACCTTCAACTATCTATATGCAACGAAGTAACACAATCAAGAATATAAATTATCCAAAAAGGAGAGTATAAGTGATCTGTAGTTTTACAAACTTGAGATCAGTGGAATACATAAAACATTGTGAATAATCAAGGAAACTTTCACTTAGCAATTTGGAAAGACCAACTTACAAAATTAAGAACCATGTTCACGGCTAGACAAATTAGTGATGGGGGCATCAAATGTAAGATGAATCAAACCACCCTAAGTGTGTTTATGGACAGTTACTGGTGAAGTGTGTTTCTGAGTTGTTGCCCTTGTGGTTTTTGGTAGTTTTGCTACTCACTGGAAAGGCAAGTCAAAATGTAAAAAATGGTTTTCAATAATGTTCTAAAAATTGCTAGGCGCTAGTCGGGCGGAAAAGGGGCGCCTAGTGCATTACTCACAAACTAGTCAGCTTCCTACTCTAGGCGTTGGACCACCGCCTAGTGCATAGGCTGGGAATAGGCGGCCTATTGGACAATTTTGGAAAGGCAAAATTTTGACAAAAATGAAGTTGCCAAACTGGGTTCCCCTTTTCTAGAATTTGGAATAGATAAATTCATTCATCTGTTCTTTAACAGATCTTTTAACTTGCTCTACAACATATTTTAATTCACAATACCTTGTCATCCATAACCAAGTCATTAATAGTCTCCAATTTATCATGAAGTAAAGTTTCATATGAGGAGACATTTGAAATGTGTAACATTGCTCCTGTTTTTTTCCCAGGTTCAGCGGAAATTAATGTAGCAATCATCTTGGTCTAATGGTTTTGATGTAGGAAATATGGAAGTGACTTAAGTTGTCAAGAAATGTACAAGAGCGGGCTAATGGTGAATAATGAATATTGTTAAACATTTCCTTGGGCTAATGGTGCTGACAAGGTATGTCCTATGTCCTATGAAGCACAAATACTTCTAGAAGGTTGTTGCGTCCATATCACATACCCATACGAAATACCAATAATTGTCGGATATTCATAGCTTAGTATTTGATACTTTTACACTGTCCACAACAACAGAGCCCATGTAGTCCCCAACCATTGGGGGTATGGGCGGATTGAAGACAAACCAAACCTTCGGAAATATGCACAAAGTGGCTGCTCCCAGAGCCCCATTATACCTGTTTTGCTGTAGAGCCATGCCCCCCAAATCAAAGCCAAATGGCATCAGAGAGGGCAAGTCTAGAGATCCAATTCAGTTTTTGAGCACATTACCATGCTTCCTTCATTGATAGTCCAGAGCAACGGTATGCACACTACTTCTACATTGTCCATAATTAGAAAATAATTTTCTTCCTATCTGCAAAGTATTCTATACTCCTCAAATTGTCTAGATTAGGCATGAAATTAATGGGTTGTTTGGATGGGGTTTTGAAATTTTTGGGTTTGGTTTTTGGCGTAATGAGTGTAGAGATAAATTAGAGTAATGATTGGAGATATGGTAATGAGTGGAGAAAGATAGTGAGATAAATGACAATAATGATTGGAAATAGGGGTAATGAGTGGAGAGAGAAATGAGAGTAATGATCGGAAGTAGGAGTAACTAGTGTTTTTGGAGTTGGGAAATTTTTTCCAAATCTTGATCCGAACAAGGCATAAGGCATTTCTAACCTAACATCAAAGTACAACTCATGCTAATCAATAAAAATAGACGAATTACCAATTCTTTGTTTACTAGTTAACCCTTAGAGAAGAAAAAAACTGGTACTATTTTTAAAACAATGCCTGAATGAACCTAGTCATGTGTGTTCTATACTGGCATGCATTCTAGATATTCCACTATAAAGATTGTAGATCTAATACCAAAACTAACACTTATATACAACATAATAAAAATAAAAAAGGGGCCGGTTCCGATCGCACAACTTTTGACACAGATTTTAACGCTCAATCTCAACCATTGAATTTTATATTATTTTATTATTTGCACCATTGAATTCAATGGCTGAGATGCTATTGCACTCTCTCCCCTCTATCTCACTCGCACCTAATCTCTCCCTCCCTCCCCACCCCACTCTGCCACCTCTATCTCCGGCGAACCCCACTTTAGTGTTTAGACAAAATCCTGACCTTTATGTTTCTGGATAAAATAGAGAAGGCACCGCACAAGCAATCAAAATACCCAAAAGCTACAGAAATCCTTCAAATGCATCTTGAATTCTTACAGCAAAGGGTGAAGGAAAGAACTTTCCACTTATAAAAATTAGATATCTTCAATAAATTACTTGTCAAGAAAAGACCTTAACCCCTTAAAACCCAATGCAATTATATGTCAGGTCAGTCTCTGAATCTAAAGCGGGTGAAATCAGAGATGGGCTTACAACCCATCTAACACGTCATACACACGCTGTAGTTGAACAACTCGTGTGGTGCAAACGTTGCTCCATTTTTTGACAGGTTGGGTACCAATCTCTTCGTCTTGTCGAGATGCACAAAACTTGGAGATCAGAAAGATTTGTTGACCAGATTTTGTCACTGCGAATTTACGGACAGAAAAGCAGCACCTCCGTCGAATGGCGCTAGCGACCTCTGTACACCTCCGTTGTCAATGGGTTTTGATGCGTTGAAATCTTCTCTCAAAGCCGCACAAGACTCAGCAATCAGAAAATGGTTTTGATCAGATTTTCGGGCCTGTGATTCTCAGACAGAACTCGAGCCCAGACCGGACAGAATAGGTGGGGACGGTGGGGGAGTGGAGCGGATCGAGCGAAGGTGGGGTTCGCCGGAGATGGGGCTGGCTGGAGTTGGGGTTGGCCAGAGACGGAGGTGCGGAGTGGAGAGGGGAGGGAGGTAGGGACAGAGAGATAAGGTGTGAGTGAGATAGAGGGAAGACAGTGCAACATCATCTCAGTCATTGATTTCAATGGTTGAGATAGAGTGTCCAAATTTGCGTTAAAAGTTGCCATAGCAGAACCAGCCCCAAGCAATAAAAAGGCACATAAACTAGTACTCAATTCTTAAAATTAGTATTTTGCATTGAATATTGCAATCATTTATCCCCATTAATAACAGCTTTTGTGTAACACCAATACTAAAAACATCATAACCATGTACTTAAATAAACATCAGTTCCAAAAAAAGAAAATACTCAAATAAACCTATAATAGTTGTACCCGTCTCCTATATTTTAGGTTTTCCCTTGACAAGGAACCGGAAACTGAGAACAAAAATACGTAAAAAGAAACAAAGAAAGAAACTACCAACTAAATAGGAACAAACTAATGATTTTGCCGTCAACAAAGGAACGCAAGTATATTTAAAACAGATCATACCATTGGAAATTAAAAACTTTGTTCCTTAATGTTGGTTGAATGTTAGGAATTCCACCTCTTAAAGAGACATGTAACCATTGCACCTAATAAAATCTGAAGGCATCATTTCTTTTATGACCCCTTATTTTAAATCAAGAAATACAAGCACGGGTACTGATGAGATAGGTTACAACACCTAACAGTTTTATGCTTAGAATTCCCAAGACGGGTAAACCACAGTTATTTAGGGCAGCGCACAGTAGCGCAAAGTCTGCAAGCTTCTAGGCACAAGGCACGGGCTTTACTGAAGAGAGGCAACTAAGTGAGGAAAAATAGCAATATAGAACAAAAATAGTATACACAAATACTTTCAAATAACAAACACTATGACAATAAAATTTACTAAATGCACCATTTAAAAGGCCATAAAAACATCTACTTTTCTACAAATCAAAAATCACTCTACCCTGACAGTAATTTACCAAAAAGAAATCTGTTCTTCTACGCATCAGAAAATACAATTGACATAAACTTTGTGTTTAAGCTGTTAGAAGTGAGAGGGCATACAATAATCTTTCAAATCGAAAACACAGAAAATACATTGTGCAAACGGCAGAGTAAAAAACTAGGCTCCAGTAATATTCCAAGGTCCCAAAGCATATACAGTCGTAAATCTAAACAGTTTACAAAACTTAGAATGATTTGTAATTTCCGATAGTATCATAATAACGGCAGCGTATCCAATAAGCCTAAAGAGCTGGCCTAAAAAAGGGACAAAAAAGAATATACCCAAAAGGCCAAAAAAGAGAACAAACCATAGTTCAAAATGAAGAAGAAAATAACAGACCAAAGACCAAACATAGAAAGAGGAGAGGAAGAAAGAGATCAAACAAGGAGAAGAGAAGCTTGGAACATTAGATCGTCAAAGTAACTGGTTTAACGGTGGAGTTCACGTCACTGGTTAGGATCGACTGGAGGAGTCGACAGTAGTTGGTTACCTTACTAGGGTTTTTTTAAGCCCTTGTCTTGCAGTTTTGCAAGATTTATAGAGGTGAAGAGATGTGCTCTTCCCATTCGTCTTATCTACATCGCCTCATCTGGAATCCTAAACAGCACCATAGGTGCGCCTGGTTGAGCTTTGCGCCTAGGCGAGCCTATAATAACTATGGGACTAACATTTGGAACATCCCAAATGGAATAGTGGGCTAACAATTAGAAATGGAGGGAGTATGTTCAACTGAAACATAAGACAGAAATGATGCTATAATAACAATCAGCATAACGGAAGTTCAAATTACAGCCGAATCCCAAATTTACTGTTGCGACTGACATGAGGCAATCTTTTGCGTGCAGAAAATAACATTTCATTGCTTGGGTTTACCCAATTAGGATGTAAAGAACGGAATGCTGAAAGCAATAAGCTAGTTCAGATTTGAAGCCATGGTAAACTGGTTGGCATATCCTCGCGAAATATCAAATCCGAAACAATTACATAGCGCCTGACCAATGCACCTTCTCGTACTAGGATTTTGTCCCAGTAGCCTTAGAGCATCACAATGGATAAGCCATTTCTCAAGTCAAAGCCATGATTTGACAGGAGGCCTCAAAAAAATGACCTCTAATGGTCGGCCATTTCTCAAGCCAAAAAATAGCTTTGCCAGTTCTCAAGCAAAAAATCGGCACATGAAATGGCAAAGCCATTCATAGCCATATCACCAGTTGTGGGTTGCTACCATTTTTTTTCAAATTTCTATGAAATGATTCAGGTGATCCAAAAGCCGTGATGGTTTAAGGGAAAAAATCATATGGCTTGGGACCCATTGGAGTAATTTTGCCAAATTTTGACAAAATAGAACTGCACCAAACTAATAAATATATTTGACTTGAAAAATAAAAAGCACAAACCGTGAAGATGCTCTTACTAAATCCTAAGAATAAAACCAAATATACAATAAAATCCCATTGCTAAATCAGTTATATTTAGCATCTAGTTTACAAGCAGTACCAATGTAGAAAAAGAAAACTGACCTTGCACCAATCCAAACAATTAAGGGCAGTCACATCTAAAAGCGTGTCATGTTTGACATTTTTTATCTGACGGAACGCACGCCACATAACCATCGGATCCCAGCTCAAACCAGAAGTAGTTTCAAGCACGTCTCCGACAATGACAGGCTCACCTTTACGCCAATGCCACTGGAAATGTTTCAAATACTCATGCTGGATATCTCGGGCCGCTGGACAGAACAAATAGTTGTCAGCAGAATCTTCTCGAGAAGATGCTTTCCTTAAATTGTTATTACACACATCAATTTCACCCGCCTCATTGGAACAGGGGCACACTAGTGAAGAGCACTCAGGCTCGTCAGTACGGTCATTTGAGTTGGCTATCTCTTCCACCTTCATCAACAACCGAGCGACCCAATCTTCTTGATACATACACATCAATTCCAAGTTTCCACAACCACAACCACCCATCTTTACTGGAGGACAAGGAATACTACCATTTTCATTGGCTTTCCACTCAAATGTTGACTTAACATCATCCATGCTGCTAGGCCCGGCAGGTATATCTGAAGTTTCTGATTTCCTTAAAGATGGCAAATGACTACCCTCAAGGTCCTCGCCCCTCTTCTGGCTACCCTCAAGTTCCTCACCACTCTTCTGGCTACACTCAAGGTCCTCACCACTCTTCTGCCTACCATCAAGGTCTTCAGCTTCACCACTCCTCCCCCTACCACTCTTCCGCGTAACACTCTTTTCTTTAACGTTCCCACCATGCAAGTAAGACAGTCCATGGTCAATGTACTTCATGACAACTTCCTCCTCACCTCCCCGTAGGTTGCCATCACGGAACTCCCGGCAACAAATAAGACACAGGTCATAATAACAGTGTGGACAGCTTCTGTGAAAGTCAACGATAGAAGTTTGGCAATTGTCACTGCACAATACATGCAACCTCAAGCTAGTTACTAAATAATGAAAACAGCCCAAGCTTAACTAATTTAGTTCCTGACAACCTACCAATAGGCACGCTCATCTTCAGGGCAGTTGGCAATTTGTACCTTCGTGTCTGACAATGATATATCTGCTCACGCAAACAATAAATATGAAGCAGATAAAGAATATATCAGGATTTTATTCAGACATTGAAACATTAGACATTCCCATTACTCGATACACCAACTCTTGATTGAGAACTTTATTACTAGGACAAAACAGAATATCCAAATTCCGTGGATGATTATGTAACTTAGAGAACATTTTTCTCCATCTCAAGATCCCTTAAATTCTCTCCAAGAAAAATGGCTTTTACATCCAACAAACACCAACGCAGAAACATTCTTACAATAAAGTGTATAGGCAACTCTAATATGTGTAAAAGATGCAGCTTCCTTGTCAGTTCGTTGTATTCCAACAAACCGTAAAAGGTATCAAAATCAGTTACTTTTTTTGGTGTCCCAACTCCCAATAGAGCCCTATAGCCATCTAAACTTGAGGAAAAAAAATCCTAAATCCGGATCATTTAGTTGATTGGGATACGGTTTGTGCTCCTATTAGAGAAGGGCGTTTGGGTGTGAGGCATCTAAAGTTGTTCAATCAAGCTTTGTTGGACAAACGGCTTTGGAGATTTGCGTGTGAAAGAGAGAGATGGTGGAGAACGGTTGTAGTAGCTAAGTACGGTAGCGGGTGGGGAAATTGGTTGGCCCTCAATGTAAGATTGCCTTACGGGGTTGCGCTTTGGAGGGGTATCATGAATGGTTGGGATGCTTTTGAAAAGAATATTCATATGGTGGTTGGCAATGGGAGTAGGGTGAAATTTTGGGAGCATTTGTGGTGTGGGGATGTCAGATTGCGAGAGGCTTTTCCGAGTATATATCTTTTGGCTTGTGATAGAGATGCAAGCGTCTTTGCTTATCTCCATTTTCAGCATGGGGCCCCAGTTTGGGATATTCGTTTGCGTAGGGATGTGTGCGATTGGGAGGAGAATGCTTTGATTACTTTGCTTTCAAGAGTGTATGGTATTCATAGAATAGGTAAAGGGGAAGACGAGATGCGTTGGAGCTTGTCTAAATACGGATCTTTCCCGGTGAAATCTTACTATCAAGCTCTTTGTAGGAGGGTTACTTCTTCCTTTCCCTGGAAAGCAATTTGGAAGATGGCGGCACCATTAAAGGTGAGCTCTTTTGTATGGTGCGTAGCTAAAGGCAAGATCCTTTGGATAATTTGATCCAAAGGCAGCAAATCATTGTGAACTGGTATTGTATGTGTAAAAGGGATGCGGAGACGGTAGATCACCTTCTTATTCATTGCCCGATGGCGTGGGAGTTATGGACTTTGGTGCTTACTTGGTTTGGTATGCAATGGACCAAGCCTAGGAATATGATGGAACAATTAATTGCTTGGAGAGGTGCTAGAGTGGGAAAGAGAAGGAAGCGAGTGAATATGATTCCTCTTTGCATGATGTGGTTTATATGGCGAGAAAGGAATTTCATGTGTTTTGAGGGGGTAGAAAAGCCCATGGTTAGATTAAAAAGTTTTTTGGTGAATAGTTTGTATAGTTGGGACAATAGAGATTGTAATCCATCTCTTGACCAATTTTTAGACTGGTTTGAGCTTTTCCACTCTTTGGGGAGTGTATAGGGCCTTTTTGTCTTGTGGCCTCTTTTTGTATTTGGGTGGCAATCCCTTTTTATATATAATTATTTTCTTATCCAAAAAAAAAATCCTACTTCCAAAAAACATACTTATCATTCAACACCACAAAATTGTCTCCAATGATGCACGCAGGTCAAGAGTACCTAAGATGCTAAAAAAAGAAGCTTGCATCCCACTCAAGCGGGAGCCCCACCATATCTCAGATGTAGGAGATACCTTGAATCTTAGCCTCAATCTCCTTCTCCCTCAATTGTTCCCTGTGGAAATCTTTGAGAAATGGAAGTAGTGCCTGTAAAATGTATCTGGCATGCTGAATTTTTTCTTCATCCTCAAGCACCAGATCTGACTTCTTCAGGAACTACACCATAAAAAAGAAAAAAGATGTGAAGATTCATTTACATACATCTGAAAGAGACAACAATAAAGCACACATGAGTACGCTGAAGACAGACTTTGAATGGCACTTCCAAACGCAAGCATGACTTGCAATTGCACTTGTATTGACAAACAGGACAAGCATTGGCAAAGTCCTCCTCAGTCATCTTCGGATACCTACAAACAGTTAACTAACCAATGATAACCACAATCATAATTTCTGTATCAGAAAAAAAAAAAGAAGATAATATCTTCAAGAGATAGAATACTTGACAAGAGCTTTACTTTCAGATGCAAGTTATAATTGCTAACTAAAGAAGAAATGGCAATGCCAGTTTTGCACTGCAGAAATCCGTGTTGCTAAGAGCATCACCAGCACATATATCAAAATTAAGTACCAAATTTGCACTTCTATACTTTTGCATCGTGAACTGTAACTTATTAAAATATGTGGTTGACTCTAAAAAGTTTGGATTTCCAAATAAATAGGCAATGCAATGTACATTAAAAAGTGGTAAAGACCAAATAAAAACTATTACTTAAATACTTGAAGGACACATCTCCCACTTCAAATTTCAAGAATGAGAGCACCTCCAACCTGTCTCTGACATGCAAAATATGATGTCTAATTCAAAAACATGGGCATTAAGTTCACCTGTTCCCCAACTTTCCCTCAGAATTTTTTTCACATTCCGTCAAAAACTATTTTACAAATCTCCCTCCAAAATTCAAAAATATATTCAACCTTTGTTGATTGTAGTTGGACTTGGTCGCATTTAAAAGGTATGGTCGACATAACTTTAACAATACTGACATTCTATCATTGCACAACAGATAGTTGAAAACTGATATACTTAAGAGCGGAGAAAATAAATACAGTGAAAAAAATGGAGGACAATTCTTTCATCCTTTCTCACTATTTTAGGAGCTTGGAGCAACTAAAGAATACATTTTGGAGTTTTGGAGAGTGGTTGGAAAGGCTTTAAGAGAGAAAATTAAAGCAAGATTTGGGTATTTGAAACATATTTGTGGGGCTGTGCTTCATACTTTCTATGAGCAAGTCCACCCAGTGCCATTGAAGGTGCTAATTTGAAAAAAAAATGGCAAAATTCAAGTCCGACCTACCATTAGTTGATGCCAAAAAATACATTTGGCAAAGTTTCGGGCCAGCTTAAGCGCACCACAACTAATTCATGGGGTCCAAACCCACCGTCCACTAGTGAGGAGTCCAATTAAAGCCGGAAGCCGGAGCAAAGCTCCTGATGCTTTGGCTCCATAAGTGTTGACAGTTTCGAACATGAAACTTTAGGAGGGAGGAACCCTTAACTCTTATTTTGACACCAATGGGTGAACTTGCTTTAAGTTGAAATATTTGAAGTATCAGTTATGGAAATGCTACAAGTAACCTCAAACGAACTTCAAGGAATAAGAGCAACCATAGATAAATTACAGAGTGGATTATGACAAATAGCCCTAAAATAAGCAAAATAAATCACATATTACCATGTCTTCATGCAGGGAACACAATATCTCTTTCTCTTGCAACTGGTGCACCGAACAACCCTTCCTTTGTCATTCCTCTGGCACTGATGACACATATTTGACTCTATCAAAACCCCCTAACGATCCCAGAAAGTTCAGATATACAGTCACAGTCAGAAAACCAGAACTGGTAACCCTTCAGTTACCTAAAAAGGACAATAGCATAAATGAAAGCAAAACATTCTGTACTTGTTCATCAGTCTTCGAACCAGCCCTGCGTCGCTTGGTATCTTCCTTTTCTTCCATTGAAGCTCTTGAATCCTTGCGACCACACCGACTCGTCATGCCACTCCCATTTGCAGGATCAGGGTTACCATCCTCTTCCTCATCTCTTCCTTTCTTTCTTTTTTTGCCTCTATAAAATTCCCCTATCGAATTAAAACAATAGGATCAAAAAAAAAATTAAAACATTGATTTGATCAAAAAAAAAAAAAGAATTAAAACAATGATTAAAAAAAAAATTAAAACAATGTCGGAAAATAGTCAGAAAACCAGACTAAAAATTCACAGTTACCCAAAAGAAATGACAAAAAAAAGTAGCCCAAAAGAACGTCAATGTGCCCACTAAATAAGCCAATTGGCTTTTTCTTTTCTTTTCTTTTTCAAATTTCTTTGTATTTATTAATTTTTTATCAATTTTCTAAAAATTATTACATGAGAGGAATCTAAAAACTAAAAAATTATTATTGAAACCTAATTTCTTGATGGGAGTTTATAAATACAACTGCGAATTTACTACATGTAACCTTTACTAACTTAAACCACAAATCTTATAAAAATTTGTTACCATACAACCACAAAATAGGTGTGAACTTCCAAAATTATCCCTCCCCACTCCATCGGCCAAAATCTTTTGAAAACCCTCAATTCCTCTCTCGGCCTTCCTTTGTTGTAGAATATGATATTATCTGCAATTTTCAAATTCTAAAGTTTGAAATGTTGGCATAATTTCAAATTTTATAATTTGATAATGTCGTGTTAGAACCAAATTTAAAATGGAGGAGTGATTATTGTCAACAAGTTTTAAACTCTAGAGTTTGAAATTTTGGCAGAATTCCGAGTTTTAGAATAGGATATTGTTTACAATTTTCAAACTCTAGAGTTTGAAATTGTGGCGTAATTTCAATTTTAGAATATGAGAATGTCGGGACAGAACCAGACTAAAAATGGAGTGATGAGTTACCTTGTGCTGTGATTTTGGCTTTGAAACTACAACATCCATGGCTCCCTCTTCCTTGTCAACTTCTATTTCCATTGCACAACCTTCCAATCCCCAATCAAAATACATATTTGCTCTCATATGTTGGGTTCAAGACTTCTTCTTTACCAATGGAGGGAGAGGAAGCAATGGAGGTTTTCATTAAAAGTTAGGAGGTGTGAGGCACGGGTTCGAAGGCAGATGTCGACTGAGTTTATGGTGGGAGGTGGGAGCTTTAACAATGGTGGTTTGGAATGGAACCAGAGAACCAGACGATTTCCCCTGGAAGGAGATGGAAAAAAATTGGAGGGAAACGTGGTGGGTTTAATGGTGTGTGTATTTTTTACGTGGTTTTATGTTTGTGGTTGTATGTAATAAAAGTAAGGGTATTTTTGTCCATTTTTATAAGGGCATTTTTGTCCGAATGTTATTTACTTAAAAACAAGTTACATGCAGTAAATTCATAGTTGTATTTATAAAGTCCCTTCTCCATGGTTCCTGAGAAGAGGTGGGGGCAGAGTTTTTATGTTTGTGAGAGTGGAAGGGGTTGTGTAAGACTAAATTTTATATTTAGTCATTATGGCCCACATGTTTTATGTTTTATATATGGCACATATGAATTATAAGTTTAATGGGATTCTTCATATCTTATGCCTAAGATTTTTATTGGGCAAATAGAGAAGTTATTTTCTAAATACACTATATTTTGATGGGAAGTTAGTATCAATGTTTAATAAGGAAACCGGTCATCTCTCTGTGTATAAAGAGTGTCTAGGTTTTCATCAATTCAATGTGATATACTAAACAACTAGAAAGTGAGGCAAGGGAGAGAAACCGTCTTCCACCTAGAGCTTAATGCTCCAATAAAACTATTGTCTCTATAGTCACTTATTGGATCGCTCAAATTCCGCATAAATGGATCCGGGTACGCTGTTCTTAATTATTTATCTTCCCCTTAATGTTTGTATTATGATAATCATGATAGTTTTAGACCCTGGCATAATAGTGAGTTGTTAATTATTTAACGCCATCTAAAATAAATTTACATGTGGTATAGAGCCTTATGGTTTTAGAACGTCATGATTGTCCATTTCGAATATTTGATGCAGCATGTAATAATTTTTCCGGCACTATTTCACAAGAGATTTGATTTCAAACATAGTTAAAGTTAATTATGTTTTGTGCGAGACCCAATGATCTGCCATTGATTTGTAATCTTAATTTTTCCACCGAATGACAATTGTCCATTATCATGCTTAGAAAGACTAGGTGCACCGCATGAAATGCAGTGACCGGTCCATCGTACGCCTTTTGGGGCCCATTCTGGACCTTGCAAAAATATAGAAAAATATTCATAAATTTTCAAATAATATTTTATGGGGCTTTGTAAAAAATCTGCTCCAATATATCAGTAGGTATGTTTTTTGAATTTGTAGGAGCAAAACTGTTCAGTTTTGCAGTTTTTGACCCTGTAAATTTAAAAGGCATATCTACTGATATCCGTTGGAACTGATTTTTTACAGAGCCCCAAAAGATATTATTTTAAAATTTAGGAATATTTTTCTGTATTTTTGTGGGGCCCATTTACCCATGCGGTGGTCATAGTCTGGCTCTATCATGTTTGATGGATATGAATGATGTATGTATGCATGTCATCTGTGCATTAAGTTATTTGATCAACAGAGACACGTTCAGAGTTGGACTAGCCCCAATTAATTGTTCTAGGTATTTTGTGGCATATTTTGATTTGGGGTTTCGACTTGGGTTTGTCAATCTGTTTTTTCGGTGTATGTGCTACCGTGATGCCATACAGTACCTTAAATTTCTTGGAGCCAGAGAATAAAGTAGTATTTGTGCCTAATGTGATTTTGGCCGGACCCCTTGCGCCAATTTCTCGACGATTCTACGTTTCCATACTGTTTTTCCATGACATTGAATTATCAGCATATAAATTGCGGATTATGATTACTACTTAAAATTGGACTTTTATTTGTAAATGATGTGGAGGTGCAGAACCGATTATGATCAAAGATAAAAGTTTTATGGCCTCTTATGATATGTTGATGGATCGTATGTATTTTGATCACCATATGGTTTCCATGAAAAATTATCATTTCAACAAATAATTACATTACGATCGATTTGGTAGTCACCAAAGTGACACAATCATAATGGTTCGTAGATTAGTCGTATTACAATTTTATTTGTGAATACTTCATTATTCACCTTATGTCCATAAGAAAGTTATTGATTTGAATTTATATTATAGGAGATTTGGTAGTCACCAAAGTGACCCAATCATAATGACTAATAGATATCAAATCATATTATGGAATTGTAAATAATCTAAGATTCACCCAATGTCTATGAAAAAGTCACTATTTTGATTTGATTCTTGTAACACCCCGACTTTTCGGGAGTAAAATAAAATAATTTTCTTAAGAAAATTTGCTAAATAAATATAATTTTCTAAAATTAAGTTTAGATATTACAAACTCAAGATAGATTTGGTGATTCAAAATACATTAACTTCAGAGCTGACTCTAGGCTTGATACAGATTCCAGGCATACTCGATCTTCGTTCCTGATATTCTTTTCGTGTCGAACTGCACCCTCCTTGATTCCCCTCCATTGAATCCTGCTCCATTTGGCAAATTGATCGCCGAAGCAAACGATTTGCCAGGATACAGACGTATCCGTGAGTGATAAATCACCCAGTAGAATAATCCAACCCAACCACCCCTCTTACTTTACAGCTAGCAAACAACAGGATAATAGTAATGCGAAAAAGTAAAACAGAGATTTTTCACATAAACCGGTTTATTACTATCCATTAACTTTACATGTAATCTAAGATCTCCTCCGCGGAATCTTTCCTCCCCAACCACTAGCCATGCTTGGTCCCATGAGGTCACTTTCCTTTGCTGTCGTAGATACACCTAAGTTATATACTAAGTGTGCATCCCAATAACTACAACAAGGGGTAAGCTTATCATGCCTGAATCATGACTAGGGTTCGCTTATCTTATATACCACTTCACAATCATCACTGGACTCCCGCCAGTCTATCGATTCATCACTGGACTCCCGCCAGTTTCAATCTCATCACAAAACATCGCTGGACCACCCGCCAGGTTTTATCATCGCAAAACATCTCTGGACTAACCTCCAAGTTTTACTGTCACAAAATATCGCTGGACCTTTGCCAGGTTTTATCATCAGAAAATATCTCTGGACTAAACTCCAGGTTTTACTGTCACAAAATATCGCTGGACCTTTGCCAGGTTTTATCATTAGAAAATATCTCTGGCCCTATCCGCCAAGTTTTATCATCATAAAACATCTTTGGACTACCCCCCAGGTTTTATCAAAACATCACTAGGCTTACTTTGCCAGGTTTTATCAAAACATCACTGGGCTTACTTTGCCAGGTTTTATCATCATCACTGGACTTCCGCCAGTATCAATTCATCACTGGGCTTACTTTGCCAGTTTCAAATCATCACATCCAACTCATCACATCTCAAAATCCCGCCTGCAGGCATTCTAAAAAAAAAATACAACTTTCCAATTTATCCACTTCCTAGCATCGTTTAGGTGAATTCTATTCACATACCACTCCATGTCTCTAGGGTTCAATCTAACATTCAAATCAAGTGTCGGTGCAATATACAATTAAATCAAATAATATTTAAAACAAATAACAAGCAATGCAATCACACAACTTTTTATGAATGGGCCATTGCCCTTATTCTTATACGGCCACAATATCAATAATGAAGTAACTTTTATAAAAAAAAATTAAATATATATTTTCTAGGCTCGTATTAATTATTTCTAAGTAGTTAGATTGTCATATTAGTGATAATGTAACAATGGTCGAAACTGTACAGTTAACTATCTTGGGGTTAAAACTGCAATTGTAAATAAGGTATCATTAAATTTTGGGCCAAAACAATACATTCAATAGCCTAAGGGGGTTAACTGTATTTTTAGTATTAACTTTTCAAAATCAATACGTCCAGGAACAGCGGTTTTTGGAGAAAGAAAGAAAAAGGAAAACGTTGGATTACACCATTCTGATCCGTGGGTTCGATTTTCGCCATTGGAACTTGTTAAAATCCTCATGTACATGTAGGGAGAAGTAGGAGTAGGATTAATATACTTAGCCTCGTTTGATTCGGGGATTAAAACAGATAGGATTAAGAGTCCTGGGATTAATAATCCTGGACTATTTGTCCTGGTACTAATTTAGTCCTGAATCCTATACAATCCCATGTTTGATTCGCGCAGGATTAATATCGGGATATCCCATGCTGGGGCCAATCCTATGTTTGGTTCTGTCACTAAATTTTGGGATTAATTTCATGACTATTTCTCTAGGAAAAAAAAATGTCATTCATATTTCATAACCTTTCTCAAGCAATACTCATAACCTTTCTCAAGCAATACATGTTCTCAACAAAAACAAGTTTCCTTGTTCTTCTTTTTCCTCCACTTTCTTTGCAAGCAAACAAGATGTTAGTCGGATACTATGACTGGAAGATGATTGAATCAAGCCATGAATTCAATAAAATAAATATGGGCATTGCAACCGAACAATTCCACAACTTGGGCACATATTTTCTAACATAGTTAGATACAAAGTGCCATAACAAAATGCCAACTCCAGGACTATTTGTCTCTCCCATAACATACTAAAGCCATCACAAAAAATGCATGACATAAAGCACCACCCAACTTGTCAGCGAAATTATTCATTCCAGAAAGAGCATAAGAAGCAGTACACAATTCCACCTGAAACTCATCCTTTCCATGATCATTTCATCTAACCAAGCAACTGCTCCATTCCCAGACTTGACGTCCCATGCACCATCAATAACAAAGGTATCTTCCTTCTCCGTGATCACATTATCTCCATCTCTGAAAAACAAAAACTAACTTGGTCCCCCTTTTTAGTCTCCTCTTGCATTACTAAAGAATCAACACAAGCTTGATCCTTATGTAATATTCGTTGTCTACTCGACCATAGGCAACAATGGTTATTTACATGGCTAACAAACTAAACCGAATATGCATTGTACAAAAAATCTTACCTTACAGTAGTCCTTCCAAATTATATCGCTATCTACTCCAATTGATCAGGCAAATCCAAATGATGTGTGGTGTCAAGAGTAATACCTCTCAAGAGCAACATGAACCACAATTACAGCCACACCACACATCATTTGGATTTGCCTGATCAAATGGGTAACTACGATGAACACCTGGATCTCCTCAGATGTACAATCTAACTCATTTCCAGTGATATTGTACATCTATATTGTAAGCAAGTAATTGTAATGAGTAACTATCAAAGAATGATTTAATTACATGTACAAAGGGGAAAACAAATCGGTAGAGGAACAGAGAAGTTAATTCCCCATAATGTTAGAAATTTCAGAAGTAAAAACGTGAGTTATTTTGCCAGACATTAGGTTCGAATACGTTCCTTATGGAAAAGCCCCATCTAGCAGCCCAAAAAAACATCCCTGAACCCAATCTATTTCAAATCAGAACTCAAACAACTAGGGCTTCTCAAATCGGATAGGGAAATCAAAAAAGAAACTGAAATAGCTAGGGCTTTTAAAGAGGGGGAAAAAATCCGAATCGAAAAAAACGTTTTTGTTCCAGAAAGATTCTCACCTTCAGGTTAGAGTTTTGTTTCAGAAACAGATCTGAGAAAATTATTGGGAAAACGGGGAAAATCGAAAAGCATATAGGTAACCGAAAAGGGTACGAAATGGGGAAATCGAAGTCACCTGGTTCGATTTCTTGAAGATATTTGAGAAGTTTCTCCGGCGATGGGTCTGATCGAAGTCGTGATGGTGTCGACTGGTGGGAGAGATGGAGAGAACACCGAATGGGAAGAAACAGTCGAGAGATGGAGAGAATGACGATTTTTATTTCCGTGGCATTTTTGCAATTACTCACTCGTCACCTTCCGTGTTTTTTAGTCTGGGAATAACAATCCCTACCCCCCCCCCCCCCAATGGGATAACTTAGGGCCCGATTGGATGACGTATGTGTTTTGGGTGTATTATTTATGAAGGGGTGATAAGATAATAAGGGGTATTAGTTAAGAAGGGAGGGCCCACATTGATGTGACATTTATAGAGGGTGTATTAAAAAGTAAATGGTTTGGATGATGTATTAGAAGGAAGAGTGTATGATGTAAAAAATTATGAAATGACTCTTTTGCCCTTGTACAGTCCCAAACTTTATTATTCCTAACATTAATTATATAATTGCAAAACTTAATATATTTAATGAATTTTCGACAATTCTAAGTTATAAAAATTTACTATACCAATAAATTAAATAATATAACAATTTTAAAAATATAAATTTTATTTACTCATTATAAAAAAAACTTAGAATGTTATTTAGTTTAAAAAACTTTTTCAATTTGTTCCAACCATCTATTTTTTTCCATCCAACCGTTCATTTGCATTGTCATGTGTTCCAAAACACCAAATCAATTTTCTTTGTTCCCATCGTTCTTATCGTTTATAAGAGAGAGAGAGAGAGAGAGAGAGAGAAACAGACGGAAACGAAGAAGAAAAAAGAAGAAGAAAAAAGTAGCAGCGGCCGCCGCTGATGCTGGTCCTCACTCGCCGATCGTCTCTCTCTGTCTCTCGATCGTCTATCTCTGTCTCTCAATCGACTCTCTCCGTCTCTCAATCGACTCTCTCCGTCTCTCCGATCGTCTCTCTCTCCGATATGTACGGAACCCAGGTATGTCTCTCTCTAGTCTCTAAATATACATACATATTTTGTGAGTAATTTCTGTTAGCAATTTCTGTTCTTCGCATGGCCTGTTCTTCTTTGCAATTTCTGTTAGCAGAGAGGGAGAGAGAGAGAGCCGTTGGGGGAGGGAATGAGGAGGGGTGTTTTGGTCAAAAATCAGGCGTATACACCCGGATTAGTTATTGCTACCTGGGAGGGTAGCAATAATTTATGGCTGTTCTGGGTGTATTAGCTAATACGGGTATTAGTTAATACAGGGGAAGAAATGGATGCCAAACGGTGTATTGGCCCTTAATCCGGGTGTATTGCATAATACACCCTCTGTATACACCATCCAATCGGGCCCTTAGTGACCCCCATATAGGGACTAAATGAATCCCGGTATTAGTAATCCCAAGAGCTTTTGCGGGAACCAAACGAAGGAAAATCCGGGATTACGTGCGGGTAGTCCAATCCCAAGCATCTAATCCCCGAATCAAACGAGGCCTTAGAGAAGATGTTGGAATGTATTATAATACCTTTAATTTGGACAAAACGATTCGGTGGAGTCCGATGGGTTTTCGTTTAGCGGCGAAAGATCGATATTCTAGCAGCAACTTTGAACTGGAATAACTTGATCAAACCTATCCGTTCTGGACGATTCTTGTGTCTAATGCGAAGATCTTGAAACGCTCTACAACTTTTGTGAAGAAGTCAAAGCTCAAAAACCATTCGAACTAGGAGAAAAGTGGAAGTTTTCATAAGTCCTGTTTGCTGTCTGGAAACAGAATTCCGAGAATTTCACTGATCTTTGGACAGCGATAACTCTATCAATCCTTGACCGTTTTGGGTAATTCTTGGATCGAAATTGAAGCTCTCGATGCCCTCTACAACATTCGTGAAGAAACTTAGGCCTAAAAACGACAAGAACCAGGAAGGAACAGGCCGTGAACAGAGGGACGTGATATGGACGAAAATTGAAATTGGGTGATCGATCTTTTTTTTTTTTCTCTCTCCTTTTTCTAGATTTCTTCTCTCTCTCTCTCTCTCTCTCAGCCGAATAAAAGAGAATGGGAGAGAGGGATTTGGTTTTATAGAGAAATTGGAAGGAGGTGGGATGTTATTGAGATTAAAAAGAGATATAGTTTAGGAAGAGTTTGAAGGAAAGTGGGTAAGTGAAAAGATAAAGATAGAGGGAGAGATTGGTGAGAGATGGGTAACCAAATCCCATAAATTGTGGGATGATTATTAGTATGAACAGTATAGATAAATATGTACACACATTTATAATTACAAGTTAAGGTAAAATTATGCTAAACTAATTTCAGTTGCCAAAAATTAATCTAGGTTCTAGTTTAATCTAATTACACTTTTTAAATAATTAATCATTACTATAGACTATTTGATTAAAATAATTTCTTCATTCGAAAAAAAAATAGGGCAAAAATCCGGGTCGTTACAATTCTATATAAGGATATGGTTTGGGCTAAAGCAATCCAACTGGCATAGATGTTAATCAAATTATGAAATTCTAATACGTATTATGATGAGGTGTTAACATAGTGATACTTTTCTTTTAAATCACCTAAAGTTTATGCAAAAGTCATAATCTTGATTGAAATCAATATTAAGTTAAGGTTCGGTAGTCACCAAAGTGATCCAACTAGAATGTTCAATAGATTTCAATTAAATTATTGAAACTTAACACTTATTTTATTTGATATTTTTAATACGATACGGTTTGGTAGTCACAAAAGTGGTCCAATTAGAATGATTCATAAAAATCAAGTTCAATATGAAACTTGTTCCCATTTTTAAGTGTTAAGAATAATGACTTTGCAAATCGCAGTTCTTTAGTTGCATGGATATTAGGTAGACTCAAAGGTGCACCACTTGTAAGTGATTAGTGAATTGGAATAAGATAATTTATAAGTATTCATAATTGAGATTGGATTTGGATACTCAAAGGTAACAAACCTACTTAATTGTGAATCATTATCGATTAGTCCTATTGGTGATAGGGAATCACCATAACTGTTAATAGTGTAACATTAGATGAACCTAAAAGCAGATCACCGTTGCAATATTTATTATTGTTTGGACAAAATTTATTTTGTCAACTTATTGGTAAGTTAAAGCATTATTGTAGTGAGCATATATTATGTGTGCATTGTCAATATATCTGTTTCACCTTCACATGCTTGGTATGTTTCATTTCATTTTAAATAATTGAGTTTTTCATTTTGAAAAGAAAAAGATTAGTTTCTTTTGAATACTAGATCTTGATAAATTATTGTTTTTGAGAAATTCCTTTATTTTGGTTACGTATGAATGAAATGAAATAGACTAAGCCTTATGTTTATGTGAATGTTTAAGGTAAGCACTATTATATTTATTGTGCTTAGAATGCTTGAGGTTGCCATTAATGTTATAGTCTGGCTTACTCAACTAAATTATTTGAAAATTAAAGTAGAGAAAGCCTTGAAGGGACATCAAGTTAGCAGCATTTGGTGTTAACTAGTCTACTAAGGATCTTAGACTCAAAAGAATAAAAGAACAATGATATATGTCACCTCTATACACAGTTGACACATTATCTGCAAGTTTGTCATAAATGTAGGAAGTGATTCGAAAAGGTAAAGTAATTACTAATGTTGTATGTTTCGAATCAAACCTAGCTAATTGCAAGTCCCTCAACTATGAAGTGATTTGATTATGAGCTACTACTAATGTTTATAACCAAGATGCGGATAGATTTGAAATTGTTGAAATCATAAGCCCATTGAGTTCTAAAGATTTGGGTTACAGTTTTTATTAAAAAGGCTTTATGACTTATCGTTTGCTATATAAGAGTTGGTCATCATTTTGTGGTTTTTATAATATTTACAAATTTAGTTTCCTTTGTTCGAACTAAATTTTATGGTGATTGAAAAATACCAATTATTGTCTTATGGTATTTTATTATGTTTGAATTGTAAAATCCTGACTTTTAAAATTCTAGTCACGTGATCCGAATAGGAACTTGACACTTTAATTTAATTTTGATAATGGGTTAGGCCTCGCGAAGTATATCGTGGTTCGAATAAATGTGAGAATTCTTATTTAATTTTATAAATACTATGGGACAACTGGGTTACATCTGATACACTGTACGAGTTATTCTATGTTAGGATTTTTCCTTGAAAATCGGACACCATCGCGTTGATCCACGTATTTTTATTAGTCTATGTTGAATTTTTGAGAATTTTTGGAGACCGGAATTTGTACACGAACGGACCAGAATAGCGACGATCGGGCACGAAGCGCCACGCAGTGCAACGTGGTACTTTGTGGTGGCATGTGGCATGCATGGGTGAAATGGGTGCTGATTCAACTTTTGATCCACCCAAGTATATATATTATTGTATAACGATATTATATTAGTTAAGTAATTAGGATATCAACCACCTCTGTTTTCTTCCACCGTTTACAGGGGGGGGTGCAGGCGGCAGCCATTTTTCTCCTTTAAGGTCTGGTCCAGCCATGGCCATCACCGTTCAACATCAATTTCTTTTCGGAAGTCGAGGCATCACCGTTCAACACCAATTTCTTTTCGGAAGTCGAGGAAACTTAACCGGTAATTTGAATCCTCCTATCCTTCATTGTTCTTGATCCCTACTCCTAATTTTTGAGCCCTTCACCATGAAACCCATTTTATAATCTCAGAGGATACTTATTTTTGACAAAGGATCAGATTGGTTGTTGAGTTCTAGGTCCCATTCCCTCAATTTATCCATACATATTCCAGAATTTTTGGACGAACTCACAGGAGTAACTATTTTTGGCGTTTTCTTCGTAGTTAAAGTATTAAATAGATAAATATTCCATTATGGTCCTTTCAGAATTTCAATCAGTGAAAAAGGTTTAGAATTGGATTTTTGTGGGAGATTTGGGAACCATTTGTTATTGGTCCTACAGAGGTGTCCTAATTTAGACTAATTACTTAGCCATATTTTCGGGTTAGTCATAATCAGTGCGTTTCTACTTAGGTATCAATTCAATGGAGTAGTTCGCACGCGTGATAGGCTAGACACTACTTTTTGGTAAGTTGCGTATACCTTGGTTACATGGATTTTTCTGAATTTTGGGATAAAATGCCATTACTTGTTTTTGCTGAAAAGTGTGGAATTTGATCCTCTTACTTGATTTAATTGGTGACATTGAATAAAATACATGTGATGGCCTGTTTATTAAATCTTTCGTGTTACAGTTAATTTAGACCATGGCAATATGTTTTGGGAACTTGAATTTTACTTCTTGTTAGTACATGCTTGTGATAATGTGAATCATTCGAACGGTGTCTCGAGCGCTAGGAGACGTGGAAAGAAACTAGCCGCATGAAGTAATAAGGTATGAGATGCAGCCAGGCATCACCAGGTAACGATATCTTACCACTCTTCAATGGGGTCGCTCCCCAACCAACTGGCAAAAATACCGTTGAATGTTATTATCGCTCGAATGTGCAAAAGTGAAAGGGAAGAAGAAAAATGTCCATCTTTTGGACCGAAGAATTGAGTTTATGGATCGAAATGCATGTTACTGGAAAATTTTGATGAGAATACTTGAATGTTGCTTGATTCTTGAACTGTTTAATTAAGTAAAGTATTTGCATGGTCAAATTTGTAATTTTGGTATACGTTTCTCACCCGAGCTTCGGCTTATGAAAACCTTTTCCAATTTTTCAGGTTAAGGTAGATAGCAAGTTGTGGCTGAACGAGGTGTTAGAATAACCGTGGAGAATCGTGTATTGTCTAATGGTTTGTAACTATTATACTTGTACACTTAGAAACTCTGGGATTATGTTATTTATTCTACGTTTCCGCATACTTTGAATTCTATAGTTTAAAAAGACAATGATGTTAGAAATCCCTAAACTAGATTATGAGCAGGCCTTCGGCGGCTTAACACCCGCTTGGCCGGTCATGACTTCTAAGGTAGGTTTTGGGTCGTGACAGAAGTGGTATCAGAGCATTAGTTTACGGATTTCTTAAAACCCAGAGCTTTAGGAGTCATCTACACAATAGTTGCACCAACTCATGTGTCTTAGTGTTCTGGTTGTTCCACCTTTAAGTTGATCTTGTATTTAGAGATAATGTCTTGAGTTAGACAAGAATTGATGTCAAACTACCTTGTGGATTGAGAATTAATGAGAATGGTACTGAGGAAATCCTTTTGGACACTGAATGGCATATGCCTTTGTTTAATAATGATATCAGAGCCAACACTCTATATGGAAGGAGGCTCTAGAAAATATGGGTGATGTGAAACGTTAAAATGCGGTCATAAACTACATAAAAAGCAAGAAATAGATTGTGTGAAATTATATGATGTGGATCCTAGAAAATAGTTAGCGTTAAGGTGTTATTATGAGGATCTTGGAAAACAGTCAGCATTAAGGCATTATTTAATGGAAGGTATGGGACAGGATGCTAAATTTCCATACGGGATGACCTAAGTAAATAATATATATCTCCAAGATATATAATAAAAAAGGAGAAGAAACGACTTGGGGGAAAGATAATCAAAGTGCGCAGTGGAAGCGTGGCTATCAAGTGTACCTTTCCCAAGAATCTAGAGTCATAAGATCGCACTTGTTATAGTTGAATCCACTTGCTTGACTCATTGTGCCAATATTATGCGTGAGTGCTCTAGACGAGAAAAACAAAAAAACAAAAAAAAATTCTAATTGATCTTTTTGTGACTCAATATTTCTCTTTATTGATGAGTCTCATTTGTTGCGTTGCTTCAGTTCCTTCTTTGTGTTTCTTGTGATCAAATATGAACTTGATGGGCATATTTCGAATCAGCATTGCCTATTTCTTAGCATTGTTTCTCTATTGAACTTCTTATAATTGAGCGTGATCCAAATGAATCTGAATCGTCCTCATTGCTTCCACCTTCTTGGAAGTAATTATCTCTATTGTTGTTCTTTATTCCGAAATGAAATAAGAGCATTGTCCCATCGATCCTTTGAACTCCAATAACTTTTGCAGCTCTCACATTGCAAGCTATCATTTTTTGATTGTCCTATACAGCCTTTGAACACTGATTATTGTTCTCCAAATTATTTTTCTGCCTTTATCAGATGACTAGTCTTGGATGTTTGGTTTGAAATGCATTCGGCCGACGTAATTTCAAGAAAAATATCTAGATTAGTCTCTAAACTCTCAACAAGATCCATTTTCAACTTCTTTTGAACTATGTTGTGAAACTTTGATTCTATTGCTTCATGTAGTATTCTTTTGAACTCTATTGTGAAACTTTGATTCAATTAGCCCTTGTGGTCTTCTTTTGAGCCTTTGTATAACTTTGTTCCGTTTGCTTTTTGTGAATTTTAATGGTGAAACCTCAGAAATTCTTCTATTCAACCCATATTATATTTTCTAAGATGTGCATATGAGTAACTTGATTAATTCCTAGACTCTGTGCAATTCCATTTTCAGCTCCTTTCTGACTCTTTTGTAAACTTGGTTTCTTTCAGCTTATATGGGTTCAATGAGTGTACAAATTAAAAATTGTGCATTTTTTTTTCTTCCATGCCCCTTGCCTCTGAACCCAATTCCTATTCAAACAACTCAGAAAGAATGTGTTGTAACGAAGCTAGGAATTTTCACGATATCCAAATTTGCTATATGCTCAGATTTGTTCTTCTAAGTGGTGCCTTATCTGATCAATCTAAATGCTTCTTCTACTCCATGAAACTTGTTTAATGTCCAATCTGAATATGATTCTTTTTCCTTGAATTTTCATCTGTTACGAAAGCTGCAATTGAGTCCACTTCTGAAACGTTTCAAGCAAGTTGATATCGGTAATAATTGGTAGAGTATGATTAGGTCAAGGTTCTCTTTTAGAAGAAGTTGTATTTTTCTTAGACTCTGTTAATTAGTTTTTAGGACTTCTTCTAGAGGGTGCCGTCATTATCAAAGCTGACAAGGAAAGATTTCGATAGAGAAATATGAAAAGAACTTTTAAAGCTGAGGTAGATGCATACGATGCCACCAACCCCAGTTCTCCAGATGGGACAGAAATATTTGGGCTCAATGACAAGGCATGGGAAGCATATTGATGAAGAATGGGAAAATGATCACCTCTGTGGGACGATAGTTCGAGCCGCAACAAGAAAATTTTTCTAGGAACAATCGGATAGGTATTATTAGATGTAACTATTTGCTTTAAAGACTAACTACTCTCTACACCAACTTTTTTTTTATTTTTTGAACTCCATGACCAAGTAATTATATGAATATTAATACCTAAAATATGAGTCTAGATTTAGGTAATTTCCATCACTTTCGAGCAAATGATTTTGACTCTAGAAGAAATGATCGATGCAAGTTTACTCGAGGATTTTCAAGTCAAGGGCAGCAACTACTATCAGCGGAATTCGCCTACACTAGTAGCTATCCAACAAGTGCAAGCTAGACGTCCTTCAAAGCTTTATACAGAAAGTGTTGCAGAATCTCGATATGCCTCATAAAGAGCAACGGTTGGGAAGGAGATAGCATACGAGGAACAATTCGAGTGAATCTCAGAACGCTGTGTACCAAATGTGACAAACGTGACCGCTGATCAAGATACAAGAATGCTGACTACGTAAAGCAGGGGGAAAAAAAATGCTACTCAAGCCTTGGGAAGACGCATTGCTCATTCAATTATTGTCAGCTATATTCAAGTTTGGAGGACCAAACTTCCTAAGGTGGGGAGAAATGTAAAATCCTGACTTTTAAAATTCTAGTCACGTGATCCGAATAGGAACTTGACACTTTAATTTAATTTTGATAATGGGTTAGGCCTCGCGAAGTATATCGTGGTTCGAATAAATGTGAGAATTCTTATTTAATTTTATAAATACTATGGGACAACTGGGTTACATCTGATACATTGTACGAGTTATTCTATGTTAGGATTTTTCCTTGAAAATCGGACATCACCATGTTGATCCACGTATTTTTATTAGTCTATGTTGAATTTTTGAGAATTTTTGGAGACTGGAATTTGTACGCGAACGGACTAGAATAGCGACGATCGGGCACGAAGCGCCACGCGGTGCAACGTGGTACTTTGTGGTGGCATGTGGCATGCATGGGTGAAACGGGTGCTGATTCAACTTTTGATCCACCCAAGTATATATATTATTGTATAACGATATTATATTAGTTAATTACATTTACTAAGTAATTAGGATATCAACCACCTCTGTTTTCTTCCACCGTTTACAGAGAGAGAGAGAGAGAGAGAGCGCAAAGGAGCAGGCGGCAGCCATTTTTCTCCTTTAAGGCCTGGTCCAGCCATGGCCATCACCGTTTAACACCAATTTCTTTTCGGAAGTCAAGGAAACTTAACCGGTAAATTTGAATCCTACTATCTTTCATTGTTCTTGATCCCTACTCCTAATTTTCGAGCCTTACACCATAAAAACCATTTTATAATCTCAGAGGATACTTATTTTTGACAAAGGATCAGATTGCTTGTTGAGTTCTAGGTCCCATTCAATTAATTTATCCATACATATTCCAGAATTTCCGGATAACTCACAGAAGTTAATATTTTTGACGTTTTCTTCATAGTTAGAGTATTAAATGGTTAAATATTTCATGTCATTTAAACTACTTTTCATTATGGTCCTTTTGGATTTTCAATCAGTAAAAAAAAAAGGGTTGAGAATTGGATTTTTGTGGGAGATTTGGAAACTAATTGTTATTAGTTCTACAGAGGTGTCCTAATTTAGACTAATTACTTAGCCATATTTTTGGATTAGTGATAATCAGTGCGCTTCTACTTAGGTATCAATTCATTGGAGTAGTTCGCACGTGTGATGAGCTAGACGCTACTTTTTGGTGAGTTGCGCATACATTGGTTACATGTATTTTTCTGAATTTTGGGAAAAAATGCCATTGCTTGATTTTACTGAAAAATATGGAATTTGAGCATCGTACTTGGTTGAATTGATGATGATAAATGGGAAATACATGTGATGGCCTGTTTATTAAATCTTTCATGTTACGGTTAATTTAGACCATGGCAATATGTTTTGGGAACTTGAATTTTACTTCTTGAAGTACATGCTTGCGATAATATGAATCATTCAAACGGTGTCTCGAGCACTAGGGGACGTGGAAAGAAACTAGTGGCATGAAGTAATAAGGTAGGAGATGCAGCCAGGCATCACCGGGTAACGATATCTTCCCACTCTTCAATGGGGTTGCTCCCCAACTGACTGGCAAAAATACCGTTGAATGCTATTATTATCGCTCATAAGTACAAAAGTTGGAAGAGAAATGAAATGAAAAGGGTCCATCTCTTGGACCAAAGAAATGAGCTTACGGGCTAAAATGCATGTACTGGATGTTCAATGAAATATTTGGATTGTTGCTTTGAACTGTTTTATAATGTGGGGTATTTTCATGGTCAAACTTGTAACTTTGGTATACGTTTCTCACCCGAGCTTCAGCTTATGAAAACCTTTTCCAATTTTTCAGGTTAAGGTAGTTACAGGTTGTGGTTGAACGAGGTGTTAGAATAACCGTGGAGAATCGTGTATTGTCTAATGGTTTGTAACTATTATACTTGTACACTTAGAAGCTCTGGGATTATGTTATTTATTCTACGCTTCCGCATACTTTGCTTATATGGTTTAAAATGATAATGATATGCGAGAAATCCCTAAACTAGAATATGTGCAGGCCTTCGGCAGCTTAACACCCGCTTGGCCGGTCATGACTTCCAAGTTAGGTTTTGGGTCGTGACATGAATGAACTAAAATTTGATGACCATTTTATTAAGAACTTTCCTTATGCTGCATCATAATGTTAGTTTGGTTAGTAGTCTCATGAATGGAAATTACTTCATCTTGTAACATTGGCCATTGAATTGAAACTATGTTTCAATCAAGCATATTAAGAGATTGATATATAACAAAAAATTTATTAATCTCTCATTATGTGTGATTTGCATTAAGTACAAGCAAATCATATTTAGTAAGGAGTAAGTCACAAGAAATAATAGGCTTCTTAAAGTGATTTATATAGATGTAAAAAATTTCATCTAAGAGACCTATTTTATCACCTATAGATGACTTTTCCTATTATGTTAGCTTTTCTATTACATAAAGATCTAAATCAATGAATGCTAATGTGTATGTTATTGAGATAGAAAGGGCAAATAGGAAAATAATGTAAAGTCGTTAGGTATGACATATGTGATAAATATTATGAGAGATCTGTTCCATTTAGCATATTGTGATAGCTGAAAGGTAATCGTATGTCTGTATGGTTAAAAGTATATTTGTAACTCTAAAATACCCATCATGTAATGGATATAAAAAATCTCTAAAGATCTCTGCATTTATGTGAATTTGATTTCTCGTAAGGTAGTTTCAAATACTTCTTGTGAATTGTGGATAGGAAGGAACCTGAATTTAGGACACATAATGTTTAAGGTTGTCCGGTTGAGGCTAGAATTTTTAATTCACATGACAGAATTTGAATTTTAGAATGAGTTATGGTGACCTTATTGGTTGGTTTAGAAGATTCGAAGGGTATGAGTTTTACTATTTAACCATAGTACGAGAATTATAGAAATCTGTCATTCAGATTCGTTAGGAATGGTGAAATCAGTGAGAGTGATAAATCATGAAATGTGGTCACATAAAAGTTAGGGTATAAATGTCTTTACCCATAACTTAGAATGATGTTGTTCTTACCGTTGTTAAACAATATAATGATTTAGAACAACAAAGTAAGTTGTCAATCACTCCATAATGAGATTGACACCACTGAAGAAATTGTAGAACAATCAAACAAGATAACATTTAAAATATCTCGAAGGAACAAGAAATTTGCTATTTGAATGATTATTTAATTTATCTACACGAATGCTTTTGATCCAATTTCATTTTCACAAGCCGTGTGAAGTGATAATTTTACTAAATGTATTGATGCCATGAATGATGAGTTTAATCAATGGAACATAATGAAGTTTAAAATTTTGTTGGATTGCCATACGGATACAAGAAAGTATATTGTAAGTGGGTTTAAGACTACTTTTGACTTAGAGGACAATATAGAACGATATAAAGTCAAATTTGTGGCCAAGGGTTACACTTAGAAAGGAGGCGTAATTTTATAGAGCCCTTCTCTCATGTATCCGAGAAGAACTCGCTAAAAAATTATTGTGGCGTTGGTAGGTAAATCTTTATGATTGAGAGTCATGTTGGACGTGAAAATAAGCTTTTGAATGAAAGCTTAGATGATGGAGTCTATAAGAATTAACCTAAAATTTCTCAATTTAAGTAAAAGAGCACTTTGATACAAATCTAGAAAGTCAACTTATGGATGTAAACAAGCTCCCTACTAGTGGTTATCTATGTTTGCTAATACCATTGGTTTCTTTGGAATTAAGAAAAAACTATGATTAATTGGTGTATATATCCAAAGATCAGTGGGAGTAAGTTTATATTTTTTTGACATGTATTTTAATGGTATTTTGCTTGCTGTAGTGATATTTATTGTTTGTACTTAAAAGTTTTTTCTCATGAACTTTTAAACTAAAGGTTATATGCTCACATTAAGAAAGTCTGGCAATCTTGAGATTATTAGTTGCTCAGATTCAGATTTTTGTTTGAAGTTTTGATAGTAGAAAGTCTACTTTTGATTAGTTGTTCTTATTATGTTAAGGACCAAACAAAAGTTTTAAAATAGTTATCATTACTTCATCCATTATGTTAGTTGAATTATGGCATACTTTGAGGCCATATTTCATGAATAGTAGTTGGGAAATTTATGTTAGGACTTGGGGTTGTCGACACCATTACCAAGTTTCTAAGAGTTTATGATTCCGCAATTATTTTCTTTTCTAAGAAAAATTTCAGAAACAAAAGTGTCACTAAAGGTATAACTGTGTAAGCACACAGCTTACGATTGCAAATCCACTTATGAAAGGGTCAATGCACGGACGTTTAAGAAATATGCTAATTGAATAAGTCTAGCATAGCCCATAATAGTTATAACTTATGGATTGCAATATGATGACGATGTTATTCGGCACTTCGAGAGATCTCAATTACATGTTTTTGATAATTTTCTGTAATATATATTGTATGTACATGTATGTGAATGATTTATGATTACAGGAATAGTCTTTGACAAAAGACTTTATTGTTGGACCTTATGAAAACGCTTCTCACCTAAAGACTATGTTAAATAGTTTGCTAGTGTTGTGGTACATGGAAGGGACTATATCATTGTGATGTAGAACCGCCATGACTCGTACTAGAGGGTTGTTTAATTATAGTATTATGATTATGACCAAATTAAGAATGAATTGTTATGGATTTATGGCACCTTATGTTTATTTTGTTAGCCTTATGTTTATCTTGTTAAACCCTGCTTAAGTTTATCATATTGGCTAAGTGGAAAAATGTAGGACTAAATTTTATATTTAGTCATTATGGCCCACATGTTTTATATATGGCACATATGAATTATGGGTTTAATGAGATTCTCCATATCTTATGCCTAAGATTTTATTGGGCAAATACAGAAGTTGTTTCCTAAATACATTATACTTTGATGGGAAGTTAGTATCAATATTTAATAAGGAAACCGGTCCTCTCTCTGCGTATAAAAGGCATTTAGGGTTCCATCAATTAAATGTGATATACTAAACAGCTAGAAAGTGAGGCAAGGGAGAGAAACCGTTTTCCACCTAGAGCTTAATGCACTAGTAAAATTATGGTCGTTATAGCCACTTACTGGATCGCTCAAGTTCCACATAAATGGATTCGGGTACACCATTCTTAATTATTTATCTTTCACTTAATGTTTGTATTGTGATAATCATGATAGTTCTAGACCCTGGCATAATAGTGGGTTGTTAATTATTTAACGCCAACTAGAATAAATTTACAGTTTGCACCATCGATTGTTCCAAACCGAAGTGCCCGCTGGCGTACCATTTGGGGTGTGGGTTAAAGGAAGAGCTCTGTATTGAGTATAGAGAAGGGAGGAACAAAGGGGCTGTTGTTGCTAGGTTTTGCAAGAAACACATTGAGCGGTGGAAGAAGGTATATGCACTAGCTAGTTTTGGTCAATTGATTGCAATAGTTTCCTTGTTGCTTTGGTTATTGGTTGCATAATGGCGGTGTAAATAATTTAATCCCGTATGGGATACTGTGCTAATGGGTTATTGTGTCATTTGTTTTTGCTTTGCAGTAACAAGAAATAGGAAAGTTCAGGATTGTAGCTAGGGGATGAGAACAAGAAATAGTAAGATCTTGAGGTCTCAGTAGTTTTTTTTTTCCTTTTCTTATCTTCCTGTCATTAATTTTATCGAGGAGTCTGTTAGAGTTGGTGTAGGATTCAATTTGTCAAGATTAAAAACCAAGAGATGGGCATGTCAGTAGAATCTTTGATAATGGGGTTTGCCAATTTCAATGCTTGATGTTTGTGTTTTATGCGTTTGTGATTTTGTTGTGTTTTTATTTTGGTGAATTATGGTGATTTAGCATGTGTTAAAATTAGTTTATTACAATGCCGGCTAATGTTTCGTACCTTTGATCTTACTTCATGTTATTTCCAAAGATAGTTTGGATCTTGGTTTATTAAAAATATTTAGGATTAGATAGTTATCCTAATCCATTTAGGATTAGATAGTTATCGGTTACCTTTTATTTTATTTTATTTTCTTATAGCTAAAACAAAATCATCTATTTGGCTTTAGGTTTTGCTCACATAGTTCACAGACTAACTAATGATACGATGTAAGTATCTATTTGGTTACTCTATCAATATCTTATTTGGTATAAATATTATGTGAGTTAGTCATCATCTGCTTCTATTGCTGATATACTGATTAAAACTAGATAAAAAATTAGAAAAAGTGACTACTAGCACTTCTTATATGGTTAATACTATCTGTGAGTGAAAATTGATAAGATCTTGAGATCTAGATTAGAACAAATCTTTTACCAAAAATACCTTGTCAAAGTTCCTACACCCATGGGATACCCCTCAAGGAGAAGATTTCTTAGATAATGTGTAGATAAAAGAAACAAACATTTGGATAAAATGAGCTTTTTTAGCATAACAAGATAAGGAAATCACAACAGACGACTTAGTCATGGCATAGCGTGTACACGTTCTATTTATAGATTCAAACTACTTGTTTTCTTCTCATTCCAAAGCTATTACAATGAGATCTAACGAAATTATGCGACTATTGCAGTTTTGCTATCTATCTATTTTTTCATTTTCATGTCTTAGATCTATTGTTTTGGCTGAGGAAGTGTACATTTTCATCTCTTAGATCTACTGTTTTGGCTGAGGAAGTGTACACATCAGCCATTGGTGTTTTGCAAGAAACACACTGAGCTGTGGAAGAAGGTATATGCAGTAGCTAGTTTTGGTCAATTGATTGGAATAGTTTCCTTGTTGTTTGGTTATTGGTTGCATAATGTCGATGTAAATAATTTAATCTCATATGGGATACTGTGCTAATGGGTTATTGTGTCATTTGTTTTTGTTTTTGTTTTACAGCAACAAGAAATAGGAAAGTTCAGGATTGTGGCTAGGGGATGAGAACAAGAAATAGTAAGATCTTGAGGTCTCAGTAGTTTTTTTTTTCTTTTCTTATCTTCCTGTCATTAATTATATTTCCGGTCTGTTAGAGTTGGTGTAGGATTCGATTTGTCAAGGTTAAAAACCAAGAGATGGACCTGTCAGTAGAATCTTTGATAATGGGGTTTGCCAATTTCGATGCTTGATGTTTGTGCTTTATGCGTATGTGATTTTGTTGTGTTTCTATTTTGACGAATTATGGTGATTTAGTATGTGTTAAAATCAGTTTATTAAAATGCCGGCTAATATTTCGTACCTTTGATCTTACTTCATGTTATTTCCAAAGATAGTTTGGATCTTGGTCTGTTACAAATTTTTAGGATTAGATAGTTATCCTAATCCATTTAGGATTTGATAGTTATTGGTTAACTTTTATTTTATTTATTTCTTATAAGCTAAAACAAAATCATCTATTTGGCTTTAGGTTTTGCTCACGTAATTCACAAACTAACTAGTGATACGATGTAAGTATCTATTTGGTTACTCTGTCAATATCTTATTTGGTATAAATATTGTGTGGGTTTTTCATCATCTGCTTCTATTGCTGATATACTGATTAGGATCAGATAAAAAATTAGAAAAAGTGACTACTAGCACTCCTTATATGGTCAATACTATCTGTGAGTGAAAATTGATAAGATCTTGAGATCTAGATTGGAACAAATCTTTTACCAAAAATATCTTTTCAAAGTGGGATACCCCTATTGTTAAGGAGAACATTTTTTAGATAATGTGTAGATAAAAAAAACAAACATTTGGATAAAAGGAGCTTTTTTAGCGCAACAAGATAAGGAAATCACAACAGAGGACTTAGTCATGGCACAACGTGTACATGTTCTATTTATAGATTCAAACTAGTTTTCTTCTCATTCCAAAGCTATTACAATGAGGTCTAACGTAATTATGCGACTATTGCAATTTTGCTGTCTATCTATTTTTTCATTTTCACGTCTTAGATCTATTGTTTTGGCTGAGGAAGTGTACACATCAGCCATTGGTGATTCTGGGATGAGAAGAGATGGTCTTAGAGTGGCAATAGAGGCTTGGAATCAATGCAATGAAGTATGCGAAGAAGCTCCAAATATGGGTAGTCCGAGGGCGGCAGATTGCTTTGATGTTGATAACTCCACTTCACCTTGTGAGTTCTTATTCATTGGCAATTCTTTTCTTTTCTTTTTTTATAATTGAACCTATAAAAAGTCAAAGATGGAAAAACAAGGACCAAGAGTATGAAAAACTTAATTTGTCGTAGGCTCTCACATGTCAAAAGTATGAAGTTTTTTTTTTTTTTTTTGTCATTGACAACGTCCTTGCTGTAAATCTTGATTTATTGTTTATCTCCATATTGTTAATCCTGTTTTTGCTACTTAATAGACATTGTACCAGTATGCATAAAACTTATAATATCTTAGAGTTGATAGGAAATCCACTACTTCTAGCCTCCCCAAAATGCCCAAAGATAAGGCCCCAACATGTTTAGACCCTCACCCTCTTATGTGTTAGGCGCATCAAATTAAGTTCTTTCTATACATAAACAACGCCCAGATCAGACCTCCAAGGGCCCAAACAGCAAAGTTAATGAAGGGCACAAGTGAAATATTGATTATAATAAGGTCTAGATTGCAATAGGAGAAAATAGATAATGAATGATGTTCAAGTTTAGCGAGTTACATCAAAGTTTTGTGAAAAAAGCTACTGAATGGTTTATTTTTATGTTAATTACTATCAATTAGGTTGATGAATTATTAGTTTTATGGGCAATTAGAGTGATGAACTTTCGAGTCAATTAAAGTCTAGAATTGTAAATTTTTTAGTTATTTTTTTTGGGTTTTAGAGTGATAAACTTTTGAGTCAATTAAAGTCTAGGATTGTAAATGTTTAATTAATTTTGTGGGTTTTTGATAGAATTGTACGGAAGAAAATACATCTTTCTTCATTGAAAAAACTTATAAAGAGCTCGTTTATTTCGCTTCGCTTTGAGCCCTGAGAATGTTTGAGTATCACACTCATATAGACAAATGTTGACCATAATTTAGATATGCAGGGTCAATAACCATCTCCCAATTGGCTTTATGCAATAGTTTAGGTTTCTTTTGGCAAAATAAATTAACTCGACAAATTTGTCCGTCTTTATTCAAAAAATTCGCATTTGTGAGTTTCGCGTCAAATTTTTATGGATTATTGGTTCATTTTGACAAGAGGAACCGGATTAATGCGAAACTAACAAATACAAATTATTATTATTTTTTGTATAAAAACAAACAAATAAGCCATGGTTGCTTATTTTGAGAGCTAGAAGAGTTGACTTATAGGATTTGTAGAATTACCTTAGAATAAGCCACCTTAATTGGGTATGAGAGTAGGTATCTTTTCTAATTAATGGGGTGTTATGCTACATGCTACGATGAAATAATCATGAACTGGCAACAAATTAAAGAAAATATCAAAAAGGTTAGGGACCACAATGGAAACCAACGAACATACCGCGAACGGCTTTTGAATAATCAAACCACTAGTACTATATAAAACTAATATTAGAACAACAAAGACAGAATACTATTATATTTGAAGACGAAATATATACTACGGAAATAATATCATATTTCGTTTGAGTTGTATAAAGTATTGACTTGGGACCCTAAAGGTTCAAATTATTACTCCACCCTCACACAAATATTTATATTTTTATTAAAAATAAGTTGTGCGTAAATTTGGTATCAAAGTCTGGTTCTTAGCCTAACCACCACATAACAAATTTATGTGAGCGATTTGATTAGTTCTGTCGATTCAATAATTTTGTGTCAATCTTTTGTGAATTATTGGTTCGAATCAATGTTAGAAATTTAAAAAGTAAAAGTTAGGATCAATATCTTAAAAATTACACGGGAAAAAAATAAATCAAAACAAATAGACTCTTGGATCATTTTCTGGCTTTTTTGGAAAAGAATTTAATTTGTTTTATAATTCTTTATTTTTTTGGATCTACTCATCGAGACGAATCACTAATTAACAAAAAAATTGTACGCAAAATGAGTAAACGTGAAAAAAATTTAAATAAGGGCAAACAATTAATATGGCTTAACTTTTAATCCAAAACGAGCCTTAGTAGTGTAAACTATAAAGACGTACAATTGTGTAAATAGAGTAGAAAGAGGAAACTACTATTGATTTGTAATTGTTTTTTCACTTCTAATTGATTTGAATTTTTTTTTAATTCGTTGTCATTTCGTGACTACTCTTTCATAGTCTGTAGCACGGCTGATACGTAAATATTAATAGGCTGGTACATGAATATTAATATGCTTATTTTTAGTTATTGCTATCTCAAATTTAGTAATTGTTATAGGGGATGCCCTCTTTGGTAATAGCATTTATTTTGTTCTTTATACAATGCTCATTTACCTCAAACATAAAATAAACGAATATTGTTCTAATACTAGCTTGATTCTATTATAGAGTCTTAGTCCTCTATTAAATGCCCATTTGGACCAACTCTGCACGTTTGAATTAATGTGCTATTTCTGTTTTCGGTGTATTTTTTGGGGGGGAAGTCAAGTTAATTCACAAGGTCAATGAGAAAGACAATAAACTTGGCATATTGAATTTCCCGTTCAAGGAGTTAGGCGTCATCAAAATTGATAGATATGCAGTATGGAAAGGGATTTACTTGGGTAATAAATGCCAAGAAGATGATTATCCATGGCCATGGCAATTTGGATGATAATGCTTAAGAGTGGCAACATAGACACATTAGCTGCTAAATGCCCTGAAAATGGCAAGAAATCAAAACCTTTCCCGCAAGACCCCAGATTTCCATGCTTTGGAGAAGGGTGCATGAACATGCCACTGATATACCATAACACACGAAACTACAAGGGGGAGACAAAAGAAAATAGCATTTTGAAGGGAAGTTTCTACGGGACATGGGATTTGAACGCTGATGTTACGAAAGCATCCACTGAAAATGACATTTCCTACTATTCACTCACTTGGGAGAAAGAGGTTGGAAAGGGGAGCTGGGTTTTCCACCATTTCTTGAAGACATCATCGAATTACCCTAGGTTGATGTTATACTTACGATCAAATGCTACATTAGGGCTATCGGGCGGATATCATTATCAGACAAAGGGGGATGTCGAAAATAGTAAGTTTGTTTTGATAAATAGTTTCACTATTGGATGTCAATTATATTTGGATCAAACATTTACATCCGTGTGCATGCATATTATAGGACAAACAGGGATCGGTAACTTTGTCTGCATATAAAGACCCTAATATTGTTGTTTGTTTACTTGACATTTCAAATTGTCATATTCAAGTACCAAAATCCGATATTAGTCTTTTATTGAGTGTCCACTGGTATGTCAATAATGTAAATGAATGTCGAAATGATAGAATTGTCTATGCACATTTCACATATTTTCATGCACTTCCACCTATTGATTCATAGTTTTCATACATAGAACACATCTTTTCACAATTATTATCAAACCTGAGGCCAATGTGCTCCTTTTAGCATTTTTCTATTATCGAATGAGATATATGTTATTTTTTAATATAGTAGTTTATCATATTCTTAATTGTCTCAAACAATTGATGTCAATGGTAGCATCATTTGCCCCTGCTTATATGCTCAATGGTATTAAGATCATGATATTATCTTTTCTAACTATTATTTATTTCCCTTCAAGGTTCCAAAGTCACCAAATTTCAAAGTGAGATTCACTTCAGACGTAAAACAATGAAAGAGTCCGAGAAGCCAGTTCTACCTCATGGACATCGAAAGTTGTTGGAAGAACAATGGCCAACCTTGCAATGGGGACATCACAACAGATGTATAGTGAAATGATTATAAACCCAAACGTACACTTACACTGCAACTCGAGCTACCTTGGTGACTGCCCTCCTTATCACACCTTTCCAAATGGAACACGTATCCATAGGACAGACAAAGAGTCTGATTTCAGGCCTCTTTCTTGTTGCAACACTAACTATCCCTACGAGGCTTATCACGTGTATTGCTCCCCGAGCAATGCTCAGTATACTGAGGAGCCAAAAAACTTCTATGATCCTTATAGCAATCCCCAAGTGTAGGAAATAATGCAAATTGTCCCTCACCCAGTTTGGGGAGAATATGGTTACCCAACAAAAAAAGGAGATGGTTGGATTGGCGATCCAAGAACTTGGGAACTTGATGTTGGAAAACTTTCTCAGGCGCTCTATTTCTATCAAGTATGCTCAAATTCCTAACTTCTCTAAAAGTGTTTGATTTGCTACAATGATTAGAGAAAGAATGGACTAGTTTATTGCTTGACCTTGAAATGCAATAATCCTACTTGCGATTGTTAAGATTTTTTAAAAGTTGATATGAGTTCATAAACTTCATTCCAATCAAATAAACACTGCCTGAATATATTCATGTCTTTTAGCATGAAAACACATACTATGCATGATAAAGATGATTGTGGCTCAATTTTCCATTAAACTTATTAGATATCATATACAATATTTCAAGAGTCTCCAAATTGATAACTTCCTTTTGAGTTTATTTTCATGTAAAATCTGGCATGCTTCCATGTACGGGAACCGCATCATTAGTGTAAACGTTGCATTTTGATGTCAAATTACCTTTCTTTCCTTATGTTAAACATGAAGAAGATTTGCTAAATCGACGACATATAAGGTTATATCCAGACTCTTATCTCACATTGGTGGTTGTGTATCATACTGTAGGATCCAGGCACCAAACCGGTGGATAGATATTGGCCGTCAGTTAACTTGGGAGCTGAAGTGTACATCGGTGACAACGAAATCCTTGAGTGGACTGTTAGTGATTTCGACATCATTATTACAAGAGATGAAACTTAGCAATCTTACTGGCAAATTTACCATCACAAGCTTATAAGAATTTCATGCACATTTAAGGTGCAAGCTTCCCTTGTACCAAGAAAATATTGGAGACTAAGACCTTAGTCAAAGTGGTGGGAATCCAAAACATGTGGACAAATGCAGAGTTGAAAAGTACATGACTGGATGGATAGGATTTTAAAAGATCTGGTTCCGATTCACTTTTAAAAAATTCTTTCCTTTTGTGTATTTTGTGGCCAATTCTGTGCTATGTTTTTGCGTCCTTAGTGAAAAAAAATCTAAGTCTTGTCTTTTATGGATATTATCAAGATCTCCTTAAAACGGTTTTGGGTAGCAACTTCGAAAATAGATACCTCTTTTTCCACCTCTCATGTGTTGTCATTCAAATATTCAGAAGCTTTTTTTGGGTCGTAGTACTCATCTCATTTATTCATATTCCTCAGGAGACAAATTACTGTACATAATTAGTGGTGTATCCAAAAATCAACCATTTGGGCACTTACACATTTCTAGAGACAAGTTCAATACACAACGGTAATAAAAGAAGAAAACTTGCACTCAAAATAAGAACATAACCATTATTTAGTTACTTTTTGAGGAAAAAAAAATACTACCAATGAACTTTTCGCATATACTGTTTAAAGAAGTACCTTTTGATTTCTATATGAGAAGAATATAAAAAAGTAACGAAATTAATTAGTTCATTCTAAACATGACCAATGAATAAAAAATAAGTAAATAAGTCATCATTATTGTACTTTACATCTAAACAATGCTTTTCTTGAGTTACCAATAAGTTATTATCATTCGATCAAGGAAATGTAATGTTTAAACTGCGAGATGAGTGTTTGAAAATTTAAATTACAAATGAGTTCAAAAGTTTGTTAAAAGAAAACAACAAAATGGAACAAATTTTGACATCAACTAATCTTTCGGGGCCAATTCTATTGTTTACTAGCGAGGAGTCCATTCAACACAGGGGAGAAGGTTGACTGATATTATGATAGCACGTGTACCATTTTGAACCTAAGACCTTTGGCGGTAACAAACCTATAAATCATAGGCCTTGACCACCAAGCTAACTCCTTTGAGTAAGTATTAAAAAAGAACATGTGCACATCTCTCCGCCATTGTACATGAATACAAACTAACAAACTTGATCAAGCTACTCGGCATGTTCGACTTATCACGTAGTATAAAAAATTCAAGCTATTCAAGATTGGATTGTGTTCGACTTGATTAAAGCTTTTTCAAGACTTGTTCAAGTCAATATTTATGATTTACTTATACTTAAGAAAGCATGATCAACGTAGTTAAACACCTCGGGTGTTACATGTATTCCTGGGTCCAAATGGTGCGGTTATCTTTCTTCACTGTCGACCTTAGAGTGAGCAACAATGAAGTTGAACAAGCTCTGGAGTAGTTCCTGTCCTTGCTTTCTTCTGATGTGTTTTTTTAGCTTTCTTCTGATGTGTTTTTTTGGCTTGTTTGTAACTAGCTTTGTATATTAGGTTATTACAAGGGAATGCCGTTGGTCTTGGTATGGTTGTTTTTTCTCAATGAAAAATGAACTTATCCAAAAAAAAAAAAACAATGAAGTTGAAATGAAGGCAAGTTATTGGCCTACCGTTAGTACCAAATTTGATTCAACGCCAGGCTCTGTAACTCTCGGTAATAACTGCCGTGGGCGTTGATCGATTGATTTGCTGCTAGCAAGGCTTTTGGTGATTTTGGACAACTTAGAATTGAATGCTTGAAATTCTTTCGGGAAGTCTTCTGTTGTTTGAAATCCTCGACGATTGTGATCAAAGTTGTACACGAAAATCATGCCAAAAATAACAATGCGATGATATTTTTTATTTTGAGAGTTTATCTTTGTTGATGTTCTGTTTTTGAAAAATTGGGTTAAACCCTTTCATCCAAACATTCAGTTTTGCAGACTTTTCTGCTTCTATAGCAATAACTGTTGATATCAAAACAACTTCAAACAAAATTAGTTGTGGGTTGAAAAGTTAGGCAACAAGCCAACAACACTCACTTCATTCAGTTGGTGGCTGCAGTGTAATGGCCACCAACAGATTGATATTGGAATACAAACTCGCAGACTCTATAGTGCAACTACAAGGGTGCAATATAGAATCTCCGGATCCATTGAAATACATACGTACTGACCTCGTAACGAAAACCAAAGCAAATTTACTGTCCAGTTATCATATTCCATTGCTTGCACTTGTTCAAAGAGACACATACCCAATTTGGATAATCACAAATTTTCCTCATAAATTATGCTTTATCCATCCATCACAATCATAACAGTTCCAAACAAGTACTTTCTCAACATCCCCAAGAGCAAAAGACCCAAAAAAAAAAAAAAAAAACCCCGAAGGCGGCCTGATTAGGCTTCTAGAGAAATACAATCAAATTCGAAAGACCAAACCACGAGTACTATTCATTAAAACAAAATGAAATGATAGCCATATCGATGCAATTAAAAATCACACCCCTCTAGTTTTTTTTATCACATTCTAGACCAAACAAGCCAACAAACAACATATGAATAGGAGGAAAATATCACTCAAGAGATAATAGAAATGGAGTAAGAATTTAAAAGTGCGAGAAAAAAGTTGAAGGCAGCTAGGTGTTGGAGTCCAAAGCCAAGATGGTGCTGAGGTTCATCGGGTTCATGTACTCGGACGAGCCAGTCAGGATCTGGGACACAATGATTCTGTTAGCCTTCTCGGACGGATGGAATGCATCCCAGAAAGCGTAGATGTCTCGGTTCGGGCACAAGTTGGAGAGGGGCGTGCAAAGCCCAATCCCGTTGTAGGGGCCTTGCCCGCAACATGCTATCTTTGATGTAACAAACCCTGCACAGTCATTATTTGGGTAGCCAATCATCAAAATTTTAAGTATTTAAAATTAGTAGAGACAGATAAGCACAGGCTCAGGCTGCATTCTTTTAGGATTAACTTAAATCTGAAAATTTTGTTATTATTTAAATATTTTTTGCGTTTGTTAGTTTTGCGCCAACTTTTTGTGGATTGTTGATTCGTCTCGATGAGAGGAATCGGAAAAATATTTTTTTTTTACTTTTATCCAAGTATTTTGAGAAATAACCACTTTTTAGCGCCAAAATGTCTTTTTATTTCCTTCCTAAAAAATTGGTTATTTCTCAAAATACTTGGATAAAAGTGCCAAAATTTTATTTTTCAGATTCCTCCCGTGGAGACAAACCATTAACCCACAAAAGTTTGGTGCAAAACCAACAAATGTGAAAAAAAATTCAAATAAGGACATTATTTTGGAAATGTAACCTATCGAATCAATGGAAAAATAAGGATAGACCAGGACTTTGTATAATTGCCGTTATGTATCGTAGTAGACATTACATAACAGTCGTTACATAATGGAATTTTAGACTTCCGAAATTGCTATTTACTTGCATATTAGTAGATATGGTCCATACAAACAGATATAGTCCGATATACGGCCTTATCACCGATACCGCTACGTTGCCCAAAACAAGAAGAAAACTCTGGGATAGACTCATTTCTCAAAAAGATAATTATCAATTGAATAACAGGGCATAGAGAACCCTGCAGGCCTGCAATAATCCCTGTCGATTAATTTTGCAGTAGTTGCATGGGGTCCATATTGTCCATCCGGAAGAGACATCCCCAAGATAATGACATAAAATCCCATAGTCCCTCTTCTCTTTGTCTGATGGCCAATCAATTATTAACCCTTTGTTAGGTGTCCAGATCAGGTCTCAATAAATTGGCCACCAGTTCAATCAAAAAACAAAACAAAAACAAGGTATGGGTGCGTTCTTAAAAAAAAAGGGGAGAACGCACCCTAAACATCCTTATTTTCGTAAAAGCGTGTTGATTTTTTTGTTGTCCGATAGTAGGTTTGCATCGAACATGGATCCACTGTCTCCTTCCTTTTTCTTTCTTTTTACAAGGTAGACTATAGCTCCTTATTTGGATCGGGGATGTAAGACTATGATTCTATGTCGTCAACTTGTTACTGACGAGAGGGCACAGATCCAAAACAAATGTGTCCATGACCGAACAATGTGGGCGACTCCACAATTCTCGTGTGGAACTCATGTGTATTGAATAATTCAGTTAACAAATAGTATCCAAATCGTGTAGTAATAGAGAGAAATGAACTGCATACCATATGCTGCCGGATTAGAGATGAAATCGGTGTTCATCCGCATCGTGTTTGCAGCTACAAAGATCTGAGTTCCAATTTCGTTGTTGACTCCATTTATCATCTGTTCAAGTTGCGGATTGAACAAGGCCGCGGCTCGCTGCAATTCCACGGCGCACTCGCCTGTCCTGCTCCGCTGCGCCAATTCAGCCGGCACACATCCCATCGGCCCCGTGCCCGTCACCAGAACCCGTCGAGCCCCCAGTTCATACAGCCTCTGCAGTTTTCAAGACTTAAATAACAAATGTTGGGCGAACGAAGGTAGTACGCTTGTATCGCTAACATAAAGTATAGTGCCGGCCTGGGCATATGAGTTATAAAAAAAAAAAAAATCCCTTTCATATGTTAATCCACAATTGAGTCTTTTCACCGCGGGCCAGTGGACGTTACAATTAGTTCTTTAAATTGGTGAGGGGACTGGTTAAGAACAGTAACTAGTCCCAGTTCTTCCCTTCTACTAACATTATCGAATCCAAGTGGGCTTGTACTACTCTTTTATCTGATTTTGCACTTTCTATTATCCAGTTGAAAAATAGTATTGGCACTTCAAAAATTGATGGAGATATTTCAAAATTAATGTAATTCAAAAGCCACATTCTTTTATTTTTTGGAGTGCCAATATTATCTTCCTATGCAGTTACTTATCTACATGTGCTTTTTCATTAACTTCACAAAGCTTTGGTAGGTAAATTTAACAGATTTGGAGAGAGAGAGAGAGAAACTTTCATAAATGTGTTAATTAATGAGTGGTACTCCTGGCACAAAATCTTTATCCGGCCTGTAAAAGGATAACTTAAAAAAAATTCTAAGAAAAAATCAAACTTTCTCTTGAAAATAAAAGTGGATGTCTAGTAAATTGGTATCTACGTAACCCATCAATATCTAATAAATCATTGAATTTTTCCGTAAATTTCTTGAAAAAAAATGTAAAATTATTATTTCACATTTTTTTATTTTACGGACCGAACAAACATTTTGGGGCGGACGCAGCACTAAATTAACCACGTGAAGAAGCAGTGGAAAGCAACTTTTCCTTCCCACCCACCAAAACATGCACAAGTGAAATGGCAAAACCAGTACTGCCTCGAGCCCGACATACACACATGCCCAACACGCTTTCTCCTTAAATACACAGTGGGTGAAAATTTTAAAATTCTTTACCATACTGGATTGGTCCCAATGCCTGGTTGTTAAGAATTAATTTTGAGTACTGTACCAGTCATTCAGTCAAGGGACAATCTTATCCCTACCATGACATAAAGAAGGTTGGCAATCAATCACTCGGAACGATAAATTTCGGGTAAGTTGGCCCGAAAACTCTTGACCGTCAAGCCAAAAGAACTATATTGGGATTTGGGTTGTGCTCGCTATTGCATTTTCCCCACAGATTTGTAAAGGAAAGAATGGTGAAATTAAGTGATAAGGAAAAAATGCATATATACCACGAGGACTTTTCGGTACTCGGAGATGACGTAGCGAACGTAGTCGGGGAGGGAGAACTGGCGGGACCGAGCGGAGAAGGGGACCAGGTAGTAGTTGTTAACGAAATCGTTGCCGCCAAGGGTGATGAGTACGAGCGCTTGGTTCACGAGTGCCTGGGTCTGATCGGCTCCGATCAGACTACCCACCCTGGTCTGGTACTGCTGGAAGTACTCCAATTGCTTGTAGATTCTGATTATGTTCAGCTGCATCCATCACAACATCAATAATCAATTCATGTATTCAATCGATGTTCTTACTTGGTTTTGTCTATGCATATGTCTCGTGCATGTATTTAACAAGTTTAGAGCCCTACTATTTGCACAGACGAGTGTACATTGCCGTGTGGGGCCCACTGCACTTTTAGTATTAGGGAAGTGACATGTATCAAATAGAGGGAATAGTTTAACTTGGAAAGACAAATGGCATTACATTGGGGAGCGATGTACCATTTTTAAGCCAATATTTGATGATGTCTTTTTGATCATTTTTTAAAGAGATTTTATCACATTTGCATAGACTTCATATGGAAATATTTTCATTATCTCCACACTCGTAAAATTTGTATACCAGACTCGAGTGGATTTTGAGAAAAAAACAGTCAAGCAAATATTAGGTTCTACCGTTCTAAAATCAAAAGAGGTGGGACAATGCATACGCGCTGGAAGTTACCGTAATTGGTGATCATGTTTCGGGTATCATAATGACAGGTCTATTCCGTGAATTTATAATGACAGGTCTATTCCAAATATGCATGGTCAACAAACGTAGTTAACATAATAATAAAACCATCGTTTTTCATAATGATAGGTCTATCTTTTTTGGCACATGGCAAGAAATCTTTCTTTAAAGTTTTTTCTCATCAGTCTTTTTCTAAAATTTAAGAAGTAATAATCCAAAATATCCAAGAAAGCAGGGACATGAAATGAAGCTAAAAAAATACATTAATGGTGACCTGCGTCGCTTTCGTATTGAGAGTTTGAGACTAGTAAGTTTGAATTTACGTACAAATTGAATTCCGGTGTCGTTGAGAACTCCGACCCCGGCCGATGCGAAATTGGCACCCACAAGTAGCCTCTCCCCCCTGAGCTCAGGACTCAAGTACGGCAATGTAGATTCTGCTCCCAATTGCTCACCTGAAAGTAGTCACCAATGTTACTCAACTACTATTTACAACAAAAATGTGGCTTATTGGTGTAAATAAATAAATCAAAGAACAGGGTAATTAAACGCCATAGCTAAGACAACAAACACAATTAACACGAAACTTAACTAATAAGGTCGGGTATGTTAAGGCCGTTAGAGAAGCGGCCGGTTGGGCGGTGAGTCGGATAGTCAATGCCATAAGGAGGTGAGTCGGCACGGGCAGAAGTCGCCAGATAATTATTGTTACCGTTATCGACCAGCGAATCTCCGAAAACAAAGAAAGCCCTGGCTTCAACATGAGGGGCAAGAGTACCCAAAGCCATCACCACCATGCATAAAACCATCCAAGAGCTGAAAGTCATTGAACCCTCCATTTTAATTGGACTGGAGATATAACCCTAGAAACAGCTCTTGCAAAACAACTTTTTGTAATGAGGATGTAACAAGGGGGGTGCCCCTTATATATAAGCTTTGGGTTGCAAATGAGAGACCATATATTTATTGCTTTTCCTACCTCCAGTGCAGGGGTTGTTTGGCAGACTTAAATTCATCACCATGACAGACTTGTGCAGAGTGCAACTTGCTTTTGGAAAATGCTATCAGGCTTTGATTTGTACATATAACTATACTATGATAAACGATTAGTCCGTCGTACAGATAGATAGATGTCTTTATCTATCTACCACATTGGAAATAACGAACGAATGTGCATTTGTTCTAACCAACGTATAAGTGCCTCATAGCTATAGACCATACTTACGGTGGCTAATTCCGATGACAAATATGTAGATGTACCTATACTGCTCGAGATTTACATTGAATAAAATTCTCCAAAAGCAACTTTAATTATGCATATTCAGCAGCTAATAAAAAAATATAGAAAGGTCAAAACCATTCATCCTCCTTCAAGGACACATTTAGATGGAGTATTTTTCTCTACCGATAAAAAATAGACGCATTTAGATTTTCCTTTAAGAACAATAATGGTAAAATTTTCAAAATGGAATTCTTGAGAATTTTGGTTTTATCTCCTTCTGGAGAGAACCATAATACTCCATTCATCCCAAATTCTTGTCCACTTCAATTATCCCGAACAATTTTAAGAAATTGTTCATATCTTTAATGTCATATTGTAGTTTTATATGCAATACGAATCTGATTCAAAATCATGAAAGACATTATAAATGAAAATATATACTTCCTTCGTCCCCATTTTTTACTCCCAGTTATCACTTTTGGATGTCCCAAAATTTTGTCCCACTCTAAAACTAGATGGATAATAGTCAAAGAATTTCCATTATACCCTTCATCTCTAATTCCAAGGGAAACCTTGAATTTAAAAATGACCCGCTTTTTCTTTTTTGCTGGCGCCTTTATTTTCGGAGTGAGAGTTTCATCCTGTTGTAGGCTCCTATCTTGGCGCCTAAATGGCTGAAAAATCAACCACAATCGACTAATATCAAAAAGGCATAATTTTGTATCAATGTACTCCCCGAAAGATCGAAGGATAAAATTGAAAAATCAATTGGCCAACGCATGCAATAATTATGTCTCCTCATTAAAATTGAAATCCCAAAAAGGGACTAAAAAATCGGGTACGAAGAAAGTAGGTACTAATAACTTACAAATTAACACTCATGTCGGAAGATGGACAAGACGTGTGGCTCGGAGGGAGTGTAGTCTTAGTTGACTTGGTCTTAAACCCTTCCATCTGATATTGAAGGGCAGTTTCGAGGTCTTTTAGATAAATGCAAATTGCAAGGTCAGAAGCTTGTTTAATGAAATAAATATCTTTGTGACAGCTCCATTTTGTGACATAACCTGCTTGCTTTATTAATCCAAAAAGATGTTTCTTTCAGCATTAAATTACTCTAACTGTTTTCATGATCTTTCAAATCATTATCACTATTATCAGAAGCTAAACAGAAATGTTAGGTACAAAGAAAATTTATCTTGAAAGCAGCAATCAATGGTTGAGAATCACTTTGATGATTATGTCACACACATCAAAGTGAATCTCAACCATTAATTACTGTTTTCGGGATAAATTTTTTTTTACCTACCATTCTCCGAAGCTAAAAGGAATCACTTGTCTAATAATAGCCTCATTGATTATTGATAGTCCCAGATTTGGAATATGATAGCTAGCCTAGATCTACGCAAAAAGAGAGGGGGGGGGGGGGGGCCGGGTGCACCAATCTGGTCCATTTTGAACTCTTCTTTTTGGTTCCTAGCTATTAAAAAAAAAAAAAAAAACTCTTAAAATTTCTAAATTCTTACTATAGGGATGACTGAAATAATTCATGATTTTGGATTAAATTTAGCTGAAAACAGATGAGTACTATACTGCCCTGTTTCATAGAGTTGTCCCTGTTTCATAGAGTTGTTTGGGGGATTTTTGGTTTTTGTTCTTATTTGAAAAAATTTCGCCTCTGTACTACAATTTATTAATTTTTGTGAAGTTGTTCGTACTATACTAATTTTTTTCCTCAAAAGTTAAGTTGTTTTCCCTGAACTTAAAAATTCAACACATTTTCTTTCACTAACCCCAACAAATTTTCTACAATTTTTAGTTTACTGAAAACAACTTGACTACAAATAGCTACAAGAAGTAGTCGACTTTTAGTTTAGTGGAAACACCCCTTAAGTCTCGACAAGGTTGACGTCCCTCTCTCCTCCTTTGTTCCGACCCATATCCTGTCTTTTGGGATTTTTTTGTCACGGCATCTCCCCGTCTCGCTTTTTTCTCGGTCGTGCTTCCTTTCCCGTATCGATCTCCGGTCGGTTTACTCCTGGATTTTCTGATTTTCACCTAATGGCAAGGTAGATCTGACAGTGGGGTGGCATAGCCGGCGTGGCTCCTGCCAGGTCGTTGTTGGGCGCCTCGGTCTTTGCCTAACGGTTTGGGTTGAGCCGGCGGCTGGTTGGATGGTAGTGGCTTTGTGCGTTGAGGGGTCTCTCCGTTGGGTTGGCTAATAGCGGCGTGGTGGGTGGTTTCGCATCCAGAAAAAAGTAGTAATATACACATACATATAAAGTAATACAAATAATCATTTATCTTTTGTTTTCACTTTAGGCCCTAAAAAAATCAGGGCCGATCCAGCACGAAGGACCTGGTTAAATGACACGTCCAACATCCTCTCAGTACAGAAAACAAGTTATGAAATAGTAATAATTCTAGTCATTTTGAATGCTTTAATTCACGACTTGTGGAGTAATAGTTGTCATTTTGATAGGTAAGGTTTTTTTCCAAAGCAATTAAATGAAGATTTTGACCCTACTACGCACAGCTTCCCCTTAAAGAGAAAGCTAGCTTATACGCATTCAAGGGTTGCTCCAGTAGTTCAGGCGAATATATAGACTTTGGGAGTACTCCTTAAGATTTGGAGTTCAATTTCTTACAGGGTGAGTACCTTGCACTCTTGCAGTGAGTACAGGGCCGTGACTGTTGTGGCCGAGCTAGCTCCCCTAAACGTTTGGGTTACTCAATCGGGTAAAATTAGTGCCTTGGCTCTAGGGTTTTTCCTCCGTTAAAAAAAAAAAAAAAAAAAAAAAAAAACTGATTTATGAGTGAGGAACTTATAGGAGGCCCTTGAGTAAAGATGCCATGTGATCCAAATAAATGAGGTGGGGTTGGATTTCAGCTACTCCCGAATCAGTCTCATCACTTTCTACTAGTACTATCTTACCGCTGGGACGGGGTTGTAGAGCATCTGCCGCACTATATTGTGTAGTGTAACAAAGACAATATTAATGTTTGACAACTCGGTGTTCGGATTAATTTACGCATATTTCAACTAATTGTGGAGGTCAATCCCGCCACACCCGCCACGGTATTGATTTGGAAGATCTTTAGTGCAAAGTACTGCTTTTCATGGTGTTGAAGGTGGTACAAATCTAAGATTTAGTTCCTTTTGGACAAACTTTTCACCGATTTTTAAGGTACCGTCTTTTTAATTTATTTCTTAATTTTTATTAAAAAAAATTCACAATTCTTATGTCACATCATTTGCACAATGTGAAAAATCAAAAAGGTGGAGTATAAAGTATAGACTAAAGTTAGAAAAAAAAAATCAGAGAAGATCATCGATAGTGAACTTTTTTCAAATTTGGTATGTCTCTATACTTTTTCAATTTTTCTTATCGATTATATCCAATTAAATCAACCAAAACTGTACCGCACCAAAAAGACTCTTAAAATACTAATCCAAAATCCTTATGTTCAGTTTGGATATCAAGGACCGTGCGCAAGAGATTTAAGACCCAAAACGAGCAAATACCCCTGTTCACTCCCTACACGATTTTTAATACATTTTCTCTTCACGTATTACTCTTATATCTATCTATCTCTCTCCACTTAGGATTAGTTTTACATTTTTGCTAAAAGTACTAAAAGCATTGAAAGTGTTTTTTTAATCACTAAATGAGCTTTTTTTCTTCACAAGATACTATTGTAAGAAAACTTTTAGCTCTTTTAGAAAGGTTGTTGATTTTGCCACTCCATTTTTTTGTTAACGTCACTCTCCTACAAATGTATTTTTTATGTAAAAATACACTTGCAGGGGAGTAGCGTTAACAAAAAGAGAGTGACAAAATCATTTCCCTTTCGAAAGCTACCCTCTATCATCCAAAAAGCCTCCCTTAAAACATTAAATTTAGAAATTCGATAGTGCAACCTGCACTAAATAAGCTATAGTGCGGCCTATGCGGAGGCAGGTTATGCGGCTTATGCCTCCAATATGATATTTTCCATCACCAAACTTTGAACTAAGGTTTTAAATGGTATTCTTAATTTGTCTCCCCAAAAACATCCACCAATAAGTTCCCACCGGGTTTATTGCATTTAATTTTTAACTTCTTAACATTTGTTTGTTGCATTTAATAGTTATTCCCACCCAAAGAAATTTCTGACTTATTTACCCCCAAAAAAATCCTAACTTTGCCACCTACGAAAGGCCGGCATTTTCCGAAGCACCTAAAAAAACCAAGCTAATTAACTTCGTTAAGTTGTTGTTCACGTTATTTATATCTATTTGAAGCTAACTTAGCTTTTGTTTCCGTGATTAATAAAATCTGTGTCACTACGATAAACTCTATGTCGTTTCCTATATATATAACCCTTGAATGAAATATGTGTTTATTTCTCCAAATTGTGAAATTGATGAACCCAACTACAAAGCCCCACACTGAATATTTTCCAATTAAAATTGGAAAAGAAAAGTAGTAAGAAATTTTTTGGGAATTACACCCATGTGAGATAATGTAAAGTAAGGGAATCATAGAGTTTGGTGGGGATATGAAGCTCAATAATAATGGCAACTACTCTTACAGCAATGCCATTAACATAACACTACCCCAAAAAAAAAAAAAATTTGAAAAAAAAAAATCCAATTGTGTTTTTCCCTGAACTAAAGACTCACCCCCCTAGAGTTGTCAAATTTGGTTCTTCAACCATTTGTTCAGGCTCTTAAATTCCAATGTTGTATGAGAAAAATGAAACCGACATTTGTACCTTTGGTCTCTATTTTGTTTTGCTGACAAGTACTACTACAGGGAGGCTGCCTTGAGAGATTTTTTAAATTTTCACGAAAATATTATTACTTGTTGGTTGAGTACCGTCACGTGGTGCTTCAAAAGTATTTTCACCACTAAATTTGTGGCCCTCACGCCAATATGTGGTGAAAAAGGTCCTGGAATAACACACGAATGTGCTCCAGAAGCACTAAATAATCGATCCATTTTACACACATTCGTGCTGGTGTGGGTCCCACGCACTTAGTTGTGCAATGTATGTGGGACCTTATACTTTTCTTAGTACTCCAAAAGTACTGAATAATCGCTCCATTTTGCACACATTCGCACCGGTGTGGGTCCCACACACTTAGTTGTGCAATGTATGTGGGACCTTATACTTTTGAGATTAAATTCTTTCCACCTAAGGTGGAAACCATAAGTTTTAATCACCGCAATTTGCAGTCCCCATCGTGAATTTGTTACATTAATCAGAACCGTTCATTTTGTAGGACTTGCAGAATAATATATATACGCAAAAAATTAGCTTCATTAGATATCGATAGAAATATCAAAAATTAAATTTTCATTTGTAAAATAGATGGTATGACTCTTTAAAGTTAAGTTGTCCATGGCCTTCTATTTGATAAACCAAAATTTAATTTTGGATACACCTATTGATTTTCAATCAAGCTGATTTTTTGTGTCGATATACTATACTGCGGCTCCTACAAAATCAACGATTCAGATCTCTATAACAAATGCACGATAGGGCCCACAATAGGTGGTGGAAATCTTGGGTTTTCCACCTAAGGTGGAAAAAATTTAATCTCTATACTTTTCTTAGTATTTGTGCACTTGTGTATATTTGCGGCAATGTTACCAACACCACTTTGAAACACTGCTCCGGACACAATCGAGTTCGGAACCGTTTGATGCACATGGGTTTGCAGTAGATTATACTTACGGTTTGTCTTTGCAAACCACCCCAATCTCGCTAGGAAACACTATCTTTATCAGATCCGCAGTGCCTCCTAACTGCAAAAGAAGGGCTTATTGAATGTCCACATTGCGGGCTCCAATGAATCTGGTTCACTCCTTCCTAGACCGTGGTTGGGTTGAGAGTGACTCCTGGCTTCCACCTATCCTGCACAAGGAAGCACGACTAAAAGACCACACCGGAGGATCTCCGAAATGGCCCTCCGATGCGAGGATGAGTACAGTGTTCAGAGATGAAAGCCAAGAACTAGGGTTTGAGTCGGGAAGAGAATGTACCTTTCTAGGGTTGGCATAATGGGGTATTTATAAGGCTCTCCTTAGCTTGGCCTTCGAGACTGTACATGTGCTTGTCACGCGTCGGTTGACGTCATCCTATCGTTACGTTAAGGTTTTGTAACTGCTCATGGGGTGAGCTGGCACCTTCACGTGCCCTCATCCTTATCCAAGTGCGTAACCGTTCTGATGACGTTAGAGTCGTCATCATGGCTGAGGCGGTTGTTCCCACGTGGGTGAGTTGGTAGCATGGTCCCTACGTCTGTTCAAGACCGAACGTGGAGTCCGACCGTCAAAGGGTCAACATGCTCGGCCGACGATTCCCTCTGACTTCTGAGGAGGTTCCGCCGAACGTCGAAACAAGCCGAGCCGAACTATTGACAAGGTTCGGTCCCGCACAAATCATTCACGGGAGGTTCGATATTTGCTCGGCATGGGCACGAGCCATTATTTCAACCTGCTACATACATACATCAAACGTGTAACACTCTGTCCCACATCAGAAGTTCACATGAGTGATCCTAGGTATATAAGGAACCATGTAAACTACTACTAATTCCTTGAACTTAAGCCTTGTTTGGTTTGCTTCTCAAAAAGAATTTTAAAAAAAATTTCTCTTAAATTCCACCTAGATTTCTCATACTTCTAACATTTCTCTCTCTATTTCTCTCCACTTATTATCCCTACTGTTTTTCAAAAACTTTTCAAAATACAAACCAAACACAGCATAACCATTTTGGGTGATGTGGTGTGGCCTATGAATTCATAATCAAGGTACTATGCCAGTGATCTACATGGGGCATTACGAAATGGCTTCGGCAGCAATTGTGTCTAATGTTATGTTTTAAACTTGTGTTCGTAGACTTTTTGGCATATAAAAATGGGAGTGGTTTCCTGAAAAAATTCTCTACTTTTCACGGTAAGTAATTGGTACAAAGGTTCACCTGACAAGTAGTACTACTACAGAGTACAGCCCGAAATGAATGAAGTACTGAATTTTATCACTCTGCTACAGCGCAACTACTGTGGACCAGTTGGAGATTTTGGCCCCATTGGCTAGGAGAACCACCACCACCACCACCTCTCTCTCTATCTCTCTCTCACACACACACACATTATCGGGAGAAGTTACCTCAAGTACATAATGTGCACTTGAGAGATGAAATTGTGGGGGCGCCACTGTAGAAGTTGTTTGGTAGAGGTTTTGAGTGAGATTTTTGAAATAATAAACGGAAATAGATAGGTACAGTAGATAGATGGAAGATATTGGAGTAATAAGCGGAGAAAAAACTTATTGAGGAGTGGTTTCGAGAATTCCAAGTGAACCAAGTTATGTGTTTCGAAATTGGATCAGCCACGACAAGAATATTGACTTGTATAATGTTAACCATACAGGAACAAAGCGTCTTGACGGCAACTCTCCTGCTTACATTTGGACTTTTGTGGATCCATCTGAATCCACACAAAAATATAGAGTATTGATATCGTTCATCTCGTAAATTTGATTAGAGGTGTCAAACGGACAAGGGCCGATACAGACACGGCCGAGTTTTTCTTTAGAGTGTTGAGTTTGGCTCATTAACTGCACGAGCTTAAGACTCGAGCTCGAACTCCGATTGCTAAACGATTCGAGCCGAGCTTTGAGATGCTCGTGAGCAGTTCTGTTCGTTTGCCGTCCTAATCGGTGACACTTTGTAGTTTTTGATTTGTGACGAACATTAATTGAATTCATAAAGTTGATTCCATTATCCATCGAAGTGGGTTTGAATTGACCTAGACCTAGGTGTGCCATCACAGGGGATGAAAATTACTCTGCTAGATCAGCCTGGAAGGCTCTGAAAGACGCATATCCTTGAGTTCCTTGCGTAAGGGTGTGTTTTGGACAAACTTTTTAGGGTCTTTTATTTTGTAAAAGTTGTCTATGAGTAGAAGATAAGTTGTTTGGGCTAATTTCACCATTTGATAAAAACAAGATGTGTGAATAATGTATAGGTGATTAGGTAATGTTTGGCTTCTCTAGTTCTCTTGGCGGTTGAGAAAGGTCCAAAATTTGACGGGTATGATATCTAGACCAGCTATCTGCATGTAGCCCAAACATTCAGCATTTCGGGATGCTCAAAAAGTCCAAAAATTTGTCCATAGTTATGCCTTGTTTGAAATACTTTTTTAAAAGTATTTTTCAAAAGATTCTCCCTATTTTCAATCATTTCTCTCTCTATCTCTCTTTAAATTTAATTTGTTGGATGGTTTGACTTTCCTTGGCAGGTTATCAACCAAGGATAGGCTCATTAGCTAGCAATAGATTTGCTATTATGCCAAGTTGGGGATGAATCCCATTAGAAAAATATTGAGGAAAATGGAGTTCGTTTGCGGTAGGGCTGCGTCGGCTGCCCAAAGACGGTTTTGGGCAATTCGTCATTTTCTCTATCCGCATCCGTTCATGAGTGTTGTCGGGTTCATCCAGGTCTATTGCGGTTTGGATGGTTTCGGCTATTCGTATGGTAGAAAACTGCCCAAATCGCCAAAATCGAATCGAACCCAATCCACCAAAATTCACGTATTAGGATCCGTACCATACATCAGTTTGGTTTGGGCGGTTCAATTTACCCGTTGAGAGCACCCCTAGTTTGTGGCCACATTGAGGGAATTTCAGCTCTAAATTACATTCTAAACGTTACCCTTGGCTGCAGCTATTTATTGATGTGGAGGGAGAGAAATAAGAGACAAATGTTAAAGGCTGCCGATGCTTTGGAGAGATTAGAGTTTGCATTTGCTATTGGAGGAGCTTGAAAGAAGAGACTGTCTTATTTACGGAGGTGTTGTAAATAGTCTGTTTATAGTATTAACCAATCTCAGCCGTCTATTTGCGTAATCAATGGCTGAAATTCGTTTTCAATTATGACCGGTCACAATTAACTCTTCCCCGAAAAAATTTCATTATCATCTTAACTATTCAAAACATTTTTGAACAGTCATAATTGAGTGATGTAAACAAGTATTTACACCTCAGTAAAGAAGAAATCTGATGAAGGTACTCACTATTGACCGGTAGGAAAATAATTTCACTTCCAAAAAGTTTAAAGATGTGACAAAAACTGAAGACACAGCCAGACTTGTAACAAGTGCTCATGCAGTTTGAGATTACTACACTGTACTATATACTCCAACGACGAAAATTATTCAATACTCTTGGAATATATGAGTAGTATGCTCCATTCTCTCATATAACATATGGGACTCACACAGGGAAGACATGTGAGACCCATATGTTATATGAGAGGAGAGAGTATATTGTTCATATATTCAGGGAGAACGAGCTTTTTTTTTTTCCTTTTTTGGATCCGAGGGGTTGTATTCGAGCTACACGCATCTTAATTAATTTCCTCTCCGGTGCAGTTAAATGCAAATCATCCATGCCGGGACTAAAATATCCACATGAAATTATTTTCTTTTAGCCTGACCCCAATAATCAAACTCCAATAAATTAGGTGGTGATCAAACCCACCAACCAACCATCCTGTTCAAGCAAACTATAAGCCAGAAGGTACAAATTGAACATATCATGGAGCGTAACTTGAAGGGTTAGCTCGGGTGGCTCTCCACATAGTTGTCCAAGGTTCGACTCTTGAGCATAGATCGCAAGAAATTTTATAAATTTCTTATTCTTCTCAAATGATCTTTCTTGAACCAGACCGAAAAAAAATTAATCAATATGTTTGTAACTTGGCCTAAACACCCTCGAGCCCTGGCCGTCCTCTCCTACCCCCCAAAAAACCGCGGTGTGCCCAACTCGTTTTTTGGGCCATTGAATGCATTAATGTTTCGAATGTTAGATGAATGGCTTTTATTGGTACGCAATAACACTACCAGACCAACCTTTTTTTTTTTTTTTTGGTCAATGGGAATAGCAATTAATTCCAATTCCAACTACCTTTGCATTCTCTTTACTTTTTCTCCAACTTCAGAAAACCTATTCAAATAATTGAGTTGACTTGTCTCATCAGGTTAGAAGTTCGAGTCTTCGAATTTGCGTTCTTCTATTAGGATTATTTCTTTTCCTGATGGGGGCTTGTAGTTGGGTTGGGTTTACAGTGACTGAGTTGTTGGGTGTAGTTATATCGTGGACTCACATACAATTGACAAAGTGTTCCATGATTTATATTTTATAATTCATATATGATGTAATGATTTTTTCATATTGAGTTGAGTTGTCTTTTCTTTCTTTTTTTATTTATATTATGTATGTGTTGAGCTGACTTGGTTGAATTTGGTTGACCAATGTCAACCTGATTTGGATCCTAATCCTCTTCATTTTATTATTATTTATAAATAAAAATAAATAAGGGTGATGCTGGGAAATTGTAGCAAAATACTCTCTCTGTCCCATTTTGTTTGTTCAGTTTCGATAATTGTGTCACTTTCAATCGCTTACATCTTTTAATATAAATCTCCAAAATCAATATATTTCTTGTTTGATAATTCCCGATCAATTCTATTATACAAGACTGCTTATCCTCCTTAAACCTCACCTTCAAATAAGGTTAAAACACCCCAAGCGTAAAGCTAGGTCGTCAATAGCATAATAACCGGAAAGTCCGGGATCGTACCCACAGAGAATCGAAATATAGCTAGTTTGGATTGTAGGTTTTATACGGTGAATTTCAGCGTTTAAGACGACCAACTTGGTTTTGCTTTAAAAGTGAAAACTAAGGAAAAGACTAGAAATGAGCTTAATAAACTTAAAAGAAGCAAGTCTAGGAATCATCCATCCCTTGACAAAGGCAGCTACTGGTTCTCGATTATAACTCATACGAGAGTCACGACCGCGTGCTCACGTCCGGAAGATTTAACTTTAATGATTACGTTTATTGAAAGATATGATTTATCGGGACTAAACCAACCTATTTTTGCTAATGTATCTAACACGTAGGAGGCCACGAGCCCTCGGTATGCCGCCTGCCAAGACTGCTTGATTAAACAACATATCAAGGAGTTAATATCCCTCGCTTATACCAAAATGGCTAGGTTAACGCAATTCCGAAAACCATGATTTTAAGCCCGAGAGTTCGAGAACCAAATAACAACCTACATCATTGGAAAAGAGTAGTCCAAGACTTAGCCAAAAGACTACTCAACCATAGTTAAAAGACTAGACATGGTAAGAAAATTGAGCGAAAGACTTAACCGAAGAAAACGTAAATAAACTAGATTTATGCAAAATCCAAAGAGTAGCTACAACATTAATAAACAAGAAATTAACATAAGACAAATACTTACTTCAGTGAAGGAAATTACAAAAGAGAAAGCTTGCTAGCTATGGAGTTCCTAGAAAGATGAAAGACTTAAAGCATAGGCCTAAAAAAGACTAGAAATGGCCATCTTTTCCATAAATGGCATATAAGCCTATTTATAGGGAACTAAACTTAAGTTACAAAGGACAAAAAAGTTCCCAAAATATCCCAAAAGCATTCCATAAGTGGAAACTTTCCATAAATAGAATGCTGAAAAAGATAACAAAAATCTGCAGATTTTCCCAGGCTATACCGTACTGGAAATGCCTCAGTACCGGTACACGGCCTTCAAATGGCTGGAAAAATTGAACTCTGGACATCTTGTACCGGTATTGGGAGTTGGCCAGTACCGGTACAAGCTTGACAGATTTTTTGGGCAACTTCGCGGACTCGTTTCGGACACTCCCGAACTCGGATTTAGGTGTTCTTTGGACCGTTGGAAAACTCGTTGAGTCTACTTTCTAACCCAAGTGGTTTGGATCAAAAGTAATTTGTACATCAAAAGATATGGCAATTCTACCCTCAGCTGGTCGGAAGATGAGTAGCTTTGGTAAAATCTTCACTTCTTCTTCAATTCCCTTGACCCTTGGGCGACCCGAGCAACCTCCAAACCATCTCTTTGAGCACCACAATGGGGTGGCACATGGCCTTGAGTACTTGGTTGCACCCGGAGCATTCCTTGGCGTTCAAACGCACCTTATTTATACGAATTACCTGAAATACACAAAAATCTATCTTACGTGCAATATCACTATAAAAGCTAAATAAACGCAAGTTAAACCAAGATAATATGAGACTAGTCGTACCAAATATCTACAATATTAGGTGCTCATCAAAGACTTTTAAAATTATGAAAATATTATCGATATAAGCAATCGAAAAATGACATAAACTGCATTAATGGGCAAATAAATTAGGACGGAGTAGAAGGAAAGATCAAAGCAATTTTAAGCTTTGAGGCACGATGGAATCGTTTTCTTTAAGATGATATATTTGCCCCCACTCGAATTGAGTTTGCTAACCCTATGTATTCTATAGAGATAGCAATTCTGAAGAAATCCCAGCTGAATTTCTTTACGAATTTATATAAACTGGTTTGGGGAGAAAAAAAAGAATGAAGGAATAAGAATTGTTGGTAAAAATGATTGTGTAGGAGAAGAATAGTTTTTTTAGATGGTTTAAAGGTGCGATTGAAAATTTAAAACTTTTAATGTAAGGTTACAATTAAAAGGTCACAACTTCTCTCATCTACAAATAAATATTGAAAAGTCATAACTTTCCAATTTAAATAACAAGTCACAACTTCGCATCTATTAATAATTAAATTAGTACTTATGTCTTTTAACACAGAGCTCAATGGACGAAAAAGATTTATGTAGCCGACCCAAGTAATTGGGACATAAGGCTTGGTTTGATTTGGTTATGTCTTTTAACAATTAGACATGTCCCTTTTTTCTCAAAGCATTTCCCTTTAACATTTGTGTGTTTAATTTCAATTGAAAGTTAATTTAGTAATTTACAAGTTTCATGGGCCTTTCTTCTATTTTTTGTTTATATTTTTGTTAGTTTCATGTCATATTTTTTGAATTAATCAATTGTCTCAATGAGAGGACTCTAAGAAATTAAAAATTATGACCAAAAGTTTAAAAAAAATAGCAAAGACCAAAAAATATCAGAAAGTTAATTTTTTGTCATTAGTGTAAATAAGCTCTTAATTTTATATGGCTGAATAAAAATTTGATTGGGCATTTAATATTATTGCCATGCTTATAAGCAATACTAAAATAATAACTAAATAATAAGCAATAGAGGGAGCCGCTTGTTCATTGAACAGTTCTTTCCTGGCCATTATCCTCCTGCAATAATTCTTTCTAAGAAAAATGCCCATTCTTGAGCGTTCAAGTTTATTTATGAAATGAAACAACTCACAGCATGTGTCTAGTTGATTGAGAGGAAAGAATCTTTTGCTCATTTGACTACAGTGTAGGCATGTAAAAATCACAAGTTGTCACGTGTTGCAGGACCTAATAAATAGGGCATGGTAAACGACGAATCAAATGTTGTCAAGTGTCTTTAGGCAAAGTCAAGATGATGCGTATAAGCCAATTAAATGATGCAACGTGTCAAAGTGACACAATTATTATTTTTATTAAGCTCGGCCAATCAAATTAATTCACTTGGTAAAATAATAATTGTGTTTCTCTTTACAAATAATTGTCTTTCGTAAAATAAAAGAAAGAAAGATAATTATTGAATTTTAATTATTTCTTTTACATTAAATAAAGAAATGATTAAAGGGAGATAAATATGAAGGAAGTAGAGATTGGTCATGACTCTCCATCCTACATCTCATATCAAGCATACAAGCTTCAAAGCTCTGAAAATCAAAGCCCACAAGCCCTTCAGAATTCTTCAAGTCCGCATCTAACAAGAAGATTCTTCGAATCTCAGAGCCTTGAAGAACATTCAACCCAAGTCATCATCTTCTTCACAAATCTTGAAGAAGATTCCGCCGTTCGATTTGGGATCAAGCATCAATCCCTCCTTTCAACATCCGAAGAGAAGAATCAGAAGACTTTATTTCCTTTGATTGGGAAATACATCAAAGACTATAAACCTAATTTTCTCAGTCAATAAAATTGACTCTTGTTCAACATTTTTCCCGTCCTTTTCATAGACTCAAAATTTGTGTTCAACATACAAATCTTTTGCTCAAAAACAATATGGCTAGCTAGGAACAAAAGATTAGAGTTAGCAGCAGATTTTCAATTTTTGGTCTGCATTTTTATGCCTTCCTACTTGTAGATACGAATGATTAACTCCAAAAATTACAATGAAAAGGTAAACAAAAAATTATGACAAGTAAAAAATGCTGGAAAAATTAACAAACCAAAATTTAGGGCGAATCAATCGGAAATTTTATAGACATTTTAAGTAACAGATTAGAAAACACATGCTTGCAGGGCTCTAATAGTAAAGCTTATCTACTTCAGTCGTTAAGTCATGTGTAAATTTAGCAGAAGTCCTTCAATTACGTCCTAATGTGAATCTCTTCTAGTCCCGACGTGAATGGCTTGCTTACGACTTAATGTCAATCTCCCAATTCCGACATAGATGGCTTGCCTACGGCCTAATGTAAATCTCCTAATCCCAACGTGGATGGCTTGCCTTTAACCGGACCGGGGAGGGGAGAGTCAAGATATGCGTAAACTGGCTCGGACATCCCTAACCATAAAAAAAAAAAAAACTCCTAGTAGAAAATAAATTACGTGAAGTGTGTAATTGGACGGATCAAAAAAAAGTTTCGTCAGTCTTGCTTCTGTCTTGATAGTTTTGGTTCATTCTTGTATATTTAATGGAGTCTGTATTGCTTTCGGACTTGTTATGAAATGAAATTGACATTTAAAAAAAAAAAAAAAAAGGTTGTGTAATTGGAAGTGGCGTGGTGCAGGAGTGGGGTCATCTGACGCCTCTGAGGCAAATAAGCCTATAACTATCGAACCCAAAATTCAGACCCAACCATGATCCAAATCGAAATCCAACCCATAGGCCCACTTACCCACACTATTGGTGCAGACCATCTGTCCACCGCGAGATGTGTAACTAAAGTTTTTATTTTGCTTTTAATCAGAAGATGTGTATTGATTTTAGTCTATTATTATTACAAAAAAGGGAAAAAATCAACAAACCCTCGTACATATTACAAGAGGGGGGCGGGATCAGCAAGCCTTCGTACTTATATTTGTTAAATAATCTTTTCGTTTCGATGCATACAAAAGTAGTAGTTATTTTTTACTTTATAAGACATGTCATTCTTTCACAATATATCACCTTTAATTCAAAACAATTTGAGAAATTTTTACTTTTACCTAAAATATTTTTTAAAATATCCAAAATAAAGCCCAAAAAATAGACAAATCAGTAATCCACAAAAACTTGGTGCAAAACTAATGAATGAAATTTTTTTTTTTGAATAAAGACAAATCTTTAACAAAACCCCAAAAAAATTGGCGGAACTTAGCCTTGCTTCCTTTAGTGTAATGTGGCCTAGTGCCTTTCAAAAAAATAAAATGTGGCCTAGTGCAAAATAATAAGAAAACATATTGCATGGAAGTAGCTTACTTATAATCTGGAGAAGGGTATGACTTCTCATATATAGAACTTAAAAAATATGGGATGGAGGGAGCACTCACCATATTGATGATTTCTATAAACAAACAGTTCGATTGATTGCAAAGTGCAACCATAATAGGTCTCGTTTTACATCACATGAGGATCGCACAACAACAGTCCAGCTTAGGAGGGTGGGAACGGAGCCTTCGGCCCCTCGCAGAACTTTTTTTTTTGAATGAGGGACATATGGTGTGACTTATGTGGTTTTATCTAGCGTTAATGTTTTTCACGTATATCTGTGTATTCTTTCTCATTCTGCTCTATACGCAATTACGCGCTGTTTTTGTTTCCTTTGCGATTTGTGCGATTCTAATTTCTAAGATCTGTTCGGTCTTTGTGGATTGAACGCGTAGTTCGATCCTCAACACACACGTGGCACCTCCTCCTTGACACTTCAGATTTTGACTGAGTTCTTAGAGTCATCTCTATTCCTCCAAAAATAGAGGATGAATGTGCAACATTGAGAAACTTTTTTGTAATTTATTTCCTATTTTCTTCACTTTTTGTACATTTTAGAAGAATTTTGAAGGAATCATTGTTCTTTTGATAGATCTGGTGTTGTTTACACTATATTTTAGTAAGTCAAAATTATTGGTTGAATAGATCGATAATTCCAGCACTTCAAACATCTCCTGTACGAAAAATAGACATACAGGTCTCCAATTTTACTTTTGGTCTATTACGATGGATTCCTCCTAGATTCTCCAAAAATTAAAAAAAAAATAAAGAAAAGAGATGGGTTCAGTTAGCTGCAGGGGATGATGCTATCCGCATACAACGGATGTTGCGCTTACGTGGCATGATTCTAATGGTGGAGTCATCGACCTAGCCTTCCATTGGTCCTACAAAATATTTCCAAGGCCCCAGAATCTGTGAATACATCAAAAAAAAATCTCATTCGATTCCCTTTGCGTTATCCGTTGCTTTTTGGAGTCATCTGAAGCCCACCATTCAGAGAGAGTTCATAGATAGCCTCTGTTAGAGAGAGAGAGAGGAGAGAGAGGAGTGACCATGGCTACCTGCAACATGGCATCTGCTGCAGCTGGGTTTATGTTCTCGTCGTCATCTTCTAGTTCTCTGATGATCCAATCAAACACTTCGAGCTCTTCTAAGAATTGCATGGCCTTTCCTTCCCAGAGCAACCGGAACGGTAACAGTGCTGTGGGATCAAAAAGGTTAATTGTGCGGGCTTCGGAGGATGCGGCGGCGGCACCACCACCACCACCACCACCGGCTCCTGCCGCTACCGCTGTTAAGCCGCCTCCGATAAAGCCGCCTCCGATCGGACCCAAGAGAGGCACAAAGGTTTGATTCCTTGTCCAATTTTAGTCTTCAATTTTGACCACATGCCTAGAGTAGAGTCTATAATATAGTACAAATGTACAACATATGTTGCTATACCATGTATGACTATTGACTCTTTTTCTATATCGGTGAAAGTCAGTAGTATTATTAGAACAGTTAGATTAGTATATTGAAATAGAAGTTGGATTCATGACCTCCTCGATCCAAGCACCTAAGTGCATTTCTGATGCCGTTTTGCCAAAGGCCTCTTGGGTCTTGGCTTATCGACTAATTTATTTGATCGGGCTAATTCTGAATTGATCATATATAATAGCAATTGTGCTAATAATATCATCACTTCTTTCTTGAAATCGCATGTTCTATACTTTTTTGGAGTTGTGTATTCTTCTTTCTTGAAATCGCATGTTCTATACTTTTTTGGAGTTGTGTATTCGAGACTTGTGTAATTTGGGACGTGAATATTTTAATCCGTCACTTAAATAATTGACCGTCTTCGATATAGAATCCAATCCAATATTCATATCTGATCATCAAAGTCTTATCTATCATCACATCTTTTATGAAATCGCATATTCTATACTTTTTAGGGTTGTGTAGTCGAGACTTGTGTAATTCGGGTCGTGAATATTTTAATTAGACACTGAATAATTGATCATCTTCGATATGTAATCCAATCCAATAATCTTATCTGATCATCAAAGTCTTATCTAATCCTAGTGGCAACAACCCATGGGAAGGCAGAGCTACGGTACTGTTAAAGAAGTACTCTGTTTTCATGATTTTGTTATTTCGTGATTTGTAACATCGATTGATGTGTATGGCACATTTAACTTTTATTGATCGGCAATAGTCAATATTGTTAGTAAACTTAGTATAGTTAGACTAACACCTTGAAAGAGGAGTTTTACACCTGACCTCCTTACTCCTGAGTCCTGACACATTTTTTTTTGATCCACAAAAACGCCCAAAGGGCACTTAAGTGCACCCAGATTCTGTTGGGCCAAAGGCGTCTTTGCTAAATAAGGTTAAAACTTGATCGGATAGATAGAGTGAAAATCATATTTCATTTTAGTGTTTAGGGGTTATTGCATTTATTCTGTTTTTCCATTGAACTCTGTCTAGGATGATGTCCTCACTCAGATTTAGTAAGTCCAAGTCCTTCCGTATCACGATATCCAAAGTCAGTTTATGTCTTCTCTTCCCCTAGCCGACTATCCATTACTATCATGTCGCTCTTCTTAACTACTTCGTCTCCACGTCTACAGTAAATATGTCCAAACCACCTTAATCTATTTTCGCTCAACTTATCTTGTGTGTATGTACAATTCCTACCATCTCACGAATAATTCCATTTCTAATTCTATCGATCCATCTCACCATTCTTATTTCAGCTTACACTTATCTTATTCACTTGTTGCTTCTTGATCTGAGAGCACTGTGATTCAATTTATTTATTTTGGTTAACTTAGCCATTTATTAAGGCAAACAAACCACAAACTCTTGGCATAGCCATACAAGAAGCAAAACAAGGCAGTTCACACTACACAGCACCAATGATTCTAGCACCCACTCCCCACCCTTTAGCCAATATTCTGTTCTCATCAGTTGGTTTCAAATTTCTCCAGGAGCAGATGCAGCTAGTCCCTAATTTTTTCAACAATTCTCGAACCCAAATTATGAGCAGTGACACAAAAAGTTTGAAATGTCGATTATTCCTCTACCTCCAAGTCGGCCGATGAATGGATGCTGCCAATGACAGTTCATAAATCCTGCTGGTGCATATGGGCACATCCAATCCACCTCTCTTGATAGGCCAAAACATGGTCTGTCAAGTTTTTGTAAATTGAATTTGCAAAAAATCCTGCTGGTGCATAAATCCTGCTGGTGCATAAATCCTGCTGGTGCATATGGGCACAAATGATCATGTGATTCACATTTCTCACTATGACAGAGCATACAACTTGCATCCACTCCTAAATCGCAACTGACGGCTGTGATTTGTTATTCGGGACATCACATTCATAGTGAGGATTAAGCCTACATGAGCAAATATTTATGTTTATTTTAGCTTCCCACATTAGTGAAATTCAAAATGAGTTCCAATAATTTGGTTACTTGAAAATCATTTTGTTTCCCACTTTATTTATCTCCTTAGCTTTTCGCTGCTTAATTTGATAGGTGAGAATTCTAAGGAAGGAGTCTTACTGGTACAAAGGCGTAGGATCTGTTGTGGCAGTGGATCAGGTTCTCTCTCTCTCTCTCTCCCTCCCTCCATAAAGCTAAATTTGCAATTGTCATTGCCTTGCCATTTTGCAAAAACATGGTGGCAAGGCTGTTGCCTCCACCAAATGACGATTTTGCGAAAAACTTTGCCATATACGGCAGAATTTTAGGCATTTTCCAAATTCGAGAGGGGTCTGGGTGATATATAGGTCTGGCATCCATTTTGCCATAAAATGAAAATTATGGGAATGGTGCCATTTCATAGTGTCGACAGTGCAGATGCTCGTAAATTGTAATCGTGTCCTAATATCAAAGCTAACGTTTAACCGAAATGGTGCAGGACCCAAATACTCGATACCCTGTAGTGGTTCGGTTCAACAAGGTCAACTACGCGAATGTATCAACCAACAACTATGCACTAGATGAGATTGAAGAAGTGAAGTGAAAGTGAATATATATTCTGTGTGTGCATGGCTTAAAATTTGTATAAAAATACTTGAATGCTTTCCTCTATTAGTTCTATCCCTTTGCCAACTTCTGATAGTTAATTTTGTTCTTGCTGGTGAAGACTTGATTCCGATTACGTATCGGCTGGGTTGGCAAAGGTAGCAATCCAAAGGGATGAATTAGGTTCTTCAAATCAGTTTGGGAAATTGGACTGAGGGATCCTGAAGTGCAGCCCACATTGCAGAGCTGTAGGGCGGTGATCCGGCTGTCCATTTCGGTGACGGATGGCTCGGATTTTAATCCAAATAACGGACGGCTTGGATCAATAGGAGCTCGGATTATATTCAAACCGTTGGCGTTAAAATGGACGGTCGAATCGACCGCTCTACAACCCCTGTAGTGCGGGCTACATTGCAAGATTTCCCATTTTGACTCAGGGGTTTGTTCATATTTTTTCTTTTTAATTTCTCTCGTTGAGATGAATACATAATTCAAAACAAATTCTTTCGTACTTTTGTAAAAGTTAGTATTTTTTACAAATGAAAAAGAATAGAACCAACTGTGACAAAATGTCAGCTCAAAAATCAAAACATAGAGCAAGATTCAAAGGCGCTGCAATATAAAATTCAAAGAGTTTATTTTTGGACTTGCATTTTTTTTTTTTTAGTTTTGCCGTTCAAAAAACAAACAAAATGCAAGTCCAAAAAAAAAAAAAAAAACACTTTCTCAAATGATCTATCAAGAATCAATTTACAAAGGCGTTACCATGCAATGAGCGATACAGATCATGGTTAGATTATTATTCATGTCCAAATCAAAATGTACATTTTTATCGAAAGGGTACCTTCAGGGCCATTAAATTCTAGGCAAGTTTTTTCTAATTAAACCTTTTGGGATGCAACCCATTTCTGCTCTTGAGTCTCTGGTACAGTCCGATCGGATCGGATCTAGACCTTTCTAGCTCTGTTAAACCTTTCCAAGCCTACAAGATGAACCAACCATAGTCGCCTAACTGGCCATACATAGCCGGAAGGCACAGCGATACCTAAGTCAGTCTCAACCGATCAAGCAAAGAAAAAATACAGAGCACCAATTGTGATGAGTAGAAGCCAATCAATAGTTCGGACATACTGAATTTCTAACCCCTTGCCACTTGTTAACGTAGCCCTCAGGCCCTAGATCAGTGTGTGGCGATGTAAACATGAAAGCCTTTCCATGGAGTTATTGAATGATTCGTAGACCTAAACCAAGTGCGACTCCGAATCTTTGTCGATACTTGTTGTCATAGTGGCCGTGAACATGAATTGACAGAGGCCTTCAAGTCGATCACAAGCAGGAGGCAGTGTTGTATTCCCTCCGTCTCGATTTGTTTGTCCATTTTTTGACTTATACTTATCCCAAAATGTTTGTTCAGTTTAAGTTGACTCTTTAAAGTTTCCATTAATGTCCTTTCTTTTTTAATGCATTGAAAAGAGTGCTCTTATTTAATGCTAAAAAGATTAGAGTATTTTTGGAAACTCAATGTCTATCCATAGTAATCATTGTGTTTCTTTAACAAGTTGTGATCCCAAAATTAGACAAACAAATTGGGACGGAAAAAGTATCATATTTTAATGTGCGAGCTTAAAAAGATACTCCTTTTGGGTGAACACACCTCCTCACACCCTCGGCGAGCGATCCCTCACAATCTCACATACCGATTTGAGAACAAGTTCCAAAAGCCTCGAGTCAAATCCAAGAATTCGTCATTTCTCAAGTTCCAAAAGCCTCGAGTCAAATCCAAGAATTCGTCATTTTTTTCCCCTACCAACTGAACAAGATCCCAAAAATGATTTGAGAACAACCTCCAAAGCCCTTGAATCAAATTCAGTAATCTACCACCATTTCCCAAAGTCTAAAACAGATCTCGCTAGTTCGACTGTTACTCAAAACTCTTAGAAGAAAAGAATCAGAGAATCGATTTCTTGAATTGAAAATTTATCAGAAATTATATTTCCTTCTATAAATCTATTAAAATAATAATTATGCTCTATTTTTAGACTCAAATTTACCAGAAATTGTGAGCAGTGATGTTTTTAGACTCAAATTTACCAGTTTTTATCAGTGATGTTTTTTGTTTACCATTTCAAACAAGTACAACTGATTGACCACATTTTCATTTTGGAATTAATATCGAGTAATTGTTCTGAGTGCTCTGCTTGTTTTTTTGTCTCCCAAGACTCAACCCAAAAAACAGGGACGTAACCCACCATGCAAATGAACATCTGGCTCCCCCCGGTCTCTCTCTCTCTCTCTCTCTCTCTCTCTCTTTGCTTAGGGATGAAGTACTCAAACCAGACACCTGACATGTGTCAACCTTAGGAGAGGACAATTAAGCAACACCCAAGTTCTGGGTTTTACACTTGTCCACATTTAGACTAGCTACTAGAAGTAATACTAATTGCTCCATAACAAAGGCCAAATCTTATAGAGATTATTGAGTGTTATTGGAACAATGTATGAGACATCTTTCACGATGCATCACATGTCAGTTTGTCTCTTAAAATATCAACACAATAGTCACGAGTTTAGTTGCATGTATTCGCCAATTACATCGCATTTGAAGTGTCATATGTCATGTGGCCTTCCTCCGACAGCTTTATATAAGTTTGCCAAACCTTTAATTGCCCGGCCTCGTCTCCAACCTTTTTGTGCACCACAAACGGAACGAGAGAGAGAGAGAGAGAGGAGAGAGAGTGAGAGAGATGGAAAAGGGGATTGGAAAGAGGAAGGCATCAAAATCAATGGGTAGGTCAAGAAAAGGGTGCATGAAAGGGAAAGGCGGGCCGGAGAATGCGAGCTGCAGCTTCAGAGGAGTGAGGCAGAGGACTTGGGGGAAGTGGGTGGCCGAAATCCGCGAGCCCAACCGCGGCGCCCGGCTGTGGCTCGGCACTTTCAACACCTCCCTCGAGGCCGCCTCCGCCTACGACGCTGCCGCTTTGAAGCTCTACGGTCCCTCAGCCAAGATCAACTTGCCGTCTGACCGCCACCACCACCCTCCAACCGGTGATGCCGTGGAGCCGAACCACCCGAGCGCAAGTAATATATCTCCTAAGAGAAGCCTATGGTACATTCCCCAAAAGAGTATTCATACCATACGCTAAAAACACACGAGCCACCATTAAAGATAAGCGTACCATCCTCCAAAAATTATTTGTATCGTATAATCTCAAAGTACACCCTTTCGTAACTAACCAAAAAACATACGTAACATATGCCAAAATCAAGCATAAGATGCACCAAAACAAGTACGTTACATTTTTATGGTACACCATAGCTTTCTCCTATTTCCTACTTATGTGACAGTAGCAGTTTCAGGAATTTTTCGTGTTATAACGACATAGATCCGGTTTGGTTTGTCCTTTTCTTGGGTGGGGATGAAATTTTTTCCCCTTTGCTTGCATCTTTGTTTTTACCCAATTTTTATTTCTTCATAATTTTCCAAAGAAATTTCAGGTTGTCGCGAGACTTGAAAACTTGTAAAAGTGCAAAAAATGATGGAATCAAAAAGGAAATTGACTTTTTAATTTACTTATTTTCGATGTCAATGTTTCAAATATGGTCTACTTTTTTGGGTTTTTCACTTTCTATGTGATAGTAGTACTACATTTTCATCAGAATACAGGTTGGCTGGGCTATAGAGAAAATCTTTTTTACGGATGTTTCCATGAAAAAGAGTTTTGTGGAGCACCGTTCAAACTTCAAAGTGCATTTTGATAGTCTAGATTTTAATCAGAAAAGTTTTATTTAAAATCTAAACTGTCCAAAAACTGAAACGGATGGTCATGATCGCTTATCTCTGTTCCTCCGTGAATCAGATTCCTATGTGAATAAGATAATCTCAAGTTTATAACTCATTTGCATGTGTGTTTAACCGAGTGTTCAATTTGATGGGCTAAATCTTGTATTATATCGTTGCGTGTAGATAAGGGTGTTCAACTGAACAATCTCCCACAAGAGTGCAGGCCACAGTGCCATGTAGAGGAAGAGTACTCTACGAGTGGTGATATGGTAGCTAAATCTTCTTTCAGCGACGCACAAAGCGGAGGAGGAGGGGGGTATTTGTGGGAGAGTAGCTTGTGTCCGATTGACGATGCGCAGATGATTCCAGATTGGCCTGATGTAATGGTTGAGAGTGATTTCTACTGGAATAGTACTACTAGTGATCTTTTGGGAGCTTTAATGGAGAGCCATGAGGAGATCATGGACTGGGATGGGTTGCAAGAAGTTCCATGGAGCTTATGATTGATGAAGATCACAATAAAACTCGGCTGCGGATACTTGCTTTGTATTAGTAATTGTAAGGTATTAATATTTTTTTTATTTTGTAAATGGATATTCAGATCAACTCGTGCACACCTTGACGAATCTCTGGTCGGCTTGATGTACTGAGAGTGAGAGTGATTTCTACTGGAATAGTACTAGTGGTTTGGGAATTTTGCTTTGTTTGCTTTTCTTTTTGAAAAACATTTTTTAAAAGATTTTTCTTAGATTCTCCCTACTTCTAATCATTTATTCCTCTATCTCTCTCTACTTATTACCCTTACTATTTTTTCGAAATTTTTTTTCAAAAAGTGTTCCAAGAAAGCATTAACGGAGAGAGGGATGAGGAAGTCATGGACTGGGATGTGTTGCAAGAAGTTCCATGCAGCTTCTGATTTTTGCAATGTGGTATAGTAGAAAGTAATTCATGACGGGGTGGTTGGCTCTTGTTTCTGCCAAATGGTTTTTAGGTTTTTGAGCTGCTCTATTTCGGGGGTCTGATCTTCTATTTGTTCTGAAAATTTTTGTGCCTTTGTCTTGTTCATTAGATTGTGTGATTTTTTTTATTTTAAATATTTTAAATCTAATGGCCGGAAAGGTTATTCATAACTCTGAATTCTAAATCTATTCCCTGTGGGACTCGAATCTTGGTCACCACTAGAGAGAGAAGTGAACATTCCACTTGTGCTAGCGTGGAAGTTCATTAAGTTCACTAAAAAGTAAAAATTACGACCATAGGTTAGCAAGAATCACTAAATACAAATTAATTTGAAATAACAGTCTTTTTTTAGTTTTAATGTTGTCTTGTTTGGATTTTTTCCAAACTTGGTTCATTTTTTTTATACTTTTCTAATCAGTCCACTTGATATGACTTATTAGTTTTCAAGACATCGTTCCTTTAAAGGTTTTGGATTTTGGATTTTAATTATTATCCTATTTTTCTCTAATTATTACTCTTATTTTTTCATCTATTTATCTCTCTCTAATTATTATCCCTATTTTCAATTATTACTCTGTTTCTATCTTTATTCTTTAACTACAAATCCAAAATGTCACGCCCTCGATTTGGTAAACATAAATATAAATGATTTCGATAAATAAGCTTTGCCATAATCCTTACGATAACCAAAATAATGTAAAATTCCCAACACGATACACCTTTGGCTCCGAGGCCCAAATTAACATAAGTGCTGAATATTCGAGAGTTAAGGATTACAATATTCCATAGTCAAAAGATCTACGAATAAAGTTACAAATACATCTTCAAAAGAAATTTACAAAGATGCCTAAGTAACTCTTCGATGATAGCTTTCAAAACAATGATCACATCCAAGCACTCTAAGCATGCATGCTATTGCCCTGCGTTGGTACCTGAAAATGATAATAGGTTTGAGCTACACTAGCTCAGTAGGAAATTCTACGCTAGCATTATATGCAAGAGAAATGCAAGAATGATCACAAGGCAGGAACGGGATATAGACCACACGATAAGCAATAACCAAGGGTTAACAATCCAATGTACCCGATACGAAATTTGGTAAACCCCTCAACCTCCAATCATATCAATTTCCCATGTGTCCAATGTCACCTCACGTTATGTGTCATGAGCAGAAGCTCCTGCCGGGCTAATTATGGGACCCCGATATCCCCTACCAAGCACCCACCTAGAAGTTTAGGCCTTGAGAGTTCAATATGAGCGTTAGCTCCTGCCAGGCTAATTATGGGACCCTGATATCCCCTGCCAGGCACCCATCCGTCGATGGGCCCCGAATGTTCTCGTTGTGTCGGTGAATGTCCAAGAATCTCATACTCATATAAGGTGTCATTTCAATTCAATTCAATTCAAGCGGAGTTCATGCGTTAATCAATGTCGAAATTTATCGAACAAGGGTAAGGGATGCAAAGGACACAACAACGAACTCAAGGAATAGGATTAACAATACTATGGAGTGATTTAGTGATGTCTAGAACAAGTTAGAAATGATCGGGAGCCAAAACAATGGAGTTTGAAGCAAAGAACCATGGCTGGGTTAACGTACTGTTTTATAGATACTGCGAATTCCAGTATCTATACAACAGGGGCTAAAAACGGTCCAGAGAACAACAGGGGCTAAAAACGGTCCAGAGAGCATTGTATCAATACTGATTAATTCAGTATCGATACGATAGTAGCATACTGAATACGATAGTAGCTAAGAGCATTCCAGAGGTTCCTGTATCGATACTGAGCAGAGTAGTATCGATACAAACGGGTGTTCGCCCAGATTTTCTGCAGATTTCGGCGATTCCAACAACAACAACAACAACAACAACCAAAGACACGATTTAAGGCTAGAAAACACTTCTATTACATATATTGAGAGGTAGAATTCCTACATCGAGGTCGAAGAACGAAACCCACAAAGATACGAGCCCTAGCTTTTCGAAAACCTTGATTCGAACGAAATACGACTCCTCCGAGCTCAAACCAACGTGGTACAGACCACCTTACGCGTAGAGGATGAAGGTTTGAAGGTTATTTTGGTGGGTTTTGAGAGTAATTTGGAGAGAGAGCAAGAGAGAGGGAGAGAGACCGAGAGAAAGAGAGAGAGCCGTGAGGGAGTGAGGGAGAAAATAATCTCCTACTCTCTCACCCTCCTATATATACCCAATAATATGCTAATTACACATTGTACCCTTCCACAATCAATTCTAACACTTTAGCCCAAAATTACATAAACATAATTATTTCATATTTCTCCATTTATAAACATTAAAATTAATTGAATTAAATACGGGTTTCTACACAAAATACTAAAACGAACGGGGTAGAAATGTTGACAATAAAGTAAACAAAATGGTTGATTTTCACTGTTTTTTTTGATAAATGCACCCCATTTTTTTGCCATTTAGTGAAACATTTATATGTAATTTTTTTAATATAAAACAAGAAATGAAGTGCATTTATCAAAAAAGATAGTGTGAAAATTATTTTCTAACAAAAAAGGAAAATAATTTTCACCCCTTTTTACAATCCACTATTTTTTTAAATCTCAACCACTGTGAATTTACAATATCACCTTTGGATGTGTAAAAAAGTGAATTGAAAAATAGGCAGAATAGTAAATTCATATGGATAATAACAAAACAAGAGTGTATAATATAAAAAAGATGTGAAAATCACTTCCGAACAATAAATCATAGTAAAAATTGAAAAAGAAGGCCAACGTTGCGAGAAATTTTTCAGTGCTGGGTGGGAACCACGTGGTGCTCACTCGACACATCCGATGCAGTTTTGGACGACTCAGATTTTGAGGGAGAAAAAAGAGAGAAAGAGGAGAGATGAGAGGAGAGGAGAGAGAAGATTTTAATCTGAACCGTCAAAAAAATGCATCGAACGGCTCAAAAGTGCCAAACGAGCACAACGTGGGATCAATGTTCTAAAACTCGATACTCAGTACTCGCTCAACCGGCCACCTTGTACCTTGTAGGCCGAGTACTAGGCGATTACTCGGTGAGTAGAAATTACTTGGATTTTTTTTATTTATATATTCTCCAAATGATATTCATAATGCATAATGAGAAGTTCAATGTTCATAGTTCAAACCAAATGAAACTGAGTACAAAATTATTAATCCATTGCAAAGTTTAACGTTCAAACCAAGTCCGAAATTAATAGAAAATTATAAAGTTCAACGTTCAAATCAAATGAAACGAAGTACGAAATTAGAAGTCAATTATTCCTCATCTTCTTCTCCATATCCCTCCATATTATGTATTTTATCCCATTTTTTTAGTTTTTTTTTTCCGATTTTCTTCCCACTTCCAAGTAATCTCGTTTTACCGAGTACTCGGTATTTGTCGAATAATGCCGAGTAATTCCCACTGAGTAGCCCTAACTCTACCCGGCTAGGCACCAAATACTGAGTACGCGCCGACTATTTTCGAGTTTTAGCACACTGCGTGAGATATTCCCGCACTGAAAAATCCCTCCACGGTTGCATTCCAAACAACATGAGAGCTGCCAAACACGCTCACCTCACTACTAAAAGTACTGGCTGCTGGTAAAACCCTAATTATAATACGTCGTCATCTCTTTCCCCTCACAACACAACAACATATATAACCCTCCGACTCCGCATACCCGTTGCAGCTCTCAGCTCTCTCTCGGGAGCTTTCCGTTTGAGCCTCCATTCCATTCATCCCACCCCCCATCATTCCCTCTCTCTCTCTCTCTCTCTCTCTCTCTCTCTCTGCGATGGCGACGGATTCAGCAGTGGAATCGCTCGCGGCCGTTGCCGAGTCCGTCTCAACTCCCTCCACCAAGGCGCGTGTTCGGATCTTCCGCTACAAAATTCCGTCCATTCTCGATAATACGGGTAAGATACGGAGTAAATGTACGGTGCGGAGAGCTCTCAGTTTGACTAGTCTTTTTACTTGATTGCTTTGCTTTGCTTGGATTTGTTTGATGGTATTTCGGTAGCTGTCTGAACGACGTCGTAGAATAGGAAGTATGATTATGCGTTTGGTGCGTGATTCACTTTGAAGCATGGACACGGATACGGTGATACTAGAAAACCTAAAAAAATAAAATACGGATATGTCTGTGGAAATTATACATCTTTATGATTACATGTGTGCAGTGTTCCAAAAGTTGGCTGCCTAGGCCGACTAGTCCCTGCTTAGTTGCTAGGCGATGGTCCAACTAGTTGGCACCTAGGCGCCCCTTTTCTGCCTGACTAGCACCTAGCGAATTTTAGAACATTGCATGTGTGATTTATGAAACTCCAGGTTTAGGGACGTGAATTGCAATGACTCGAAATGGACAACGTCAGAGATGCATCCCGAAACTCTCTTGAATATTTAGCATGGATATCGTCGTTAAATAGACAATAAACTACTGGAAAACCAAAATAGACAATAAACTACTGGAAAACCAATCACAGCGATATAATGACTGAGATATTGCGATACAAACCAGCTCCTTGGATAAGATCTCGTTGAGGATTCGTTTCCTCCTCCTTCCACTCTCTTAGTCCCCTGCCTGGTATCTTTCCATATTTCTCTTTTTTAATAAAAAATAAGGTGAAAACGAAACAAGATCCAATTTCGATGTCACTTACGAAGGTAAATGACGTTTTAATTCAAATACCCGGGAAAGCGGAACTTTTCTCATTTGGATCCCCCTCTTACCGAGAAAATCAGTGATTGGGATTTTCCATACTCTAAGCAACTCTGAAACTTGCCTATGCTTCTCGTCATGCTCTAGTGGAGTCATGAGGCAATGTTTGATAAGATCTATGCAATATTGCAATGTTTTATATCCCTCATGGGAGGAAGTCCATCAGTTCAGGTGGAGCAAGATCTCTAAACTCATCAACCAATTGTTGGACTCCCCTAGGTAATTTTGACTGTTGTTTGACCTTCTACATACTAAAAGACATTAAGACAGACAATTCTTCCACCTTGTTTGGGATCTTGGCATTCCATTTTCTCTTGTTTGGTAGCTCTTCTTTTTCTTCTTTGAGATTCATATGTTTGATAGATTCTATCATAGTTGGGAACACGCATCTGTCTCGATGGAAGCGAAGTTACTAGGAGGTTTTGACTTGGGAGTGCAGGAATGAGGTTTCGAGTGAATTTGTTATTGCGATATGGGGATTAAGGACATGCCACATGTATGAAATGGCCTGCCCTTTTGACTGTGAAAGGTGTCCACAAAGTCAACGAAAGATTCAAGCACCTGTGAGGTTAAAGTCGGCTTCACATATGCTTTTTGTCTCTAAGCTAAGGAAATTGAAAGCTTACGTACGTAAGGAATACCGAATACGGCACATTGAAACGTGTGAGTCTCTAAAGAGGAAACAGGATGGAATTACAAGGTTGAATGCTGATCGCCAAAACAAAGATCCAAAAACAAGCTGATCGCAAATCAGCCTCAGGAAACCAATTAGTGAATAGTGAACGTTGATCTTGATATGTGGGACTTATTTTGTCACACCTTGTGGAAGTCTATATGGGTGTATATGATAAATGGTGTGGTCTACTACTTAGTAACTTGGGTTTAAGTATTTTGGACTGTGTTGTTCGGCCTCAAGAAGTTACTAGGCCAACGGTGTACATGGGGCTAGGGCCGTAAACGAAACGAATCGAGCTGAACCCTGTTAAGTTCGGCTCGGGTTCATTAAGGTATGAGTTCGGCTCAAGTTCGATTCGAGCCTGAACAACTTGGATCGAGTTTGGCTCGTTAAAATTTTTCAAGGCTCGGGTTCGGCTCGATTGGGTTCGTTAAGGTAATAGTCTGGCTCGAATTCGGCTCGGGTTCGATTCGAACTTGAACATCTTGGCTCGAGTTTGGCTCATTAAACTCAAATGAATCGAGCCGAGCCGAATCTAAGCTCAAATTGAGCCCGTTAAGACTCAGGTTTGGTTCGGCTTAGCTCATTAAACTCAAGCGAACCCAAAATCTCTCATTGATCATATAGAATTTGGGAGAAAAATAAGTATTGAATTATATATACAATCTTAAATTTTTTTATATTTAAAAATATACCCTTATTGAATTATTAATTAAGTTTAAGTATAGGTTCACGAACCTAACCGAGCCGAATACCGTTAGGCTCAGGTTTGGCTCATTTACGGAACGAGCCTAGAATTGAGGTTCAGGTTCAGTTCGTTTAGCAGACGAATCGAACTCGAACGAGCTCTCAGTTCGCGAATGGCTCAGTTCATTTACAGCCCTATATGGGGCGCTATAAGTGGTATCCGAGTAATTCGTGTACATGACCAATGGGCTCGAGAAAGTTTAGAAGCTCGGCATTGGCGGCGAGTTTGAGGTGAAGCACAAGGAAAAGCCCATGTTAGGCTAATGGTGACTCTAGCCAATTGGGAAAAGTTTGGGTAAGGCAGTGGCGACTCTATTGCTCAACATGGATAACAATGTGAGGAATATGTAACACCCCATCCTACATTGGAAGCCTATGTGGGTGATCTTGAGTATGTGGGAAACCATGTGGGCTTCTGATAGTTACTGGAGATTAAGTATTTTGGCTCTTGTAGTAGGTTCTAACAAGTTACTACGCCAGTGGTTTACACGAGGCGCTCTAAAAATTATAAATTTCGGATGAATTGACGTGCCAAGGACAAATTGCTTAACAGAAACATCGGTTTAATTTTGGATGTCAAATATTTTAAGCCTTGGCATCTCACACCAGCTAACCTGGCCATCCAACCTCAAACTTTTTCATGCTACTTTGCTTAAGAAATGCCAAAATTCAGCAAACTTTCTTTGATGCTATAAATCCCATTTCTTTCTTGGTAGTCAAACACAGGGAGTTTTTGTAGACCGAGAGAAGCCTCTTTTCACAACTTGACTGGTTGACAGACAAAATGCCATATGCTTTGGTTGTTTCTCCATGTTTGCCTTTTGCGATGGATTTGAGAGCTTTGAAAGTGGGCGGTTGTTTGTTGCATTTGGCTGTTTGTTTGGCCAATGTAGTAGAGTTGCTGTTACTGGTTCTATAGCTTTCTTGTACATTTGTGTTTGCTATAGAAGCTGATCAATTTCAGGCTGCCAAACAAAATGCCAAATACGGCTTATGCTTTTCCTGTTCCCACATTTTGGCCTTCCTTTTGCCATGCAATGGGGTGCTTTAATAGTTAGTGGTATCTAGTTTTTGAATTTGGCAAATGGTTTGGCCAAAGCAACGTAATTGCTCTTAGTGCGTCTATGGCTTTCACTGGGTACTAATTTGTTTGCACTTTGCTGTAGAAGCTGATCGATTTCATTTCATGTCTGTAACGACTAACTGAGTTGAAGGTTTACCACTCAATTTTGAATTGCATCTTGTTCACTAATTTAATAACTCCTAGCCACCAAATCTGGTTATAGAAAAAAAAACTTCTTGCCACCAACCTTCTTCCTAATCTATTTGCTGTGGAAAATGATTTAAATTGCACTGAAACTAGTTAAAGCTCTTTTTCAGACACCCTAAATGGTGAATGCCCTCCACAATTTGTCTTTTAAAGTTTGAAATCATAGACAGCGCAATGTTCAAACTTCAAAGCACACTAAAGGACGAAATTTAGATTACATTCGTCGATTAGAGGAGTGTGAAAATCTTTTCAATATTTTTTCAAGATTTATTTACTTTAAACTGTTATTCTCGCACTTTTGCTCTCAGTTTAGTATGATGTTGTCATTTTTGACCTGCAGAGATGTCTGCTGAACTTGCATCAGTAGTGGTAGGGATAATTTTCAAAACATTGTATATTTATGACGATCGAGGATCAAGGAAAGCTGTTGATGATGTGATAACAAAAGCTTTCTGTGAGGTTACATTTATGAAAAGTTTTGCGGCAACCATTGTACAGTTCATGGAAAAGCAGTTGAAGTTCCAGTCTCGTATAGGATGTTACAGACTTCTGAAGTGGTCATGTCTTCTACTAAGCAAGAGTCAGTTTGCCTCAGTATCGAAGAATGCAATGTGCAGAGTAGCTGCAGCGCAGGCATCTCTTCTTCATCTTGCTATGCAAGGATCTTTCCGTGAGCGAAGGGCTTGCAAGCAAGCTTTTTTTCATTTGTTCTCAGAGGTCTATTTCTTCAACTTTTCCTGAGATTTGATTGAATTATGTCAATGGGGTTTTAATCTTGAGTTTCTCCTGTATCCTATGTTTTTTGCTTTCAGTCGCCGGACATCTCCAAAACCTACGTTGAAGAACTAAAGGACATGAGAATCCCATATAATGATAATCCAGAACTTTTGGGGCTTCTACTAGAATTTTCAAGCTCTGTTCCTTCTTTATTTGACCGGTGGAAGGTAGAAATGCTTTTCTTTTAGCTGTTGCATTATAAAACATGTGTTGTGGGCTGTTGATGATCCTACTTGCTGGTGGAAAGTGCTAATTTCTGGCCGAACCAAAAGGAAAATAAAAGAAAAGGAAACGAGAAAATAAATTGGTAAATATTTGGTTCTTCAATTTACTATTTCTATAAAAGGGGTGTTTGGATGACCCTGATTTTGTAAATTGAATTTCCAAAAAACAGGGCTAAGGATTGTCAATCAGGAAACTCCTCTTGAGGACTTTTGCAGTCCAAGTTTAGATTAGAGCTCATATGTGAAACATGGGCTCACAAGTTTTGAGGAAATATGTGTATAGTGAGCATCAGTTCGGTTCCTGATTCGGTTACTAATCGAAATATTTGTCGGTCTAATTCTGATGCTCTGGTGTTTGCATGTCTCAGTGTGTCTGATCTGTCATATTTGGCTTATTGATTTCTTTGGGGCTCATTCTTGCCTTGATGGTAGTTTTGTTATCTTGAGGGTGAATGTAGATTAAACGACATAAATAAAATGCAATATGAAAGGTGACCGGATGAAAAGTTAAGTGGCAATGGAGATTTTAATGGGATGTTAGACATGTTCTATAATAATTTTATTACTAAACACTGGCCACTAGGCAAGTGCAACATGGTTCAAATCATAACCAATATCGGATTTTCCTTCCAAACACTGCTAAAATTCTGATACATAAGTGCTCACTTATAGTAAAATGGAAGTGCTATCAAATATGAAAATGGTATTATTCTCGATCTAGTCATGCAGAGGTTATATTCCAGTGTTTATATTTCACTTCCATCTGGTAGTATTTTGATTCACTGCTTTGTGTTCCACAGCCAACGTTTCTTGATATATATGTTAAAGCAGTTCTAAATGCAAGGGAAAAACCAGCAAAGGGTCTCAGTGAAGCTTTGCTTCCATTGTTCATCCATTTGGCGCATGAAGATTTTAGAAGTATTGTGGTTCCATCATCCGTGAAAATGTTGAAACGCAACCCAGAGCTGGTGTTGGAATCTGTTGGGATTCTTTTGAAATCGGTCAAATTTGATCTGAGTAAGTATGCCACTGAAATTCTTTCAGTGGTATTACCACAGGCTCGCCATGCGGACGAAAGAAGAAGGCTTGAGGCCTTAGCTATAGTTGGTTGTTTGAGTGAGAAATCTAGTAATCCAGATGCTGTAGAAGCAATGTTTAGTGCTGTCAAATCTGTCATTGGAGGTTTGTGATTACTTGTTTGGAAGTTGTTTTCATTGTAGTATCTGTCAGTTGATTGAACATTCCTTTATCTTGATTTATGAGGTTGATGCCATTACTTCATTTTGGAACAATGTAGCATTGTGTTTCTGTTTTTTGTTGTTGTTGTTGTTAGAAAGTTATGTAATTAGTGCTTGAATCTGAATCAGGCTCAGAAGGAAGACTTACATTTCCGTACCAGAGAGTAGGAATGATAAATGCTGTGCAAGTACTATCCAGTGTCCCTGATGGGAAATATCTCAGCAGCCTGTCACAGTCAATTTGTAGCTTTCTTTTGTCCTGTTACAAGGATGATGGTATCTAGTTAAATGTGTTTATTTTCTTCTATTTGCTGTGCTTCTGCCATACCCCATTATTTTTACTCGTAATCTGCATAAACTGGTTTCTGTTCTTGATGGTCCTATTTACAGGAAATGAGGAGGTAAAGCTTGCGAGTTTATCTGCTATGGCTTCATGGGGAACAAGATGTCCAGATGCTATTCAGCCAGATGTAGTTTCTTTTATTGGTTCGGGTCTCAAGGAGAAGGAAACTTTGAGAAGGGGTCATCTTCGCTGTCTTCGGGTGATGTGCAAAAATGCGGATGCTGTTGTAAGGGTAAGGAAACTAATTATGTTTATTTTCCGGATTCCTTTCTGGAATTTTGGTTGGGGTGTACTCCAAAGTCTTCACTTAATTGAATATCTGTACTGTATTCCTTCAGATATCGTCTTTGCTGGTGCCACTGACGCAACTAGTAAAAAGTGGTTTTACCAAAGCGGCACAGCGTTTGGATGGTATTTATGCATTGCTCTGCGTTGCTAAAATTGCTGTTATTGACATCAAAGCCGGTATTTTTCTAAGGGTTCATTTCATTTCAGAATATTTAAGTGTAAATTCTTGTGTTTTTTTGTCCTATGCTTACTTAATTCTCTCCTCTCTCACAGATGAGACTCTATTAAGGGAAAAGATTTGGTCATTGATAGCTCAAAGCGAACCTTCACTTGTACCAGTTACGATGGTAGGTATTTGTTAGTTCTCCTTGGTGTTCTTAGTTTTTTTTGGAACCATTATTTAGTTTACATTTTGGGTATACATGTCAGAATAGTTTTGCATGACTCTCTGATTGTGTATGTATAGATGTTGCTATTTAGGTGTGTGTTATTATACATGTTTTTGCTTGTGTTGTTTTTGGCAATCTGAAGTGTGCTTTGCTTCTAAGTGTTAAGTTTGACATTATGCATTCGTTTTTGCGGTGGCGTGAAGTTATAAACAAATTAGCAAACACATCAGATATGATTTTTTCGCAAAAAGGTGATTTTTTCGCTAGATCTGGTTGGCTCGACTTCAAGCTATATCTGTTAGCTTTAATGCTACTCTTTTTTATTTTTTTTATTTTATACCTTACCCAGCTTTTCTAGTCAATGTTATTGGTGGAATAGGTTTAGGATTCCAGGTGAGAGTAGGTGGTTGCTGTAGGGTGGGAAGCTGCTTCATTAGGAAAACCATGCCTTCGTGATGTTTCAGTGCCTATCCATCCTCCAAGTTCTATTGTTGTATTTTTTGCATATGCTTTGCCTGTGCTAGTTGTTTAATGCATTCTATTCTTTGTAGGCCTCAAAACTGTTGGTTGAGGACTGCTTGGCATGTCTTGATCTTCTTGAGGTGCTGCTGGTGGATCATCCACAGAGGTTTAGATTTACCATAGAGAAAATATGCAACTATATGTTCTTAACTACCAGTGATGGTTATTTTTTAGTTCACTCCAAAGTTGCAATTTTATTTTCAAACTTATCCCTAATGGTTTCTTTTCCTTTTGTCTCCAGAGTGTTGGAGTCTTTTCCTGTCAGGTTACTGTTACAGGTGATCAAGTGTTTTCTAGCATTTTCATCTATTATTTTCAGCGTGCATTTGAACTGATTACCGAACTCATGCAGTTTATCCTCTATTTACTATGCCATCCAAGTTGGGACATCCGAAGAGTGGCATATGATTCTACCAAGAAGATTATTGCTGCTGCTCCACAATTATCTGAAGCAATTTTTCTTGAGTTTTCGTGTTATCTATCTGCCGTTGGAGAAAAAGTTGTTCTTCTGAAAACAAGGTAGTATCTTGTTTATGACGAGTCTATTTATTCTTTTCTTTAGTGGCGACTATCTTATGCATGTTGTGAGCTTATGATTTGCTTTGTTTGATGGGTCATATGATTTTATTGCTGATCAACTAGTGAAAACACTAGATGCACAAATGTTACTGTGCTTCCTCTCAGAATTTTCGCGACCCTTTTCTTTGTTTTGCTGTTTTGTTTCCCGTGGGTTGATTCTTAATAGTTGATCTGCAGTGACGCAGAAAGCACATTGGACGCTCATGTTCCCTTAGTTCCATCTGTGGAGGTTTTGGTGAAGGCTTTAGTTGTTTTGTCCTCTGCAGTATTGACTGCTAGTCCCAGTGCATTTGTGCAACTTATATCCTGTGCGCATCATCCATGCTTAGTTGGCACGGCAAAAAGAAATGCAGTGTGGAGGGTAACATCCTTTTTACTATATACAGTGATAGTATACTGAAGGAACATAACAATTAAAAGAACTCTTAACGTAGTTGGTGTTGTTTAGTTGTATTATCTTCTCTTAATGTGATTAATCATTCTGACATGTTCTTAATTTTCTTGACTGTAAAATTGTATTTTATGCCCATGTTTTGTTTTTTATGTTATCAACATGACCTAGGTACACTTTCTGCTTCTTTAGAATTGTTGCCATGGACAAGTAGCCACCTCCCAACTACATGAGAGTACTTTTTGCCAAATTGGTACTCGCACTACCTCAAATCACGAGAATACACATCTCAATCGCCCCTGTTCATCCTTTGCCAGTAGTATCCTTCAGGAAAAAATATGGGTCCATTGAATCTGGGAACTGCCCCTATTGGAACCTCAAACCTTAGTTGCAGGATGCTTCCTTCAATTTACCTCAGAACTGCGCTCGCATGACAACCTTCTTGGAACCTTGCTTCCATCAAGAAAGAAGCGCATTCCCAACTATGATGGAACCTCTTAAGCATATGAATTAAGATTAGAATTACCAAGCAATAGAAAATATGGAGAAATGTACAGATACTAGAATAACAGTTACCTGAGTGTAGTTTAGTTTTTAGTATCAACATCAGAGGCGACGCCACATTCAAAGCTGTGGGGTCGCCTGACCCACCAAACTGAACCCACTAAAATGAACCAACTAAGATGGAACCTCCTACTATTGTGTACAATATTGGCTTGGATGAAAAATGAACCCACCAAAATGTAGCATTGACCCCATCATGAGGTGCAAAACACCCAATAGTTTATCCCATTACTAAATTTGAGTCATCCATTGATTAAGCGTACCCTGTCTAGCCACTAATTCAGTTGGCTCTCCTGATTCGGTTGATGCAGAGTACCTATAAATAAGGATTTTCTTGCATTTTTTTTTTCTTTCTGTTAAAAAAAATATGGGCACATTCTTGATAAAAAAGACAGGCATGATGTGAAATTCATCATTTTAGCAGTCGTGTTAAATAGTTGTGCTTGGAAAAGTCGCAAGTAAAAGGAAACATTTGAACTTTTAATTTGTAAATGACCCCATACTTGTAAATTCCTGGAGTCGCCACTAATCAACATAAGTAAAGTTGGGGAAAACAAGATTTGCAATTGACTAAATTCTTAGTTGCGGCGATTGCCCTAACGAAGAGCTTTTATGGTTAGTAATTTATAAATCAGGTATTACTATTAATTAATTTATGATTTTATGAATTGTTCCTAAATGCTCCCATGTCATTTAGGAACTAAGCCTCAAACCCAGAAATAGACCCCATTACCAGTTATCACCCTAGCCATCTTATGACTCAGAGCTCCGTCAAAGAAACAGCGATAGAGAAAGAGGGTCCCCTTTTCTCAGGGCCATAGAGGTTGCAGAAAATCCCCTTCACAACCTCAGTACTATTGAAACAGGACAAAAGACAGACTTCACATCAATTGCTTCAAGACCCCCTAAACCTAATTTTTGTTTCCGGAGAAGATCCCATCAAACATGGCTGTCAACTTCTGCATGGCTTTCGTAAACCACCCAACAACCATCCTCTTCAGTCTTGGTGCGAAGACTTTGGAGACATTCTTGAAGACACCAGCAAACAAACTGATTGGTTCGAATTCTATTATGGCTGCAACACCCCCTTGTATGTATAACTGCAATGAAGGATGTATTAGAACTTGCTTCAAAATTCAAATGCCCATAATTGGATATAATGCGACACTTTCATACCATTTGTAGGAGCTACATTCACTCTACTTTAGGAAAAACCAAGGTGAAGCTCTGCGGTCTTGGAGCCCTTTTCTTCCTTGAAACTACTCAATGCCTCCACCCTTTAAGTACCAAGCTAGCACTGTAACTATGCCAACCTCCCCATGCTTATTATTGTTTCTAGAATCCTGTTCACTACCCCAAATGTCGTTCTATTCCTTCCTCATTACAGCTGGAAACTCTTCCTTTGTTGCAGCTTTTCAGGCTGAGAAGGCTCTTAGTTGCTGTCCATTATTAGTTTCTACTCGTGTTTGTGTAGTCGTGTTTAATCATCATGCAGAAATTCAGTTCTTCACCATGGGTGTTGATGAGTGTGCATGAGAAGAAATAATAGAATTTGTAGTTTTAAGTAACAAGAAAAGTCGTCCACTTGATAATGATTGAAGAGGAGCAATACTACAAACGCAACAATTTGAGCAACATTGTGCGCAACATGTCAACGTGGCATTGCCTAATCAGAAATGGAACAATGTCAACCTACTCAATTGCCTAGGAAACAGTGCCACCTTGTCATGCTGTGCAAAATGTTTTGTTTCTGAGCTTTTTCATTGGAAAACGCAACCTTGAAAGTTATTTGACTTTTTGCAAGCTGTAGTTAAGGGGAAGATAGAATCAACTACGAGCATGTTCCAAGCTGGGGTTACCGCAGGGAAATAATTGAATTACCATGTACTACTGGCTTCTAAGGACAGAACTGGAAACATCTCGTCTGCCATAATCTAAATGTGATTTTCTTGAGTTCTTCCCTCTTTCTCTGGATATGGAGAGAAGCCTTCTACCAAAAAAGATAACCAGCTATTTTTTCAACTATCAGTATTTTGCTAGTCTTGACTCTTGATTGACTGAGGAAGTTAAAAAACACAATTGGGAATAAGAAAGTGGAAGCTTAAACATTGGCAGAGTACTCTAATTATCATATGATAGGCTCTGCTATCGATGAGTTTGTCATTTAGACAGGGTGATATCCTTGTCTGTATTATATCTTCATGATGATGCTTTAGTAGTGCACTTTAATATCTGTATTATGTTCAGTTGTGTTGGTTGTATACATCAGGTTTATCATTGTTTTTCTTAATCATTTTGCTAAGAGAACTGGGAGAAATATTGGACATGTGATTTTTAGCATTTGGTGTTTTAAGTCTGTGGGAGATATTTTTTTTCTTCTCTTTTTGGCTGTTAACTGCTTTCTTAGTCTTCAAATGGAAGGCAAAGCAGTTGCTTTTAATTATCAGTATATTACTGATGGATCTACTTTGGCTATTATACCTCCTTCACAGCGGCTACAGAAGTGTTTGCAGACAAATGGTTTTGATGTCATTGGGCTAATTAGTGCTGATGTGGGTAATATGTGCAAGGTATATTTTAAGTCTTATGCTGGCTTTTTGTAGGCATACCATCTTTGACATTCTTTGTGCTGCAACTGTCAGGTGGTCTGCAATGTCTGTCAGTAACTGCAAGATCTCCAATTTAGTTTTTCAAGAATGGTTTTTTTTGTTGTTGTTCTGATATAATCACCTGAAAGTATTGATGAGTGCTAATCCTTTTAACAGGGCTTGCTAGGACCAACAGGGCTGATGAGTACTAATCCTTTTAACCAAGATGCAGCAATATATTCCTTGTCAACCTTGATGTCGATTACCCCCAGAGACACCTTTATAGACTTTGAAAAGGTTAGTTTCATATGTTACTTTCAGCAAGTTTCTGTGAAGCAATATGCCTATAATATTTTTCTTGACTCTAATTCTCTTTATTTCTCTGCCAGCACTTACACAATCTTCCCGACCATTCTGCACATGACACTCTCTCTGAAAGTGACATTCAGGTTAGAACTTAGTGAACCTAATCTAGCGTATCTTTTATAATGTGTATTGCTGGGTTATGGAACGGCAAACCACTAGTATGTATTGGTTCTTCACATGTTAGCTGGCATAGCTGCTCACTTTTAGTTACCACGTTAAGTATATGATATTGTTATATTTGTTGGGCAAAGGTATAATGGTACTTTCGGTTGGCAAAGTCTTGTTTTCAGTGTATGTATTGGTTACTGATCCTTATGAGGCCCTTTCTGAGAAATATTTCCATGTTTCTTGTTGCCCTGACTATCCAAGTTTTTGATCCTCTCTGTGTGTCATCTTAACAAGCTATCTTCAGTAAGAAAACTGGTTGTTTCCCCAATATGCAGTGACGGTTTCCAAGTTGTGAGGGTTTGGAGCTTTGTCGTTGAGATTCTGACTTAGTTAATGTGCTTTCTATCCTTGTTACTTCAATGGTTCAACCAAGTTGATGAAATTGTAAAATTTCTTGTTTAAAAGTGTAATTGGACAGGGCATTTTTCATCTGTGAATGTCCATTGTCCTTATCATAGGTCGTAGTAAATGAAGGTATGGGATGTGGACATTTGATACGAGATATAGACCATGCAATTTGAAGCTTGGAAATTTAGACTAATGATGCAAATTTATACTAATGATTGTGCTTATATAAAGCTATGCCTTGGGTTTATTTTTGTTAATGTATGCATTCTCATGTAAGTGGTCTAAAAGATTCATCGTGCTTAATACTAGGTTTCGCTGTTGGTGTGCAATTTTGAAAAATGTACTAAATATGTTTGTAGGGTTTAGTTAGAGTTAATTTCAGATATCCTGACAAAGGATAACTTATTAAATTCCAACTTGGTGGTCCATAAATGATTGAATTTTTTAGAGTTATTTTTTCTGTGGAATGATCAATTGGTGCTGCAGATGATGTTTTCTAGTGTCTCTATAGGATTCTAGCTTATGATTTTTCATCTTGTTGAAACGTAAGCTCCTCTTTCCGTTGGCAAGTACATAAAATATATCATCGTCTCCTTGAAAGTTTCTTAGGTTAATCTGTTCTACGTCTCATTTTTTTGGTTACTTAAGGTGATATCGATTCATTGTAAGTGGTAAGCTACATTGTACACAAGATACTAAATTTTCAGTTCAGTCTGGTCTTCCCACTGGAAGTGACCTATCGTCCACTGTATATTTTTCGAGCTCGTCAACATCTCTTTTTTCACTAATCATTGCACAATTGTGTAGGTTGTACTTGATGATCAATTTCTTAACCTATTATCTGCTCCTAGGTACTACTTTTTGCAAGTTTTTAGCGTTGTCCTCAGCACCCTTGCGATTCTCCAGTTCTTGCAGCATTGGTTACCATATGATGTGCTTCATTGATTTGGTGTAACGACATCAATTAATGCTAAGAGTATACCGCTTGAAGTCGTGGACTCCATACGTGTAGAAAGGACCAATGGTCAACTCATTCAAGGGAACAATCAAGTGTGTTAAGGAGTGAAATGAACTCAGCTTAATTTTTGAGGTGGAAAGTATTAAACGAAGGAACAATCAAGATTTGTTGTGGCTGACGTGGTATGTGTGGAAAGTCCAAATGAAAAGGCGAACACTTGTAGGAAAAGTAGGATGTCTAAATAGTTGTTGCAAACTCAAATCTCTAATCTGCCTCACTAACGTAACTTGTTCAAATGGCAGATTGATACTGACGCTCATTTCATCCTTTCTGAAAGGTTAGACAGTTTCAAGTGGAAAACCAAAATCCCGAGTGTCATCATTAATGTTTCTAGCAAGCATTTTGAAATAAGTCAAGAACATGCTTTAACAATGTTGCTTTCGAGGTTAATTAGCCGACAAAGCATCTCAGCATTAGCATTTAACTTCTACTTCTCGAGTTGAATGGAATTATGGCGTCAATCGGCCTTTGTTTTCTTCCTTAAATCTATCCACTGTTGAGTTGCCGATGGAGAGTTATATTTGGTAGGATGGACATTAAAAATCTTCAAAATATGCTAGTTCAAAAAGTTTGGACTACTGTGTATGTCATTTGAAAATAGGAGCATAGTGCAATCAGTCCGAGGCTTCTTTTAGTATTAGGGCTTATTATTGTGGTTGGGAGAAAGTCAGAGAGAGATTTTGAATTAGTTTTGTTTTGGTGTTTTTTTTAAGGTAGAGAAAGGTTTGGTTTGATTATATGCTTCCTGCCGCTTTTCATTTTCGGACTTTTTTTCTTTCTAAGATACAGTTGGGGTTGCCAATTCCGGTTGATTTTGGGATGTACACAGGACATTGTAGTACCCTTCTTGAATTGTTTTTTAATAAAGAGCATATATTAGCAGGGGGTTTGTTGCTTTGTTTTAGGTTCAACTTCGTTCCAAATTAGCTACCTGGGGACAAAATGTTCCAAGTTTTTCTTCAACTTAGGTCGTAGTTATCTTGGGTATGAAAAACTTTTTCTGGTCATATATAGATAACTACAGTGGTTAATAAGTACTTTGATTAGTTACGTAGCACTGACACGCGACACGAGATAAATACGACACCGACACTTTGACACAAATTTTAAAAAATGGAGGACATGACACGCTGGATACATATTTGCATAGTATATATCTCTATTCAATTAGATGAATATGTAGCACAGTTTGAGTTCATTGAGTTTTGATGATGTTCTGGTTGTTTGATCCTTCTACTCCTGGGTAGAGCTGTAAAAGAGCTGAGCCAAGTTTATTTTGCATTGTTGACTTTGAGTATGTTTCTTTTTTTGGTTTGAGGTTGTCCATGCTTAGCATGAGTCAAGATAACATGGCGGAGCTTGTTGAGATAAGATAATGATTGAGCTTGGCTCGTGCTGGCTCGACGTGAATATGACATTGTTGAAAAGCTCAATTGAACCGTAGCACAAAGAAAACCTTTCTTGGTGGATTGAAAAAGCCCGCAGCTGCAGAAGTTGTTGGGTCATTCTTTTTGCTTTCTCCAATTATTCTTGTTCATTGGATCTATTAAATGCATTCCAAGATATGGGACGGCTAGGTTAATGCGAAGATGTGACCATTTTAATAGATGGCATCATACGTTGTTTTCTGTGATATCCTTTTGTTCTCCCCTAACCATAGAAGAATTTAGGGAACATGACTCATTCCATTCTTTATTAAGTTCTCTCACATCATACAAAGAGCAATGCTTGAGGCATCTCATTCGTTATACTCCTAAATCATTATAGTGGCATTGAATGTGTAGTGACTTGTCAGCATAATCCTTGAAGTAATGAATGGTTCAAACAGAAACAAATGACAAATGTATCTATTATACGAAATTGGATTCAAGCCCAACCAATTCAAGCTCACCTTAGACCGAGTTCGGGTTGTTTAATAGTTGAGCTTTATAGTAAACTCGAGCTCTACTGCTCTACTGACCAAATTAGTTTGAACGAGCTGAAAAGTGCTCAGCATCAAGACATTTGAACAACTTGATTCGTTAGCAGCCTTATTACTAGGTCAAATTATCCTTCATTTTTAACTTACAATTGCCTATGGTGTTATGGATTTCCAATGCTTGGTTATTTATTGGCAGACAAGTTCTCACACTCCTGCATTTCTTCAGATTTTCCGTACACCTGAAGGGATGCTTTCTAGTGAGCAAGGTGTTTATGTTGCTGAGTCTATTGCTTCTAAGAACACGAAACAAGCTAAAGGCCGGTTCCGGGTTTATGATGACCAAGAGGTTGTGGTAAATTTTGCGTGCCTCTGTTTGTTTGTTTTCGAATGATGTGGTGCAAAAATTAATTCTGAAAAAACATATATATTTTTTTTGTTTCTTTCCAGGATGAAGTGAGTTCTAATCATTCTGTAAAGCGAGAGCATGCTAGTGTTGGGAAAAAAGAAAGTGGAAAGTTAGCAAAGAAGGCTGGTAAATTTTCATTGCAGTCTTTATATGCTCAACCTGTATTTTTCTACTGCTTGGTATGCAGTAATGTTTCCTTTTTATGAACTAGACAAGGGAAAGACTGCTAAAGAAGAGGCACGTGAGATGCAGCTTAAAGATGAGGCATTGACACGTGAAAAAGTCTCAGTCATACAGAAGAATCTATCTTCGATGCTGAGAGCCCTAGGGGAGATGGCTATAGCTAATCCTATTTTCACACACAGTCAACTTCCTTCTCTGGTCCGTGTTTCATGTTGTTTTGTCCAGTCCTATGAATTATCACAATCCATTTTCAGGTTCATATTAGACATCAAATGCACTTTCAAAATATGTATGGATGTGTATTTAGTTGAGTGTTTTGATGTTTTTGTTTTGGTTTGAATTTCCCTAATTTTGAACTTAATTTTATTTTATTATCTTTGTAGTACATGTTTATCATGGTTTTAAGGAGGGATTGTATCATTGTAGTATTTGGCTCATAAGTTGTACAATTACCTGCATGATACAGTGACGTTTTACCTGACATTGTTTTTCTTTGTCCTACATGTTGTCATTGTCAATATTTGTCGCTGCCAATATGTAATGAGGAGTATAGATATGTGTCCTTGTGCCCTTGATGAAGGAACAACTGAAAATTATGTCTCCTAAACAATAGCAAGGAACTTGTATTTGATGGCTGTCAGCTTGGGCAGCTAAGCTTCAATCATATATAGCAGTGACTGGCCAGGCAAATTTAAATCTTAACAACTACTCTCATATTGAAGACAATCTTTCTCCTCTAACTCTTTAAGACATTAAACACTCTATAACACAAAATGTCACTACTGTGTAAACATTTGAGAGCCTGTTTGAGTACACGACCTTGGATTGCTGCATATTCAGCACCTATTGCAGCTGCTAATGCAATTTTCTTTATCTACCCTATTACTCAAGGGACTTTTTTTGATGGGATGCCTCCTGGGAAGAAGTAGAAGAGCCCAAATTCAGTTGAACGGATTCAAACTTCAGAAGGATCTTTCTGATTCTCAAAGAATGAGGGGCAGAGGGATTGATCGAGAAAGATCTCTTGTTTCTTCTTATAAGATTGTAATTGGATCCACACAATTATTTTTCTGGTTAATAATAGTATATTTTGGTTAGTAGTTGTCACAATATTGACTGCAGTTTTATGGTTACGTTTACTTTTCTCTTCTGTTATTCTTTTTATATTCTCATTCTAAGTTCTTTAACTTTCTTAGTGTCTGTAACTTCATTTAAGCCATGACAAAGTAAAAAACAGGCTTTTGTTTGTTTATGTTATGTAAGGTGCGATGAAGCTCAATGATTTGTTACTTTACTGAAAATTCTAGGTTTTCTTTATACTGCGTTTCAAATTTTGAATCTTTTCTTTTTTATATTCTTATATCAGGTAAGTTTTGTTACCCCTTTACTACGGTCGCCGATTGTGAGTGATGTGGCGTATGAAACCATGGTGAAGCTTTCCAGTTGTACTGCTGCTCCTCTGTGTAATTGGGCCATTGACATTGCCACCGCTTTACGCCTTATCCTGACTGAAGAAGTTACTATTTTATGGGATCTAGTTCCATCTATTAGCAATGGGGAGGCTAATGAGAGGCCATCCTTGGGTCTTTTTGAGCGAGTAGTTAATGGGCTATCCATTTCTTGCAAATCTGGACCTCTTCCTGTTGACTCATTTACTGTTATTTTCCCTGTAAGTTATCCTCCTTAATCTGTCGAACATCATTTTGTTGACTTCAACTATGTCACTGATTTATCTTGTTACATGCTGTATTAGATAATGGAGAGGATCCTGTTGTCTTCCAAGAAGACTGGACTTCATGATGATGTTCTTCGGATTCTATTTCTGCATATGGATCCAGTTTTGCCCCTTCCTAGGCTTCGCATGCTATCAGTTACGTCTAATTTTTATTTTGGCGTATAATCTTCAGTAGGTTTTTTGTTTGTTGTTTTTTTTTATTGTGTTTCAATTTTTGTTGCTATATCTCTGTCTTATATTCCACAGGTTCTTTATCATGTTCTTGGTTCTGTTCCTGCTTATCAAGCATCTATCGCGCCAGCATTAAATGAGTTGTGTTTGGGTCTACAGCCGAATGAAGTCGCATCTGTATGTGCTGTTTATGTAATTGTTTTTTCGAATGTTTGATTTTAAATCTCACGAGGTTTCCTTTTATGATTTCGTAGGCTCTTTATGGAGTTTATGCCAAAGATGTTCACGTAAGAATGGCCTGCTTAAATGCTGTAAAATGCATACCAGCTGTTGCTAGCCGTTCTCTTCCTCAGAATGTTGAGGTTGCAACAAGCATTTGGATTGCTTTACATGATCCAGAAAAGGTGGAGCATGCTCATTGATATCTTACTCATATTGAACTTAATCTTCTTAATGTGATGAATATCTTGACAATAGGAATGAACTTATCCATGGTGGCTAGTACGTTGAATGTGACTTATTGTTAGTGTATTTTGTTTTCCTTGTTCTCTTTTTTACCTTGGTCTTGTCACTTTTCTCCATTCCTACGAATATGTCCTTCCTCACTTAGATGTGTTTACCCTGTCCATGCAGAGAACATGAATATTATTTCCGATATGCTGAGTACCTTGCTATACATTGTTGTGTCGGTCGTAGCTTTAATTGTTTTCATGGCATTGGGTCAAAAGTCTTCAAGTAATTTGAAAATTTGCCTTCCGGGTGGTTGATTTATATTTGCTTTTCTGTTCTTACCATTATGGGCTCTGTCATCTTCTTAATTAATTCAGAAAGGAAACATTAATATTTTCCTTTGCACGAATCAGGGGTTCAATTGGCCAATATGACAAATTAAAAAAAGTAGGCCTTGTAGAAGGTTTTCGGGAGGAGTTAATAGGGGACAAATGATAAAAATGAAAGGAAAAAGTGTCATCATGGTATCATGTTATATTGATATGGACTGCTATTCATCGGGCCTTGGACTTCGCTGGCTTCTTGTCAGCCTGATGTGTCTTTCAACACGTTTGTTTCGGAATGGATACCTGTTGATTGAAGGGGAATATAGTCGTGTTTTGAGGAGCTAGCATTCTTTTTGTGTACAATCAAATGGCGTCTGTCTTACTTTTTTTTGCAACTGTATGAGTTGATATGTTCTTGTTGTTTGGATTTCAAATTTGTGTTGCACTTGTTTTTTGTTGTGTATTTGATTGGAATTCTAAAAAATCACTTGTGATGACTAGTCTAAGTTATTTAAGCTTGACCTCATCAAATGGTAGTGGGCGGTCAATTTAATGAGTGGCCAATTGTAGTCTGAAATGGTGTTTTTTAGCTTCCAATATGCTTGAATGAATACTTGAATTGGGAGCAGGTCTTGTTAGAAGTTGGCATATGTAAAATTGTTAGGGTCCAAGAGTTCTGTGGATAGTTGGTGGTGAGGGGGTTTGCGATGTGGCCCATTGCATAATTTTGGTTGGCAACAAGATGGTTCTAGGCTTGCGAAGGTGGAAGGCCAGAGGGCGAGCATACTTGGGTCAAGATAAGAGGGCATGTGGCATGAAAATACTCGGAGGACTCCATGCTTGAACAGTAGAGTGTACAAGGAGGTATGAAGCACCTCTCCATGTTTTGTCGAGAGCTATGTAGCACTGATACGGACATGCGACACAACACCGATGCTCAAGTTCTAAAATACTGGAGGACACGACACACTGGGGACACGTTTTAAAAATACTTATGTGTTCAACTATATGAATAAAAAGGCTCTAAATTATATATGTAACACCATGTATACCGTCATATGTCACTCAAAAAGGATCGATTTTTGTAAGCTTTAACAAGAGTCGCCGATAAAAGAAAAAACAGCTTTAACAAGAGTCTACTATTTTGTTTAACACCCCCGATGTGTATTTCGAGTGTCCCGAGAGTGTCCGGAGCGCTTTTTTAGATTGTCCCCGGAGTGTGCAAAGAAAAAGTGTTGGAAAAGAATAGGACACTTCGCATTCGAGCGTCGGACTTGCATCCATAGAGTGTCGGGGTCCGACGCCGGTATGGGGCCTCCGACGAAGTGTCCGTGCTACATAGGTTGAGATGGTTAGTCTTTGTCAATTATCATCTTGTGGAGTTTAAAGGGTTTAACTCAACCCCTAGAACCGACTCCAAGGATGTTGTGGGAGGTTCATGACACCCCTTGACTGGGGCTCCATCCTTGAGTTTTAACTCAACCCCTAGAACTGACTCCAAGGATGTTGTGGGATGTTCATGACACCCCTTGACTGGGGCTCCATCCTCGAGGGGGTCGGTAATTCGTTCCTCAACATAGCTGCTGCCTCCATACTGGAGCGATACTGTTATTTCTTTGATTCTAGCGCTGGAGCCGGAGATTGAACTTTTTCAGTTTTCGCTGGGTTAGAAGACTCCAGGGATTTAACTTCTATATTCTAGAATGTGCTATTGACACATTGGATTGTACTTCAAGAGATTGAATCAGGCAAATACTCTCTTTTGCTTTTGTTTGCTTTGTTTACTTGCATATTGATTCATCTTTAGTGAACTTGATTTCCCCCCAAAATTACTCTGCCTTTGTGATTGGAGATATAAGAATGTCCTTCAGGTTCATCTCATTTACCTATCTGATGTTCCGTTATCCCGTACCTCTATGTTAGACTTTTAACTGCTCGGTGTAACTTATTTCGTTTACCACGATAAGTTAAATTGGATATAGAGCCTGTTCTATTACTTGCTTATTCTCCAGTTTTGACCTTAAGGAAAAAAATCCACTTCAGAATTCTGAAGCAATTCTTTCAAAATTGGTAACTTTTGATTTCCAACACCTTTTATTTTGTACGAATCCTTGTTTCTGAATTGTTTTAGTGCTTTACCTTATTCGTCGAATGGTGCCGCTGCAATCTCCTCTGTGGTATCATTTGTTTAATTTTTCTCATCTTGCTTGCTATGTTATTCTTGCTTACATAAAATTGTCATTTATGGTTTTCCTGCCTGTATGGGTTCAGTCAGTTGCAGATGTGGCTGAGGATGTATGGGATCGCTATGGCTTTGACTTTGGGACAGACTATTCTGGGCTTTTCAAAGCACTTTCACATGTTAACTACAATGTTCGTTCGGCTGCTGCTGAGGCGTTGGCTGCTGCTTTGGATGAAAACCCGGATACTATACAGGTGGTGATAAATTCGACGTGCAAACTTGTAACAAGTTCCTGGTGTATGTTCTTTTTTTTCTGATAAGTAATAAAAGTTATTGAAAAGGCATCAAGGGGATGCCACCCATGCAGAAAATGAAGCTAGGAATGAAAAGGAAAAGGTCAAATAATAAAAAGCCTTGTACACCCCTCTACATGCCAAAAATATCTAACATATCAAAGAATTGACTCAACAAAATTCCTGGTGTATGTTCTTCATGGATTAATTATATTATGCAGGAGTCCCTTTCAACTTTATTTTCATTGTACATCCGTGATGTTGGCTTTGGTGAGGACAACATTGATGCTGGCTGGATAGGTAGACAAGGAATTGCGTTAGCTTTACATTCGGCGGCAGATGTACTTAGAAACAAAGACCTGCCTGTTGTAATCACATTTCTGATATCACGAGCTCTGGTAAGATATGTATTGGTATTATGGTTGCATTTTCTTGGAAAATGTCATTTCCTTTTGCTTTGCTTTGCTTTACTTTGTTAGTGAATTAGAAATGTTCGGAGATGGGTTGGTAAACGACAAGTACATGTTCTTGGTGTTGCTTTGGCACCAGATTTTGATTGCTTTGCAAAAAATTAGGTTCTCGTATTTCCCTTGCACTTAGAAGATGGTTTACGAGAAATTAATGCTGGTACCGACGACAATGCTGTCTTTAAAATGGAGTGCCAGCAAACATCTTACCCCATCCCAAACACAACACTCCATTTCCTTTTCCCTCCCGTTTTCTGACAGTATCTATCCTTTGATAAGTCAAAATTTTCCCGATGCAACTAGTGAAACAAACTTATGTTTGGATACATCACACAAGCAAGAAGCATTACCAGATGTTAAGGGGTTTGAAGTAGAATGATTGTCTTGGGCTATGAAGCACGGATACTCTATTTTGGCCTTCGTATCACGTATCGTATCCGTATCGGATACCGATACTCTCGGATACTCTCCAGATACGTATCCGATACGTTTTTTAAAGTATCCTGCTTTTAGAATTATTTTTGGGTATCCCGATACGTTTCAGATACGCGCGGATACTCTCGGATACACTCCGGATACATATCCAATATATTTTGGATATGCGCGGATACGTGTTGGATATGCTTGGATATGTTTCAGATACGCGCAAGGATAAATATGTTATTACTTAAAATATATGGGTTAAAATTGCAAGTAGGACCATATTTTTCTTTTTCCCCCACCAATCGACACCAAAAACACACCGACAATATCCTCTCTCGACAACCTTGTAAGTCTCTCATCTCTCTCTCTCGTTTCTCGTCTCTCTCTCTCGTTGTGTGTATGTAAATATATACATAACTATATAGACACAATTATATATATAACTATACATGAATATATCTCTCTCGGCATGTGAAATGGTGAACTTGTATAATGAAAAACTTTAATCATTAATGAAATTTTAGAAATTAAAAATTATATATAATATATTTTTATTTACTTTTATATTCAACGTATCCGCCAACGTATCGTATCCTTCCTTTTGAAAAAATCACGTATCCCCGTATCCGTATCGTATCGTATCCGTATCCCGTATCCGTATCCGTGCTTCTTAGGTCTTGGGCCAAAGAAGGGAAAAGAGAGTACTTCATGAATTGATGACTTGTTATAGTTAGGTAGCGATATACACTTACTGGTTTGATTTTTTACTTACATGAAGTTTGATTGGGATACAGCTATGTATTTTCAATTGTAATCAGTTTGTAGAAACTTGCGGAATGCAGGCTGATACTAATCTTGATGTTCGAGGAAGAATGATTAATGCTGGTATAACGATTATTGATAAGCATGGAAGAGACAATGTGGCTTTGTTATTTCCAATTTTTGAGAACTATTTAAACAAACAGGTTAGTATTATTTTACGTGACATGCTTTCAGCTCAAATTAAGTTTAGCGCGTATTTTGTTTTTCTTTTTACTGTGGGAGTAGAAAGTTACCTTTGGGTATTAATATTGCCAGAAGAGGGGTTCAGTATTCTTATTTGACTTGTGTTCTTTGGTCAGGCATCTGACGAAGAAAGGTATGATTTAGTGCGTGAGGGTGTTGTTATCTTTACTGGAGCTTTGGCGAAGCATCTGGAAAAGGTTGAACTTATGATCCCTAATTTCTTTAAAAGGTAGTCTAGCATTTCTAGGACTATTCCTGTTAGCATTGATAAGTATTATTTTGGAACAGGATGATCCGAAAGTCCTCACCGTTGTTGAGAAATTGTTGGACGTGTTGAATACTCCATCTGAATCAGTTCAACGGGCAGTCTCAACTTGCTTATCTCCACTAATGCAGTCAAAGCAAGTACGTTAACGGATTCAGGATGGTGAATTTTTTTCTTGTTATCTTCCTATCTTTCAGTCTGTCCAAATAATTTGGATGCAGTTGAACTTGTCACCAGCTTTTGGGAACAAGTATCAGGATTTCTTCCGAGGAATTACTGAATTCTACGGGTTGGTGATCCTGTTCATAACTTGTAGCTATCTTCTCTTAGTCACTAAGAAGAGCCAACAGACTGTGGAGGCTCACATATACGCATCCCAGACGTTTGGGGCGCACACATTTGTGGAATCTGGATTTGTCCCAGGCCCATGTGGATATATCCTGAATACGTGTCGGTCAAACATGATATGTGTTTGATCGTGTGCCAGTTTTATATTCTTAGGTTTTGCCAGGAACACGAATCTTTCTTCTCATGCAAAAGAGAGTGAGAGAGATGGCATCTTCTTAACTCATAATTGGTTGAGTCCTGATGCTTTTTCCAATCCCAAGATCACCAAAGAAGGAGAAACAAGTGAAAGCGCAAGCATTCCACTTCTTAGATACTCATTAATGTTGTGGTGATGTCAACTTTGGTGTACTTTTCCCCTTAGTGCTACCATCTATCGTGATTATCTTACTCCACCTAACCACTTCGGCCGATTTACGATAGGCAATAGCCAAACCACCTTAATCTATTAATTTTCATCTTATCTTCTACCGGTCCTAACCCTACCATTCAATGAATGTTTTTGTTTCTAATTCTATCTTGCAATTTCTTTACCACTCACAAAGACAAATATAAATATTTTAAGCTTTTGTATATATTTGCCAACCTTGGAAGAACCTGAATACTTCACTTCCAATTTTGTTCGACATTTATGTAACACAGACGCTTTTTCGGAGGTCGCGTAATGGGGCCAAACATTTGCTGGTCATCAATGCTCTTCAGATAAGTGTCAGACACTCAAATCCCAAGTGTCCTATTTTTTCTCAAACGTTTTTAGTTTGGAGTCTTTGGGCACTCTGGGACAATTTAAAAAAATGCTCTGGAAACTTTGAGACACTCACAAAACAAGCTGGGAGTGTTAAAAGTTTAGGAAAGTCGTATTTTTTATGTAATGGATGATGGTTTATATTCCCTCTTCACGTATTTCAATTGATGTGCCCATAAATGGTATTTTCCATAGAGATAGTATTCTTGTTTATTTCGATGATCCTCGATGCAGAAGAAAGAGTTAATACTTTTCTAAATGATAAATATGATTTAAGGTATATATGGTGTGTAACATGTTTATTACGCATAAGTATTATTAACGAGGCCTCCAATTTTTTTAAATTTAGGCGTCCGTGTCGGTTTCGTGTCATGTGTCTGTGTTACATAGTTCTAAATTCATCATTGGGGTTACTAGCATGTTCTCATTTGCTGCATTGGGCTATTGGAGATGGTTCTTTTTTTGCACATAGTTGAAATCTTGGCACATACCTTGTTTATTCGGCCAACTCATCTATAGCATCTATTACTCCAACTGAAAATGAGTCACTCCAACTGAAAATGAGTCACGATATGTGATCGTGTTGTTTCCGTATCCAAATATATTTATAAAAGCCAGAGTTAGCTACTACTACGTCGAATAGTGGTCAAGATCAGGTATTATTCCAAAGGGGTTATAGAGGCTAAGTGTACATTAATTCCCAGTTAGTTCTTCATTTCATTCAAAAGTCAGAAGGGAGAACCTTGTATGAACTAAGGCGAACTAAACTAATACAATCTAATTAGAGTGTTTTGAATCAAATAGAAGAGGTCTAGGGCTTCAGATCCACCGAATTGTTGCTGACTTGCTGTCTAGGGATTTATTACTGAATTCAACAATGATCTGTCCGTGGCTTCAAGTCCCAACATTATCGCCCAGGCCATGTTTGCAGTTTGCAGATTAGGATTATCTACCTTAGGCTTGGTACAAATATTTGCAAAGGCATGACTTGTCTTATCAGCAAGACTCGTCTCTCCTGACATAGCCTATCTTAACTGTGCAAAAGCAGATCAATGAAAGCTGCCATGTAAGCATGAATTGACAATCACAGAAAGTAAACATGTGGTGAGTAGGAAGACTCAAAGAAAATTAATGCTATAAAAAAGCTGATCTCATACAACTGTTGAAGGCAGCGATAAAAGAAAACCTTAACATAAATACAAGACAATGTTACTTGGCTAGGGTTTCATCTATACCTAGGAAAGGTTCCTTAGCTACACATGTCTTTGTAGCCTCCGCTTTCTCTCCCTAGAATCAAGTTAATCAACCCCCCTAATAATGATTAGTGTTTGTATTTATTGGCATAGGAGACTTCTAAGTAATTCTAAATAGGCTCGATTCTGAAAATTAATAAGGAAATTCTGATGGAATAACCCCTGCATTTTTAACTCATCTTTCGGGCACAGTTCCACCTAGTTAACCTCTGAATTGGGAAATTCTTATTTAACGCAAAGTTGTGGCTGATGAAATTATCTTTCCAACCCAACGTCAATTATCCCAATCGGACGTCGGAAGAGAGATACATCCAAAACACTGATTTGTTCTGAGCCACTTCTGTAACGATCCGCTCCATCTTTGTACAATATTGTCCGCTTTGGATGCCCAAAGCCCATAAACTTCCCAGTAGGTCACCCATCCCCGGATTGCCCCAGGATGAGCACGCTTAACTGTGAAGTTCCTATGCGCGTTGATCCGCCCTCACGGCTTTAAAAGGCCTTGTATAAGTAGGAGAGATCTTTTCTTATAAACCATGACTTGCCCCCTCCCATCTGGACGGAGCCTGCTATCCTGCAGTACCGCCGTCCACCGAAAGTGGGGTGTCACAATCTACCCCCCTTAGGGATGCAATGTCCTCGTTGCACAGGCCCAGCAACCTCCCCTGGGGTCCGTAGCAGAAGAGCGCATCCTACCCACCACTTTGCCCAGGGCGGGGCTCTAATTCCATTTGTAACAACCCGCTCCATCTTTGTACAATATTGTCCGCTTTGGACGTCCAAAGCCCATAGACTTCCCAGTAGGTCACCCATCCCCGGACTATCCCAGGATGATCACGCTTAACCGTGAAGTTTCTATGCGCTTTGGCTCGCCTTCACGGCTTTAAACGGCCTAGTACAAGTAGGAGAAGGAGAGATCTTTTCTTATAAACCATGACTTGCCCCCTCCCGTCCGGACGGAGCCTGCTATCCTGCAGTACCGCCGGCCACTAGAAAGCGGGGTGTCACAACTTCCAACCGAGATTGACTTAAATCCTATATTTTCTCCAAAACTATATTTGGTTTCCTTGACTAATTCAAAGTCTTCCAAGTCCTTCAAGTATTTTAGGAGTGTACTTATTCCTTTATATTTCTCACTTGGGCTTTTCCAAATTGCGATCTGGTCTGTCTTAGAGTCCTTAAACCTCCAAATTAAAGCCCAATTCAGGCAAACTGCTCCGGTGATGTATGATCATAAAATAGCCGAACGCAAGTCAAGTAAGATGGGTTAAGGACTTAACAGATGAATTAACAGGATTTGTGGATATGGAATCAGCTTACATATGTGGATATGGACATGTCACACGTGTGTTAGTTACACTGGCAGCATCTGGTGCTAGATTATGTTCCATGCTGTCTGTTTGGTACCGATCAACTTTAGTTCCTTCCTATGGTCAAGCCAAATATCTTTTCTTCCTTGCCAAACTAAATGTTGTATCATAACAATTACGCTCTGTACGGTAACTGTTTCTGGGTGCTTGCGCTATGCAATCTCCTGACACACATACTTTACTTTCTAACTATGAACTTTTATCATATGTACGTGTATATACTTCGTCCATATGCAGATATGTTTACATATTTGAAGTATTCATCAGAGATTTTTGAGTTTGAAGACTGTAAATTATAGCGGCCCAAAGATGTGGTGTGTTACAACTTGGCATGCTTTACTCCATCCATCCATTTTGGTCCAAGTAGTACTACTCCTTTCTGCTGACTTTGTGGACTGAACTTGATAGGCAATTTTAGATGGTGTGGTTCCATTGTGTTACTGTCGTTTACGATTTTCCATGATCTTATGTTTCTTACTTGCCCAACGACCAATACCAAAGCTTAGAACCATGGTTATGCATTTTATAATCTTAGAGATTTTATGTGGCATTTATGTTGGCTTTGTGATTCTGTTGTGTTTCGTTTTTCTAGATTTCTTTTGATTATATTAGATGTCTGTGTCCATATATAATGTGCTGCACTATCTTTTTCTCCTCTTATTCGTTTCATTGTGTTGACTTAGGAAGATGCGCCGGCACTTGTTTCTAGGCTGTTGAATCAGCTAATGAAAAGTGATAAATTTGGGGAGCGCCGCGGAGCAGCATTTGGACTTGCTGGGGTGGTAAAAGGATTCGGAATTCCATGCCTCAAGAAGTATGGTATTGCGGCAGCGCTACGAGAAGGTCTTGTTGATAGGTTTGTTGTATTTTAAACTTACTTAGTTGAATAACTTTTGGTCAGTTTTTCCGCTGATTCATTCAACAAAGAAGGATCTTAGTATCTTACCTTACATGCATTAGGCATGCATACATACATTTGCTGCAATTTCTATTTTTTGACGTTTTCTATGTCCAATATTATCTGAATATGTATGTTAAACTTGTGCTACAATTTAGAACCTAGTTTTCATGTTCCCTTTGTTAAGTTCTCTTAAGTATTTGGGCTCCTAAGTTACTTGTCTTGGTTCAAGTGAGTGTAATATTATATGAGAGTTATCTGTCTAGTTACATTCAGTGGACAATGGTTTGTTATCTGAATTCTTTTTGACTGTTCTTAGAATCAATATTCAATCAATTTGCAGATTTTTTGCTTTGAAACTCTTGTTGGCGCGGATCCCTTTGATTTGATGTCATAACAAAGCTTTTGTCGGCATGCATCCCTTACAGATGATAATCTGCGAAGGAAAAGTTGTATTGATGCTTTCACATATAGTCAAGTCTTGTCAACTTGCGTTTTCTATATAGTGCTACTTGAATGCATTCTCTCTACCAACTCCAACATGTTTTGTAAAGCGGAGTGATGGTAAGTTAGGAGATCACCAAGAAGCAACATATCCTGTCTTGGCCCAATTAAGGAAGTAAGCAGGGTTGCTCGCGCAACATTCTGGTGCGAGTAATAGAGTAGTCTTGCTTTGCTGAATTACTCAGAATGTAAGAACCGTTATGGCCAGAGGATGGAGAATAAGGAAGACTCTCCTAAGAAAAACAAAGTCAATACGATTATACACGTATATACCTCTATACTCCCCTACCAAAAGATAACAATAGGCCCACAAGTCATCTGGGTCCCCCTAGAGGGCCAGCGTCCATCCTCTCTTTTTTCTTTGGAATACTGATGATAGGATTTTGCTTTAAATGACTTTCTAAGATAACTATATAGGCAGGTATAGAGTACCCAGATGATAATATCTTTTGCTATTTTACGAAGGCGTCTAAGGTTATTAGTTCACTCTCAGTTTTGATAATTGTTCAACTTCTATGGATCTAAAGACCAATCTAAACATACCTTCTGTTGCGGGTATGAATGTTAAACCTTATTGAATTTGCAGTTTGGCAGGAACCATTGGATGTCCCATAGAGCACATACTCTGTAACTTATTCGGGAGAATCCTTGTGCAGATTCTTTATAGGTTCCATCTTAGTGAAGATCGGTGAAAGGCGGGTTATAAAAGATTTTTGTTTTCAAGAGGAGGAAGATATACTCTGGTCCAATCTGTTTTGTGTAGCATTTGCACGATGAGAGATATTTTGGGGTTGCAACTAAAATAGAGAAAATGATGAGAGATATTGTGGGATGGTTGTGATTAGGGGAAGCAAAATCATTGGCTGAGTTGGTAGGCGGTTTATCTCCCAAAGAAAAACATGATCTTTTTACTGGTAACATTCTTGCAGAAAACATTGTTTTTTCTCGGTAGGTGATGATGGAGATTCCAAATTGAGCATAACTTGTTATTGTGTTCCTTTTGCTTTGAGTACGGATGGGTTAAAGACAATGGGAAGACCCTTTTATGGCTATTGCTGAGAATGTTCAGTTGGGGAATGATGTGAAGAGGCTGATTCTGCGTTTCGTGTCAAATTTGTGTCTGTTGGCTGGACTAATAATGTTATTCCTTCCATGGCTTGGTTTCTTAGTATGTCAAGTAGTTTAGAAATGTTAATGATCGAGAAGCAATTAAATTAACATTGTCATACCACATTCTTGATGATTTTTCATTTTTGAGGCCTATTGGTTACTTAGTCACTTCCCTCTTCAGGGAGTTATCTTATTGTCGGTCTTTATTTGGAAAAATAGTTGATGACTAGAATTTGCTTCCTTTTTGTTTTAGTAAAATATTTGCAAAAAGGTTGTTCCTCCTAAAGTCAAGGTTTTATGTGGTCGTTGGTCAGTAGTCTAAAGACTACTTTCACCTTCTAAACAATAAGACCTAATCGCAATATGTCATCAATGGTGCATGATGTGTAGGAAGAATGAGGAGTCCTTGGATCTTTTATTTTGGCCTTGTTCTTTGGATATGACCATGTGACACATTATTTTAATTCGTGGATTCTTGTTTGGTGCCTGTGGCCTGTAACAACTGCTTTTGATGGACTATTGGGGTTTTGATGCAACAACAAAGCGGAAGTGTTATAGAATTCATCCCCTTTCTTGCTTTTTTTGGCTTGTTTGGTTGAAGCCTGCCTCCCTATCCTATGGTCCCCCGGTGCAGGTTTACCATGCTTCGTTGCCAGCGGGGTTTTCACCAGACGGTCTTTGCGAGTACTGCCATCCTCCCCGCTGGCTGTTGCCTAATGCTAGGGTTTGAGGACACAATTGAGGATGTAGGAGCATCATGGGAATCACGGGATAGTGTTTGTCATTTGTCAGTTTTTAGGCTTCAATTTCTTCCCCTTTTGAGGTGTATAATTTTTTTTTTCAAGACAATTTATATAGATGAAGGGTAGTGAGTGATTTGTTAAGTCAACCTTAGGTGGTCTTTGGTGGCTCCTTTTTCTTGTACTTCTCTTCAATTTAGTAGGTAGAATTGTGTTGCCAATTAATAAAATTTTGTATCCAGGGAGTTGATTTCTTCGTCTGTGGTTTTATTGTTGATGGAAAATAGACTCGTTAATTTTGAAATTGCAGGAATTCTGCAAAAAGCCGTGAAGGAGCGCTGCTGGCATTTGAATGCCTTTGTGAGAAACTTGGAAGATTGTTTGAACCGTAAGTACACATATACAATTGTCAAACTAGGATTTTCACACCACCTGTAACCGTGTTGAGCTAATCCGCCCCGCCCTCCTCCCCCCTTTTTTCCTTTCTCTTCAGGTATGTAATTCAAATGTTACCATTACTCTTGGTTTCGTTCTCTGATCAAGTTGTTGCTGTTCGAGAAGCTGCTGAATGTGCTGCTCGTGCAATGATGTCTCAGCTCAGCGCTCAGGGTGTGAAGCTTGTCCTTCCGTCACTTCTGAAGGTTCTAATCTTGAATAGCCTTTTATAGTATCTGACCTTGTAACTTCTGAAGATGTGAATTCCAAAGGTCCTTGTGATTTGACAATTATTGTGTGCATGACCATCGTATATATCAAGTGATGATAGTGATTCTCAATGAACGGTTTGTTCTGTCATTGCATGAAAGTTTTGTTTGATTGTGCGTGAACATTTTATTCTGTCATCTCTTATCACCTGGACTATCTGCTCAAACCATGCAGTGCTGCCCTACATGTCATTCATGGTGAATGGAACTGAACTGTAAAAAATTGGGGCAGGAATTTAGGATGAAGGAATTGCGGCAGAGGGGAATTCAATTAACTCCTTAATTACTGTGGTTTAGAGACTTGAGAAATATCTATGCTTGTGGAGTCAATACAAGTTTCGAGTTGTTTAGGTCTATGTGATGCAGGACAATCATGAACAAGAACAAGATATAAAGGAAGAACCCTAGGTATCCTTGTACCTAAGGAAGTACCGATATCTCTGTAATCAACTGTACTTCATTAACTAAATGAGTAGAGTCCTTTAAATAGGCTTTTCAAAACATAACAAAAAGACAAACATAACCTATATTCTTATGTAGGATAACTGCCAAATAAAGCCAAAACTACCAAGTAAATCCTTACATCTAAATAGATCATGATAACAACTTAAACTCCTGACATCTAAATAGATAACAATAACAAAAATCAATGTACTCCCGGATCATATACAAATAGCTCATGGGCCAATGGAGCAATCCTTCCTGCTCCCTATCACTATGCATATTTAATAGTGGATTTGTATAGAAATGTTTTCCTTGTTGCACTTATGGATCACAATGAAAAGGTTAAATTTTAGGGCTACAATAGTGTGGAAAACAGTCGTGTTTCAGTTATAAGATTTTTGTTTCATGGTGTAAAATATGATTTTTAAAGGTTTAACTTAATAAAAAAGAGATCTTTTTAAGTATTGGCAAGAAATAGGGGAATGAATTCTTGTGTAATACAAGACAAGCGATCCCCGATTCCCCGTTGTTATCTTTTTGTACAGTGCTTTTTTTCATTAATCGTGTCTTTTATTAACGAGGAGGCAGGCACAACATTTTGCACAACATGAGAATGTGGTGGTGTCTCATTGGTGGTTGAAAACTAGCAATGTCACACTCGGAACGTGCAACCTAGAAATAAATAATACCGCCGAACACTGAAGAACCAAATTTTAATCAAACAAAGTCAAAACCAAATAGGTCTTAACCATAAAAATGGGAACCACCATCCCATGAACCAAATAATAAAAATGTATCTCCAGAAGAGAAGAAAAAGGGTTTCAATTTCTACCGAAAGTTTTGATAAAGTGCGGAATTGATGATTGAAATCTAATACTAAAATGCAAACATCCTATCGAGGTCAAATACAAGAAATTCCCAAGATGTTGCTAGAGTCCTCACCTGACCTCTCGACTTGCTTGAAAAAGATGACGGAATTAATCTGTTAGCTAAAAGTTCAGTGAATAGCGAAGCACATATATTAGAATAAGTTTCCAAAACATGGATTGAAAAATGGTTAGCAAAAATATGGCATACGAAGTGTACGACAAGATCATAAAGAACAATGAACCATTTAACCAATAATGAATCTCAATGGTGATTACAACATGATATCCAACAATAACAGAGAAACACAATAATACCAAATAGTTACTACCAAGTGCCAGTGAAAAAACATCTCAAAATTGGATCCAATATCGAAACTTAGAACATTTGGGTCGTAGGTCTCACCCGGGTCTCTTCCCTAATGGTCGGAGTCGCCCGCACTCAGAGGATTGATTTCTATGGACTTTCAAAAATGATTGTTTCCAATAATATCCATAAAGTTCTCACCAAAAAGAACGTTTTGGAGCAGTGATTGAAAAGCGTGAGGCAAAGGTGAGGTGACAAAGCCCGTAAAAGCCTAGGCAATGAGGTGCGAAGCGAGGCGAGTGCCTCATTGAAGCGAGGTGAGCATTGTTAAAAAAAGATAGATATACTACATAAATGTGCAATATTCACTCATAATATCAAAGCTAGAGTACCGACAGCCCCTGTTTTCACTATTTCTCCCCTCAATCAGTCTTCTACGGCACCAATCTGCCTTCTGCACACCTCGCCGGCCTTTGTCTGTCTGTGGCGACACTTGCCGGACCGTCGCCTGTCCCGGGCAATCCTCGCTGGACCCTCTTTTGTCTCCATAGACCTGGGCAGACCTGTGTTTTCACTATTTCTCCCCTGAATCAGTCTTCTACGGCACTGATCTGCGTTCTGCGACACTCGCCTGTCTCCGGAGACCCTTGTCGGACCCCCTTTTGTCCCCGGTGACCTTGCGGAGCGGAAGTAGATGCACAATGAGATTCACCCTCGATTGACTTTCTTAGTGTTCTATATCTGATCTGTCTCCTATTGTTTCAAGAAATCCCTTCCTTCCAGATCAAATCAACCCGAGGTAAAAGGGATTCTTTCCCTGTCCTTCGACTGTCTTTCTTGCTCTCCATCCATTATATCCAATCTATGAGAAGGTATTATTCCCCAAAATCTTCAATAGCATATCTCTGGGGGTTGTTTTGAGCAATTGTTTTGACTGTTTTGTTCTCATATTTGCAACACCCAGCCACTGGCTACCATTGTTGGACTCTGCTAGGGTCGCCGGACTTCCTTTTATTTCTGAGAAGCTTGAACAGTCTTGATTTGTATCAGTTTTTGACCGTTGCATCAGTTTTTGACCTCCGACGCCTAGTCGAGCTTTTAAGTCGCCTCATGCCTAGTCGTTCACCTCATGTAACCTCGTCTCATCTCACTCCTCTTAGGCGAGACAGGGTCGCCTCACACCTAGGCGATCACCTACTCGCGCTTTTTCAATCATTGTTTTGGAGCAATAAATGATTTCACTAAATGGTTATTGTAATCAATTATGTGTTTCCAAACATCGATTATGAGTTTTCTAAATGGATAATTTTAAGGGTCATAGAGACATTTCGAAAGTATGTAACATGCTTAACCAATCACCTGGGTCCAAAGGTGATGCAATCGAACAACGCAAAATGAGACTAACTGAACAAAAATGGAACATCTATAATCACTTACTATGATAAGTATAGTGTTATCTATTGCAATCTTGGACTACCCTAATAAAATAAATAACTAAACACCAACTAAATCAAGCCAAGTTGCCAAACAACTACAAAACCCAAAACTCAAATCTCCAAGTCCAAGTTTTGTGTACTCATTTTTTTTTTAACGACAAAGTAATTTTATTAATCTTTGAATAAGCATTACAAAGACTAAAAGGAACAAGGATTAAATGGCATCACATCCCAATCATGTGCTAATCCAAGACCTAAAAGAGAGAAGGGCTTGAAAGAATAAGATACGTAGAGCGTGAACCAAGGTTCATAGGTGGATCAAAGTAGAATCTTGCAGATCCTAGTTCGCTTACTAATCGCTTTCGGGACCAGTCTTCAAAACCTAAATTGGCAAGCTGCCAACTAGGTTGAAGCCCAAGCACCAAAAGTGTTGGAACACCAAATGGGCCGAAGCCCTAAAACAATACCCAACCCAAAAAAACCTAAAACTCCTAACCCTACCAACACCCCTAACCGCTGCTCCCCAGCCACACCACTAGCCAAACATGCTCCACCACTGCCACCAAAACCACCCTTCCAAAACGCAACCCAACCTTCCAAAGAAGGCGGCCCAGCCACCATGCACCACCATCTACAGCCACTCTGGACCACTACACCACAGCAGCCACATCTAAGGGGACAGGCGCAGGTTGCAGAAGACGAAGCATGAGCATCGGACCAGATCCACTCGACGTTAGGCAAGATCGAGATCACCCATCAGTGAAACGGGTGGGATCATGCAACAGCACCCACTTGAAACTCCACCCCCGAGCAGAACCCTAGCAGGCGAAGAGACGAGAGAGGGGGAGAGTGTTTCTAGAGTGAGAGGGAGGGGAAGCTTCATCTACTATTGTTTTATAGTTCCATGTACTCATAAGTTCATAACGTCTACTAAATGCTAAAACACGTTCTTTACACAACCGCCAAAACACATAATCCCTACATTTATATAATAAATATAAAACTAGCTTCTATTTAAACTACAAACAAAAGATGCACATCAATTCACCATACACAGCCACACACCACAAGTCACAGCAACCCGCACCGCTACCACATAACTCCACCCATTTTATCAATATACCAAAAAGGTTCTGTCCTACCTACCAGTTCTATGAAATGAAATAGGTGAAAGGTATTTTATTTGATGGAGATTAATTTTCAATCCTATATTAGAGAACCAAGGACAGAACTCAGACGGTCTAAGACCACCAGAACATACCCTGTTGCTGCTCTATCTCCAAAAAGTTATCTCATAGTAAAACCCTAGTTTAATATAATTATACTTCAACACCACTACTACCCACGTAGCCACTTGCACTTTGCCCTTATTGTCAACATGGCTTGTGATGTTTGAGACAATATGTAAAGTTGTTAACGCAACTGCTCTTTTTCTGTTATTTTTATATTGGACCTAATGATCTTTGATAGTAGTCCCCCTGTAGAATATCTGAGCATAACCCTTAAATGATCTGCTAGGATCTTAATATTTTTTGACCTTTTAGAAACTGGGATACTTCTCTATCCAAAAGTGTTGCCATTTTCTTCAAGGAAGATTCAAGATTGCACAGCATGTTATCAGATGTCATTTTACTGTTGGTACTATCCCAGGGCCTTGATGATAAAGCTTGGCGAACGAAGCAAAGTAGTGTTCAACTTCTTGGAGCTATGGCTTATTGTGCCCCACAGCAACTCTCTCAATGCCTTCCTAAAGTTGTGCCAAAATTGACAGAGGTACCTCCATCAAAACATGATCTTGTCGTTTCCTAGTTTTGATTGGTAATTTTTCATTTCAGGAAACATTAAAGTTACTCTTTTGATTGCAGGTGCTAACTGACACGCATCCTAAAGTTCAGTCAGCGGGGCAAACTGCCCTTCAGCAGGTGGTACTTGGTTTTTATTTTGTTGCGTTTTTTGCCTTGCATTCTTGTGTAATTTCTTATTGTTTTGAGTATGTGCCCTATTCCTAGGTTGGTAGCGTGATAAAAAATCCTGAAATCTCTGCTCTTGTTCCTACTCTTCTAATGGGTCTTAGTGATCCCAATGACTACACAAAACATTCCCTTGACATCCTCCTCCAAGTAAGGATATCCACTTCATGCTGTCAATTATTATGCATCTATTCTTTGTTATATATTCAACTGAAGAATCCATAAACGGTACTTTGATTTGTTGCAGACGACATTCATTAATTCTATTGATGCTCCTTCGCTCGCACTTTTGGTACCAATAGTTCATAGAGGGCTGAGAGAAAGGAGTGCAGAGACTAAAAAGAAAGCTGCACAGATTGTTGGAAATATGTGTTCTTTGGTTACAGAACCCAAGGACATGATTCCTTACATACGTTTACTACTTCCTGAAGTTAAAAAGGTTTGATTTAACTCTTGGGTGGCTTGTGCGTTGCCCAATCTGATGATTGCTTGTAATAATTCATGACGGTTTTGAAATACAGGTTCTTGTGGATCCAATCCCTGAAGTTCGGTCAGTTGCTGCAAGGGCCATTGGTTCTCTCATACGAGGAATGGGAGAAGAGAACTTCCCAGATCTTGTTCCATGGTTGTTAGATACACTCAAGTCTGATGGTAGCAATGTAGAACGGTCTGGAGCTGCTCAAGGGCTAAGTGAGGTTAGAGTTTGTGGACTAGTGATTATTGTGTCATTTCTTTTTGGAACTCTGTTGTCCTCGGTAGTTTTCTGGTTCTTGGTGGAGAATTTAATATTATCTCATCAGCTACCTACTTGAATGAACTCCTTGATTTTGCTTTCATACGTAAGTCACGTTTATATTTGCAAAACAATACTTGTATTAACCTATGGTGGGCATTCAAAGTGTCTTATGGACATCGTGACAATACTGGATCCACAAATGTCTCCAGAGTCCACTATTAACACTACAATTACTCACCTCAAAAAATGTACGAATTTAACTTCGTGGGCTCAAATGCCAACGAGTGGAAAAAATATCACAATTGGATAATACGGCATAGTTCCATACGAGTAAAGGCAATAACATAAAATTTATAGCAACTTCGATTTATATCTCATTAATTCGAGTGTGCGCAACATTATTCAACAAGCTCCAAGTGGTGAAATTCCTGTTGGATTCAACATTGTGCTTAAGGTTACCCTAGGATGGCAGCATGGCGCCCTAGTCTTTTGCCTTACTTGATCATGAACAGAGTCACCATGATATTGAGTTATTCAGGGTCCTTTTTTCAATTCATTGAGCGCTGGACCTGTCAACATTTGTGGCTTCTCTTAGCCACCAGAATCACCACGTTCTTCTTGCAATGACTGGGATTGTCTTTTGGAATATAACACATAATCCAAGATACAAGTTATTGGTTTGAACTTTGAACAAGATGGATAATGTGACAATCTCAATGACGTTCGATGAGAGAATATCCAAACATGACATAATATGCATCAGCATGCTATCAATTGCGTAGAAAGGTACGTCTCTAGACTCTAAGGTAGATAAGCCATAGGTGCAATCATCCCAACAAGAGATAAGGACCAAGTGGAGACCAAAGACAGGAAAGCATGTTAATCCACTCACCTAAAGTTCGAAGGAAGCACGGTGAAAAAGGTTCCGCAAACCCCTCTCTCTCTCTCTCTCTCTAATGTGTTTGGTTTCCTGGATCGGGTGAACAATGTGGCATTCTCCAATTTATAATTCTGGAATTTGTACATATGTCAACATTCCATGCGTCAATATTCTAGATTTGTCCACCACCTCCTTAGAGCATTCTAGATTATGTAAGATGTTATCCACGCAAAAAATTCTTCTCCAAAAGACTATATCCGTCATTATTCTATTCCTGGTAGATTTCTCTTTAATGCTCCAAGATGCCCTGCTCTATGTTCTTTGAGGTTTTTGCATCTTCTATTATCTTCCAGGGCATTCTCAAACCTTCTATAACATTTCAGATTCTTTACATTCCAGACTCTTTTAAAGTATTCCACAAATTTTTGGTATCCTATAGAACTTTATGAAATCCTATAGTACTTTCATGAATTTCGTTTGCCAAATTCTTTGCAACCTTATTTGTTTATCACATGTCACCTGCAAATTTGTAAATGTGTTAGCTTAACTTCAATTACGAGAATTCCCATACGTTCATCAAAAGTTACTACCATGCCACTAGGCAAAAGTAGCTCGGGGTATTACAGGCTGCGTCTAAATGTATTGAAGACGGTTCTTTCCTATGAAGATGTTCAATGGAGAACAGAAGTCAGAATACACTCTCTTATCTGTACTTTGTCTCCTATGTGCGTCCTTATCTCAACATGACAGCAAAGACCAGAGGAGTTCTGATTGTTAGTCTTCATCGCCCCTCCTTTCAGGTTTTCTAACTGCATTGGCCACCTGTTGTACTAGAGGCTACTAGGTGTCTTTTAACCTCCCACTACAATGATAAATTTTACTGTTGAGCTCTTACTTGCATGAAGCGGAAGCGTGGGAGAGGAGTTAAGTAGAAGCGCCTATGGTTAGGAGCGCCGAGAGGAGCGTATATGTTCTACATATACCTTTTTTTCTTTTTAGATGGAATATAAGCTCACATATAAAGCCTGTCATTATAACAGCCCAAACAATATATAATAAAGTAGCCGAAACAAAGTGAATAGATAAGCTCCGTAGAATATTATAAGGCCCAAATTGAAGCCCCTTTCAATATAGTAGCCCTAACAGACCCATCATTTCTTCCATTTAATATAGAAGCCCATCTATAAACCCAATCATTTCCAACATTTTCTTCCATCGATCTGCTGGTGCTGTTTGCCTGACCTTCTTGTCGTGCTGCTCCAATCTATTACTGCTGTTGTCGTGGTCTAAGACTTCGCATGGGCACAGCTCGCTCCCATTGTGTTTAAGATCGCGCTCCTATCTAGATTTAGTCGTGTTCTCGTCATGAATCTCACTATGGAGCGCAAATTGCACTCCTGTGCCTGGACTAGGAGCACTCAAGTAGCAAGTAATTAGGCCAAATTTTGAGCTTCTATCTCCTCTTAAGTGGGTAGAGCTTTTGGCATTAATATTTTTTGGAATTGGATGAACTAATTGAGTTCAAACTACATCTGCATGGACTTTTGACCAAAGCTCCCTTAATTGAATATGATTGGGAGTTTTAGATAATTATGAAATTTTATTGTATTTGAAAGTGCACAAAAATTAACCACACTGACTAACATTTTCATTGATGTTACAGCTCGGAAATGTCTCCCCTTCCAATGAATGATTAACTTTTTAAGAAACAGAGGTCATCTATATGTTCATAGGCAGCAACTTCCTGAATACATATATGCATTAGCGTGGAATGATCAAGTAAAAACTATATTAGAGAGCTTGAAAAAATATTATTTCCAGTGCTCACCACTTGAAGTAGATACTTTTCTTATTGAATAGATTCCTGGATATTAGTAGAGTACTTGAGTGTTGTGTGATTATAGTGTTGATAGATATGTTTAGTTTGTCATTTTTCCGGCTATCTGTAGTTAAGATTATTATAGATGATTGAGAGCTGTCCCTTTTCTCTAGGTTTTGGCTGCACTAGGAAAGGTCTATTTTGAACAGATACTTCCTGATATCATTCGCAACTGTTCTCATCAGAAAGCATCAGTGCGTGATGGTTATTTGACACTTTTCAAGGTGAGGAGGATAAAATGAATATTTGGGATATGCAATGGCAGTAATTGCTTCATGAAATTTCTTTTGTTATTTGTTTCTAAATGTATTTCTTTTGTAGTATTTGCCAAGGTCATTAGGTATCCAATTCCAGAACTATTTGCAACAGGTGTTGCCTGCTATCCTTGATGGTAAGTAATCTTTTTCTCCTTGTCTTTGTGTTTTGTATCTATGTGTTCAGTTATTAAGTCACCATCATAATCGTTGCTCCTGCTTTGAGATGTTGTCTGGTTGTACCATTGTACAGGCCTTGCGGATGAGAATGAGTCTGTACGTGAGGCAGCACTCAGTGCTGGGCATGTCCTGGTTGAGCATTATGCAACAACGTACGTGCTTTTTGGTTGTGCATCTAATTGTTCCAAATTTCCACACGTGCTCTACATAATTCTGAAGTTGATCTAGGTGATGTCATCATTAAGTTCTAGGGATTACAAATTCATGGAGGTAATTAGTATCATGTTGGTAGCTTAAGCTTGTAATAAAGTACTTGAATATGCATGATAGAAGTTAGTTAATTATCATGAAAATGATGGACGTCATGTTTAGGGAATCAGTTTGCTTTGTATTAACACTTTTTTCTGACCATGTCAGGTCATTGCCCCTGCTCCTTCCAGCTGTTGAAGATGGTATTTTCAGTGATAGTTGGCGTATTCGACAAAGTTCTGTTGAATTGTTGGGTGATCTCTTGTTCAAGGTACATGCTACTCATCCTTGTCAAGGTTATCTTCAAGGAATATATCTTTCCTATTATCTGAGATGGCCGATATCTTTTAGGTAGCTGGAACTTCTGGAAAAGCACTTCTTGAGGGTGGTAGTGATGATGAAGGTGCAAGTACCGAGGCACAAGGACGTGCTATCATTGAGGTTCTTGGAAGAGAGAAGCGTAATGAGGTTCTTGCTGCATTGTATATGGTTCGAACTGACGTGAGCATAACAGTTCGGCAGGTACTTATCGTGTTAATGAAATGACTTGATTTGCTGTTAGTATATTCTGGCCCCTTTTAGATTTTTCTTTTTGGTCATGTAGACTGAAGTCTCTTCCTCTTTCAGGCTGCCTTACATGTGTGGAAGACCATAGTTGCAAATACTCCAAAGACTCTGAAGGAAATTATGCCAGTGTTAATGAATACTTTGATTACTTCTCTTGCATCGCCTTCCTCTGAAAGGCGCCAGGTCTGCCATTGCTCTTTTAGTGTTTTTTGGCTATCATGGAGCTTCCACAGTAGATACTGATGTGTATATTTTTTCAGGTTGCTGGGAGATCACTTGGTGAGCTTGTTAGGAAGCTTGGAGAGAGAGTGTTACCTTTGATCATTCCAATTTTATCACAAGGGCTAAATGACTCTAATGGAAGTAGAAGACAAGTGAGGGTTTTTCCCCTTTAAATTCCAGTTTACAAATCTTAGCTTTCCTTTCTGCTCCAGCCCGATAAATATCTCTTGGGGATGTGGCTGACAAATATGCTTCTTTTTTCCTTTTTTGGCAACTGTTGTGAGTCGTGACCGACTAATTTCACATAATTATGCGACTCACTAACTCAACAAAAATATACGGCTGGTGGCAATAATAAGCTTTTTCCATTTACACTCTTATATTGTTATGAATCTTCTTGTTGTCGGTGTTTGTGGCCAAATGCAACTTACTTAGATATTTTTGGTAGGAAACTTGGTTTGGGGTCCTAATGATATTCGTTAGCTCGTGGTTGATGGGTGCTCAACTTGTAATACAAAAGACAGTACAGTAGATTTTCAACTTCCTCCTTTTAAATTGTTTCATAAAATATTATATCTTGAGTATATAGAGTATTGTCAAATCAGAAGACATTTCGTGTTTTTGTGTTTCATCTTTTATGTATTGAACTGGGATATGTGTCACGTATCAGGGAAAGTAAGTATAAGTTTGACAGTTAGTTACACAACATACATTACATAATCTATTTCATATCTGAATGGCAAATTTGAGGATATAAATTTTATGAATTTCTACCTTACAAGATACTAGACAAAAAGATATTAGGGGTATCTTGGAGTTCAGTTCCACTCTTCATCCATAAAGTCAATTTTATCCTCCAACGTAACATGAGAGGCTTTAATTTATCTTTGTTAAAGCATCCAACTTCAAACCAATTGGCAAAGAGTAGAGAGGATGTCCAGGCTCATATACTAGTTTTGGAGGAGATAATTAACCAATGTGGGACAAATCCCAACACTCCCCTGCACGTGCGAACCCTGACTTGCATGTGGAGAGGTAAACAAAAGATCCGGAACACACGGATCACAATGAAATAAAGTGCAACTATGGCATAAACAAAGGGGAAAAGCCTCTGAAAGCCTAGCTTTAATACCATCTTAAAGCATCCAACTCCAAACCAATTGGCAAAGAGTGGAGAGGCTGCCCAGGTTCATATACTAGTTTTGGAGGAGATAATTAATCAATGTGGGACAAATCCCAACAATCCTCGTCATATTTCTTTTCCTTAAAAATTGCATGTTACGTTCTCTATATTTTCTTAAGACATCATTAAGGTTTCAATATCTCCATCTTTTATGTTTTTAAATGATTTGCCTAGAAGGAAAAAATTGCTAGGTTATAGCTTTCCCAAATAAGTTTGATTACTGCAATTGATGATGTAAATCCTAGGTTATAAATACTTGTTATATGCAGCCAAGGTAACAGCAGGTTATACTACTAAGATGGTATTACTGTAAATCCCCTGTCTTGGTATGAGTGAGTATGTAGGAGAAGGTTTAATCATTAGAGACTTAGAGGGGTAAAAAGTGATCAGGGAGGTAGTTAGTCTTGTTGTTTTGTGGAGTTTGTACTGATCTTCTCTTATTATTCTATTTGCATGTAAGGTAATTCATAACTGCTTTGAATCTAAGCCGCTGACTCTACATATGACTTTTATCTCATCTCATTGTGAGCATTAGTTGTTTTGTGGATTTTGTACTCATGTTCTCTTATTGTGGTTATTGTAAATTTGTAATATTCTATCTTTTTCCCACATCGGTGGGTTAGAAGAAGATTCACTGATTTAGAATGCATCACGATGTACTACCAAATAATTTGGGGTTAAACATTTTGGGCCACACTGTTATGTGGACCGGTAAAGTGTGAATCTTTACACAAGTTCTATGAAAATGTTAATCTATGTGGCAACTGGTAAGGCATGAACGTAAAGAACTTATCAGCAAAAAGGTAGTGTTTTCCAAGAAAGAAGGGATATAAAGGAATATGAAAAGGGCGTGTCCAATGCATGAAGCTCTCGTATATGCGGAATCAGAGTCTGGGGAATAGAAATTTCATAGGAGAGTGGTTAGAATGTCTTATGTCGTGAAAGTATGCTAGTTGATGGTCGTGATAAATGTTTAGTGCAGGACTTTCCTTTTCTATTATTTGTTCCTTTTATTCCTCTTCAGCCCCTTTCTTCTTGGTTTTGTTTTCTAGAAACAAAAGGTTCTATTTGTTGGTCCAGAATAGCAACAAGTATGAGCTTTTCTTTCTAATCTTGTCAATCTGTTGTGTTAGTTTGCAAGTCTAATTTTCTCTGCACTTACAGGGTGTGTGCATTGGACTGAGCGAAGTGATGGCCAGTGCCGGCAAGAGTCAGTTATTAAGTTTCATGGATGAGCTGATTCCTACCATCCGTACAGCTCTTTGTGATAGGTCTGTTGATATCTTCTTTGTATGTGATGTTGCCCATAGTAGATCATATTTCTTTCATGGTGAATGAGATCTTATGGTGCTTGTATTTATTTAATAGCATGCCCGAGGTTCGTGAGTCAGCAGGCTTAGCATTCAGCACACTTTATAAGGTGCTCTTCTGATGTTTTCAAATTTCAAGTATCTTAGATCCCATTTGTCTTGGGATTTTGGATTTGGATTTGGATTTGTAGGTAATGAGTGTAGAGAGAAATAGAGTAATGATTGAAAATATGGGTAATGATTAGAGAGAGAGAGAGAGAGAAAATGAGAGTAATGATTAGAGGAAAATAGGATAATAATTAGAATCCAAAATCCAAAACCCTTAAACGAATGGGGTCTTAGATGTTTATTTTGCCTAGTACAAATGACCTGCAAATGAACTCAATTATCATGATGTAGAGTGCTGGAATGCAAGCAATTGATGAGATTATCCCAACACTTCTGCATGCTTTGGAGGATGATCAAACCTCTGATACGGCTCTTGATGGCCTCAAACAGATCTTAAGGTTAGGATATTCCATGTCTTGCATTAACTGCTGCACTTTTTTAGATGTTTTGTTGTCCTAAAAGTTCTTTATTCGTGAATTTTAGTGTCAGGACTACAGCTGTTTTGCCTCATATTTTGCCCAAGCTTGTTCATCTTCCTCTGTCGTACGTATACAGATCTCCTTTACCTTGGCATTGGTATATTTTTGAGTTTTATGCTTTGTGCTAAGACTTTTGGTTTTGTTTCTAGCGCATTCAATGCACATGCTTTGGGAGCTCTTGCTGAGGTTGCAGGACCTGGTTTGGACTTCCATCTCAGTACTATCGTTCCCGCATTACTTGCGGCAATGGGTGATGATAACATGGTATGGAAAATTTTAAGTTTACTCTCCCTGACAAATTGTAATGAAGGCGGCAATGTTGGATATTAATACCTTTCTAATTTGAATTTGAGTGCCTTATATGCATGTCCCCTCACAAAGTTAAAACTTCCAAAAGAGATGGGGGTTGTAATTTTTTAGTACTCCTCCGTCCCATTTTGTTTGTTTTTTATGGGGATTCCAACCTCTTAAAATTGTTGAGATTTCCACGAGCACCCTTTAAAAAAAAATTAAAATGCAACCCCATGCACTTTAAGTCTAATTAAACTTTTTATGGGGTAAAATTGGAAGGTTGCTTTATTTTGGTTGCTATTTTCGGAAATAAAGCAAACGATGGCCCAAAATGGAAAGATGAGCAAACAAAATGGGACAGAGCAGTACTTGCTTGTGATGACAATATTTTTGATATGATAGTCATCGAGTTGTTTTGATCCTTTTACTATGGTAATGGACATTGCCTGGCTTCTGTTTGGAAACTTAGGAAGTTCAAACTTTGGCAAAGAAGGCTGCAGAGACTGTTGTCTTAGTCATTGATGAGGAAGGCATAGAACCATTGATATCAGAGCTTCTCAAAGGAGTTGGCGATCATCAGGTATGTTTTTGCTGTGGAATATTTGGTGATCTCCCTCTCTCTCTCTCTCTCTCTCTCTCTCTCTCACTTCTTTTTGGTTGCAGGCTTCTATTAGACGAAGTTCTTCATATTTGATTGGATACTTCTTCAAAAACAGCAAGTTATATTTGGTCGAGGAAGCACCAAATATGATATCCACCCTGATCATTTTGCTCAGTGATTCAGATTCAACTACTGTTGCGGTAATTCGTTATAATTAATTTTGTTTTGCTTTTCCTATTCTATGTTGCAATTAGGTTCTTATCAAATACCTGATAGGTTGCTTGGGAAGCTTTGTCGAGAGTTGTCACTTCAGTTCCGAAGGAACTTCTTCCTTCGTATATAAAGTTAGTTCGTGATGCTGTTTCTACATCCCGAGATAAAGAGCGTAGGAAAAGGAAGGTAAGTGCATAGTTGCACTGCATAAGGATGACCAAAATGGAGGATGCTCTGAGCTTGCAGTCAGTTTCTTGGGGCTTAGACTCTTATGTAATTTGATTGTCCTCAAGTTTGTTTTCCTTTTTTCTTTTTGTAAAACGACATGCAGGGAGGGCCAGTTGTTATACCTGGGTTGTGTCTCCCGAAAGCTCTTCAACCCTTGCTTCCTATCTTTCTCCAGGTATTCCTGCTTATCACAGTTGTATTCTCTACCTGAAGATGCTTTTGGATAATTTTATATTTCCTATCGTAATTTCATGTCTTTTCCATTTGCTTAGTTTAAATGTTGAAGCAATGTTCCATGCTTTGATGAACATACTCGTGGTCTATGGACTCTCTTGCTTAGTTTAAATGTTGAAGCAATGTTCCATGCTTTGATGAACATACTCGTGGTCTATGGACTCTCTTAAAAATCTTGAGTCACTTGATTCTTGACTCCAGGAATGTGTCTGTCATGTATCTTTGTGCATTCTTTTGTTTAAATTCTATTATTATTATTGATGAAATGGTCTGAGGCACGTTATAAACAATATTTTACCCTGGACAAGAAGCACATATAGAGTAAGAAATATTACCATTTTCCTGTTCTTGGACGCCTGGGAAATAAGAAAAGCAGTAAAACCATGGACATGGATTTTGGCAAGCTTTTGACATGCAAAGATGGTACAAGAAAAACACAAGAAAATTTAGATAGAGGTCTGGGTTATGATCTCTGTGTTAGGTAAGTGTGCATAAGTTCAAATGCAAGCAGACTCATTCATCCAACTTGAAATCATTTGTTGTACTACTTTTATATGGGGATCAGGTGATGCATGATACAGTTAAAATAAATAAATAAAGGATCTGTTGGTGGACAAATATTTTGGTTTTGAGATGATTTATTGCGTTATGGTCACTAGGTTATGTTTTCTCCTATTTAAAACAAATGCAGCTGTTGCATTTTTTGAAATTGAAAATTTTGGCATTTTTGACAACAGGATCTGTGTCCTTTTCTGACTATCTTTGTCCGAATATTTTGGATTCTGATTTGCTGTTTCATCTCCAGGGTCTTATGAGTGGATCAGCAGAATTGAGAGAGCAGGCAGCTCAAGGCCTTGGGGAGTTAATTGAAGTGACAAGTGAACAAGCACTCAAGGAGTTTGTTATCCCCATTACTGGGTATGAATGACGATTTTTTGTTGTTGATGGGAGTTCAAGTTATACGTCAAATGTTTTCATGTCAGTTAATAGATCCATCTATTGTGACTTTCATGAAAATCGAGATTTCAAGAAGCTTAAGAGCAGTTTGAGGATGCTCTGTCAAAGAGTAGGTAAATTTTTTGTTTCGAATGCTAACCTTTGTGATGCATTCTTTTTATTTGCAGGCCTCTTATCCGGATAATAGGCGATCGGTTCCCTTGGCAGGTGAAGAGTGCTATTTTGTCAACTTTGAGTGTCATGATATCGAAGGGTGGAATGGCCCTCAAACCTTTCCTTCCGCAGCTTCAAACAACATTTATCAAGTGTCTGCAGGATAACACAAGGTAGGATTGAAAGTGTTCTTTTTAGCATTTTTTCGCCAAACAAGAGGGCCTTCACTGAGTTATAATTACTGTCCGGATGTTATTTGATCACTTTCTTATTGCATATGCACTTGTTGATTACTTTTGTAGACTACTCAGTGGAACTTTTGTTTGCTTGGTTTTCACTTGCGGAGTTTTGGTTATTTGACCACGATGCATTAGTTGCTTTTTGCTTATACATAGTGCAGCCTGCTTGGCCCTTTATCTCCTATACTTATGAAATGCCATGCCATTCCAGGACTGTTCGCTCGAGTGCTGCCCTAGCATTAGGGAAGCTTAGTGCACTGAGTACCAGGGTTGACCCTTTAGTTGGCGATCTTTTATCTAGTTTGCAGGTGATACTCGTACCATTTGGCCTTTTCACTTATTTGATTTTATGAGCTTCACATTTTAACTCTTGTGATATTTGTTTATCAGGCATCAGATGGTGGTGTCCGAGATGCTATTTTGGCTGCCTTAAGGGGTGTCCTCAAGCATGCTGGGAAGAGTGTGAGCAGTACCTTTAGAACTCGTGTCTACATTGCCCTTAAAGATTTAATTTATAATGATGATGACCAAATTAGAGCCTCTGCTTCAAGTATGCTGGGCATCATTTCAAAGGTTTGTGCAATTTAGACTGATATTTTGTTCAAGTACAATTGTTAAACGCTGAATTAATTCTTCCTCTTTTATGCATGTTCAGTCATAGAATGTGCTGATGTTGGTTCAGGCATAAGATTCAAACAATGACTTTGGGTTGTACAATGTCAACCAAAATTTTGTTACTCAAGTTATATAAAATTGAGACGCGCATTCTAAAATGTGATTCAGAGAGTCCACAATCATAGATATAGTGATCGAGATTGATCCCAAAACTTTTTTACCTTTTTCAAAGGTTTCCTTTGGAGAGAGAATAAAACATATCTAAGGAACAATCAAGAGAGTGGAGTGTTTATTCAGAAAATGTAAAATAAATGGGCAATATTGCTGCTAGAAATATGTTATACATGATGTAAGACATTAATGTTATGCATCTTTTCTTGCCAGAACAAAACCTCCGAAGCACCTTAATTCAAATTTTGCTGACTTTTACCACATTCTAGAGCATGCGCATACTTCGTTAGCTGTCTCATTACATTTCCAGATAGCAAAGAGATTGCATTTTCATGATCCTAGGATCTCTCTTGATTTGTTTCAGAGACTAAAGTTTTAATTATGTTTTTATACCTTTAAGTTATCAACCTAACTCTCAATTCCTGATACGTCAGTACATGGAAGACGGCCAACTCTCGGAGCTGCTTGATGAACTCTTAAATTCAGCTTCGTCTTCTAGCTGGTCTGCTAGGCATGGCTCAGTACTTGTAATCTCTTCCATGCTTAGGCATAATCCTTCGATGCTTTGTGCATCTCCAAAGTTCTCAATTGTCGTACATTTTCTTAAAGAGAGCTTGAAAGATGACAAGGTATTACCTCTTTTCGAAATGACATTTTGTTTTGTTGATATGCTTGGTTTTTGATGAACTTTTCATATAGTTCCCTGTTCGTGAATCATCAACGAAAGCATTAGGAAGGCTTCTACTTCATCAAACTCGGAGTGAACCCTCGAACACCAGTGCACATCTGGAAACTCTTATATCCTTGGTAACAGCAATGCAAGATGACTCAAGTGAAGTCAGAAGAAGGGCATTATCTGCACTGAAAGCAGTTGCCAAAGTACATGCTTGACCATTTGCCTTTTGAACTGTAATGTACTTCTGGAATCTTGTTAAAGAATTTTGAGGTAGTTTAACATTGGAGTTATATACCAGGCTAATCCTACAGCAGTTATGAACCATGTTGCGATATATGGGCCTGCACTGTCGGAATGTTTGAAAGATGGAAATACTCCTGTGAGACTCGCTGCAGAAAGATGTGCATTGCACTCCTTTCAATTGGCAAGGGGTATATTCTTTTGCTGCATTTCTGTTGTGTCTGACTATATATTGATCCATTTCCCTTCTCTATGTAATCTGATACATGGATTTGACCATTTTTAGTGCGACTTTATATATCTTTGAACAAATAGAGTGGAATTTGACATTTTTATTCCCGGTTTTCCAGGCACTGACAATGTGCAAGCTGCTCAGAGATTTATATCAGGCTTGGATGCAAGGCGATTATCGAAGTTTGCAGAACACAGGTATGTAATCACCCATTCCTTTGTTTTGATTATGCAGCTTCCCTTTACCTTGCAAGTTTCCTACCCTTGGATGCTCTATAACTATCAATAAAATACATGCACAACGGCAGAATATTTACATATGTGCCTGTGCATATAACCGCACAATTAAAGACAAGGGAAGAAACTGAAAAACTAACTTAAAGGAGTAAGCTCAACCTGGTTGCATTGTTGTGGCCCATACTCAAACTTTTCTGGTCTGTACACGTGTTTATGGACCAAATTATGTGCCATGCACAACTTATCTGTGTAAATAGTATGGATTCCCATTTTGGTTCGATCTACATACGAATAAATGACAAATGTAAACGTAAATCTGGTATATAATAAACAAACTAGCAACCGGAAAATAATTGGTAAGTTTTTGAAAATTTCCTTATACAGTTCAAAATCTACCATGGTTAATGCTTGTCTTTTTAAAAGCTATTTAAGTAGATTTTTATTCCATGGTATGAAATGTATGTATGTTATCTATAAAAAAGAAATACGTTCATTAGAGTAGAGAAGAATAAAGGAGGAAACTAAGGGAGACCAGCTTGTCCATATGTGGTATGAGATACATTAAAAAAACCAGTCACACCGCAGACTTTGCAATTCCATAGAGATGGGACACGTGTTTGAATAACCTGTACAGAGGTAATGCAACATAAATCTAACTAACTTGAAAAGTGGTACATTTCTTAACAGACCATAATAGCGTATTATAGTTATTGAATAATGACATTCTAATTAATGAAATACAATTGTAAAATATTGCAATATTTATGATGTGTATGTCAGTTGTGTTCCCTATAATGGAGTGTCTATAAAGTGCCCTTGCATTTGGACTGCTTTCTTTGAGTCAGTCCGGTTGTTTAAAAGAGTGGGTTCCCCACTTTCTCTGACCTCGTGTCAAAGATAAAAGGGCTTTTATCCTTCTCTGAGTTTCATAATTGGCATTCCACAATTACCAACACAGAGAGGGAATTCATGAGGAAATCCGATTCCACAGAATCAGTTATTCCTACTTTTTGGATTGTGTAGATCGGTACTTTGAACACGTTAATAAAGTGTCGGACACGCTTTTAGGGTTGTCTGTCCGTCACGACGTGCCTCTTTCGTAGAAATGTCTGCTTCGATAGACCACCTCTCTACCACTAGACTACCATGAGTTCTTTACACAGTCACAACCGATTTATCACTGCCTATAAACCAACTCCCTAACACAGTGACTCCCCACCTCCACTGCCATTCCTCCACTTCAATAATCACCACTCCACCGGTGTCACCAGTTGCCACCACCTTCACCTGGCGTGTTTGTTCTTCATAGGGCCGCCACCACCAACACATCACCAATATAATGTAAAGACTCTAAGACACAATTATGAACAGTAAATACCTGTTTCATCTTCGTATCAATCACTTTGTTATCACACTCCATTTTCAGCTTAAGACTCAATATTCAGTTTTGAGTACTTAAATTTCAGCTCTCAATATTCAACTATCAGATTTATCAAACAGCACTATACTGGATAATATGGTGATCCCATAATCAAATTCTGGTTTCTTAAGCCATTTGTGGGATATGTTTATGCAGCGATGATAGTGAAGACAGTGAAGATGACTTGTCGAGTGGCTGATAAAATGTTGGTTCCATGGTTGGTACTAATTTTGGTTCTTCCACAAGGATGGAAATCTTTGTTCAGTTCGAAATGATCAAGAAGCTGCAGCCCGCGGCAGTTTTGTGGTAATTGAGAGGAAACTGTGTTGTACAGCAATAGAAGAGGATTACACCCATTTTTTCACAGGGTCCTCTTTTCATAGTCAATTTAATCACTATATCTGACATCACAAGAGTTGTATTTGACGGATGAAGGCATAGAGTTGTCCTATTTTTTCTGTGGCTTTTGTCTGGAATTTTGGTTGCTTAAAGTGAAACCCATAGATAAAACCGAGATCATGTTGTGATTGCATTATCGTAACCCTCTTTAATAAAACTTTAGGCTGATTGTTGAACAATTCTCTCTGTTCCCAAACTCTTTAACTTAAGCAAACCCTAAACTTTGCATTCTGTCGTGTCACTACCAACTGCCACTACCCTCCGGCTGTTCTGTTTGTGAAATCCCAGTCTTATTGATGAATACTATGACAACAAATTAGGGGCAATGAATCTTTCATTTGATTCAGTATATATATAATACATATGGTGAATTGCGTAAGTGGTCCCTATATATATTTGGAAACAAGACATATTTGACATGTTTTTAAATTGTCGCGAGAAAACCTACACGAGTTAGATGATAATAACATATCAGTTGTTATTGAAAGGCACAAAGAAATAGTCGTATGATTTCTGCATGTTATTGTTGTAATATCTACTCAAATTAATACTATCTTCTTCCCAAAATGAGAATTTACAAACAATATTACTCCCTCCGTCCCATAATATTTGTCCGTTTAGCAAAACAAGGACGTAAAAATAATACAATTATTGCAAGAAAAATTAAATTTTTTTTCAATAATTCACTAGATATCGATGAGTTCTTTTAATTTATGAAAAAAGTTTGAATTTTTTCTTGAAAGAAATGCATTATTTTTGAGTTCTCGTTTTGTAAAATGGCCAAAGGTAGTATTTTTTTAAAAAAAATTCAAAGTTTTTCTGTTCTGGGATTAATTCAATAATATAGCGGAAAAGAACATAGGTTTCCTTTTCCAGAGTTGTTGCGGACGGATATAAATATAAAAAAAAATGTTGCAGAAATCGTGGGGTTTCTGCCATGGCCATTTGTGGGCCCAGTCGTGTGTTCTTTGTGATAATTTGAATTGTTCATTTTATAGAGCTCGTAAAACAGTGTATTTACGCAAAAAAATCAGCTTTATTGGACATTCATAAATATATATCAAAAATTGAATTTTGATTTATAAAACGGACGGCTTGGATTCTGTCAATTGTTTTTAAGTTAAAATGTGCATTTTGGACAAAAATACATTAACATACACCGCAAAAGATCGGATTAAGCAAGCCTTCTAGGGCAAGACCCTACTTGCTGGTTTTTCCACAGGATGAAAGCATGATATACTTGCAACCAGATCAAAAAACAATGGGTGGCTGGCAAGGGGGGAAGGGAAGCGGGCTGTTGGCTGTAAATGGGTCTCACATCTACATTCAAAGCAGATGGAACTGGGGGGATTCCCTACCTGCCGATCTAAATGGCAGAGAAGTTTTCATATATATAATTGAAGCATGAGCGAAAGAAAAGGGGGGCGCTAAAGGGGGGTTGGGGGTGGTCAGATTCTAATTGAAGCATGAGTTAGTTCAGAGTCGGCAAGGGGAATCAGTGAATGACTTGTCTGTTTTATAAATCAAAAATTCAATTTTTGATATAATTATGAATGTCTGATACAGCTGATTTTTTTGCGTGAATACACTATTTTGTGGGCTTTACAAGATGAACGGTTTAAATTACCAAGATGAACGCACGGTGAGGCCCACAATGGGAGACGGAAACCCCATGATTTCCACTTCATCCGGAAATAATTTTTTCTCTTCCTTTTTCTAGTGAATATTTATGCGGTTTAAAAAAAAAATTATTTACAACCAACAACCAAACACTCTCTCTCAAGAGAGAGAAGAGGCGCGGTGGTAACTTTTGCGGCACGACTACCCCATCCCATCGCACGGTTTCAGCGCTCTGTTTCACGCGCATTCAATCTCACCATTCGTCTGGGCAATCCGTGAACAAAGAGATTGAATTCGGTGGGAAAGCGATGAGACAGAGGGCTGGGGGTTGACTTTTGGTAACTTTTACTGGATTTGTGATTAGCAGTCAATTTCTGGGTTTCCCTGTCTTCATTGTAGGGCATGTGCTAGGGGAGGGCGAAGCTATTAAAGGGGCCTCTGTGTCTGTGATTTCTTCCATTGTGAAGTTTGTTCTTTCCTTGTAGTTGGCACTGAAATGGGCATTATTGTCATCAAAAGGAAGAGAGGGGTTTCAACTCGACATCTTCTTCTTCTCCATTTTCTCTTCTCGTCTGCCATTTTCTCTGGAAAAGTTGTGGGTTTAAATACAGTACTACCAAGCATACAAGGAAAGTTGGAAGCTTGAGACTTTCCAGGACTCAAAGGCACTTGGAGAAGATCAACAAGGCTCCTGTCTTCGCCATAGAGGTACGTTTATATAGATGGATCAATTAGGTTTTAGTTTTTTTTATATGATTTTTGTTTTCTTGATTAGTTGGGTATTTTTAATGGTATTTTGTTTGATCTTTCTCAGAGCCCTGATGGAGATATTATCGATTGTGTTCATAAGAGAAGACAGCCAACTTTAGATGATCACCCTCTCCTTCAAACTTACAAGATCCAGGTACAGAAGTCAACAAAACTTCTCTCTCTCTCTCTCTCTCTCTCTCTCTCTCTCTGTACTTGGGTTTGAATTGAATGGTCTCAACTACCAACTAATTTTCGTGATTGGTGTCTGTTAATGTGGGCACCAAAAGGGGGAGGGGTGTCCGAAGGGGACGGTTCCGATACGGAGGAGCACGGTGGACGATGTGCTGAGGGCCAAGTCTTCGTATGAACTTGGGAAGAAGCAAGTGAAAACAAGAAGACCAATGATAAAAACTAGGAATACTGGCAGTGCACCATGAGGTATGCTTCCTAACTATCTTTTAATTAATTGCTCAACTGTTTTGTTTTCTTTTTTCTTCTTTTACACCCTCTTACATTTTAATAGCCGGATTTGTGGGTCAGTTTTTTTTTTTTTTCAATTTCACCAAAAAAACACGGCAACTACAAAAACAACGGGGCATCCCCCTGAACAACAATACAATGAACAACAAGACTATACAAGTTAGCCATTATTTATCCTAAAAACTCTAGAGCTAAGTAACCAATCATCACAAATTTGCCTATTAAGGCAAGAAAACTTTACAGAATTGAAAGAACAAAAAAAAAAAAAAACTCTAGAGCTAAGTAACCAATCACCACAAGTTGATCTGCGGGTCAGCTTGTGCGCACCTTGATCGACTAATTCCGAAGCTTTAGAAGTTTACGACTGAACAAACCCTGAAGTGGCGCCAAGGCTCAGAATGTTTGGTTTTCGAAGAATTCAAATATGCGATCTCATGTGTGGAGGACATGAGATCATTTGTCTGTTCTCATACTCACTGTGGAGGACATGCCAAACCCTTTTTTTTTTCACTGTTTAGTTGAGTCCATGTGATTGGTTACTTCCAATAAGAAATAACTTCAGAGCACAAAATTAACAAGAGAGAAACTTACACGACTCTGCGCAATCTCATCCGTCCATTTCGGCAGTCAATTGTTAAGATGTATTTTTAATTTTGACCGATAAAAAAATACTATTTTTTACCGGTCAAAATTTATTTTCAATCCACAAAAGACTTCACCACATCCCTCCCCCGGCCGCCTTATCTGACTGGAAATGGATTTGTCGAATTCCTTCGACTCCGAGAATTCAACACTTCCTGTGGCTTGCTATTAGCCTATTCCTCTGAGGCTTGTGCAGGAGGTATCGTCCGAGATGACAAAGGAAACTTGGTCACGGGTTTCTCTTGCAAACTCGGATTGATTTCTTGCTTAGCAGCTGAGATATGGGCTCTCTCTATCATGGACTTCAGCAGCTTCTTAATTAAGCAAACAAAAATTCGGGCCGGTCTCCCTTTTTTGGTGGACTTCCCTCGCACTCCAGCCCAATTCTAAAAGGAACGAATAAGGACGGCCCATTTTTCCCTACCCGGAATACCCCTGGACTTCCCTCACCCAATACCACAAGGCTGGTCTCTACGACTATCTTCGTTCCCGTCGACTATCTTCGCACTCCAGTCTAGAGCTTTCAAATCGAGTCTACAACTTCCGAATCGAGTCTACTTCGTCGTTCGCATGGTCTCTTTCACTTACAAAGATTTAGGGTTTTGATACTGGAATGACACCTTGTTGCAGAATGCTAGCTACAATGGGGAGGAAATATATGTATTTTTGTATTTTCGTATATTATTGCATCCCCTGTGTCTTTGTTCCCATCGTCTATCTTCATATCAAAGAATTTATGTTTTCGTAAGTCTAGCACTTATAATTGAAAATACCGCACAAGGTGTATTCATGCTTAAATTATTGATGATTACTGTAGTAGGTGTACATTATTGATATTTACTATAATAGGTGTTGTACATAGTGTAAAAGTCTATGACAGTATGAAGCAGAAGAACCAAA
>BPLS01000618.1:402159-459062 GCA_019656275.1 Rhododendron kiyosumense
TTTGGTTCTTCTGCTTCATACTGTCATAGACTTTTACACTATGTACATCACAAAAGAGATAGCTGGCACGATCACATGGGTGTCATTCTGGATCATCTGAACTACTTTCTTCAGTTTTGTCAGTCAAGTGATACTGGGTCAAAAGATAGCGAATATTTTGGCGTCACTCTTCTGGATAAGTATCATTGAATTTCCAATTTGCAGTTTCATAATGAATGAGAGATGATGGAACTTCTGCAGGTGTCAATCCATTGAGTGAACACAGTGTTTGAGTCATGACCAGATAATTTCCACTATGGATCTCAATGCTCGGAGACTCTTGATATGCCGAAAGGAATATAGTGTGGTACTCCTTTCGCCAAGTGATAGAACCATCTAGATTAGGAAGATATCTGTTGTTGCGACTTGTCTAAAAAGAAATTGGAGATCTTCATCGGCACTGGTGGAGATTTGCCTAATCTTCTGCTGCCAGTAAGGTATGCTTCGAAAAGTAAGAGAAATTTCAAAAAGAAATCTTCTGGAGGATGGACCTGATTGAACGCTGCATGTGCCAGATAAACCAACACGACTGATTTATTGAAACTGACACTTATACTATACACATCGACTAAATACCATAAGAGAAGGTAGGCTTCTTTTTTGAAATAAAAGACATTTTGGTAAGATACTTCAAACTGGGTGAGAAAGGGATAGATAGGATGAAAAGGTAGACCTTTTATGGGACCTTCATCAAAACCATACTTAAAAATACAGAGATGTTAAAGGTTTTGACACATTTGGACACATCTAGAAAGAATGGTTAATTCTAAAAGATGACACTGAAGGTGGATAGGAAGATTAACTGGGTGAAAACAGGAAATCATTGAAAAACAATCAGGGACAAATGAATGGGATTTTGTTTTTGAAAACTGGTTGATTTCTTTCCTGAGTCTAGACAGAAAATCTGGAAGGACATTTGTTTTTCCCTTTATGTGAACAGCATCAAAACTCCAATTAGAAAACCAATTTGCCTATCTGAGTAACTGTGCCTTTGGAAGGTTCTTTTGTTTGAACTTGAGCATGCTGGAAAAACACATCATATCAGTCTCAATTAGAAAATGATGACCGATTAGATGAAATTCAAATTTCTCAATGCTCATTTTGAATGCCAGAATTTCTTTGTAAATAGAGTGGTAATGAAACTCTGCTGGAGAGAATGCACCACTCTTGTATCCACAAATTCTGCGCTTCTGTTCTGAATTTTCTTCCAAAAGAACTGCTCTCCAATATAGATCAGATGCATCTGTCTGAAGAACCCTTTTTCCATCTGAAGGTATGGTTAATGGAGGAAGAGTTTTGGATATGGCTTTAAGGTCTGTGACAGCTTTGATACAATGGGTTGACCAAGGAAGAGGGTTTTTCTTTAGTAGAGCTGAAAGAGGAGTACGGTATTGGGTAAGGTTGGGGATGAATCAGGCATATAGTAAACGATTCCAAGGAACTGTTGAACTTGTTTGACTGTGAAATTTTCATTTGGAAAATGGTCAAGTTGGGAGGCTATATGAGGTTGGAGGGTATATTGACGTTTAGAGATATGCCTCCCGAAAAGATCAATTTCTGGTTGAGCGAGAAGCATCTTTTTCTCTGAAAACATAATACCATGGGTTTGAACCAGGGAGTGAAAGATTGTAGTAAGACAGTATGAGACTCAATATCTGGGGAGAAGAGGATGATGTCATCAATGTAGACGAGTGCTGAGGACAGAATGGGAACAAATATTCGAATCATGGCCTTTTGAAACAAAGATGGGGCTATTTTTAATCCAAAAGGCATGACTGACCACTGGAAGTGGTGATCTGGAATACAGAATCCAGTTTTGGGGCAATCATCTGGATGGATGCCCCGTTGCCAAAAACCTGCTTTCAAGTCAAATTTTGAGAAAATTTGAGTTTTAGGCAAATTTTCAAAAAGAACACTTCGCCGAGAGGCTAGTAATTGATAATTAGGCGAAGATTTTCTCTTATCTGCTTTGTCCTTTTGTTGACATAAAATGATTCACATGCCCACTGAGAGGTTGTGGGCTCAATCAATCCTTCTGACTGGAGTTGTTGGAGCTTTTGAAGAGCAAACTGGTAGTGTTCTAGGTTCATTCCATAATGGGTAGCTTTTGTGAGGTTGATATCTTCATTTTTCTTAAAGGGAAGAGAAATGAAAAATTCTGGGTTTTTCCAAAGTGGGTTGGAGCATTTGGTGAGGAACTGAGAATGGGATTCAGCATAAGAAGTTTGGATTATGGCTTCTTTGATGGTGGAGAAATTTTCTATGGAAAAGAGATTGGGCTGAGTGGTCTAGGTAACAGTTAATTTTTGTATTTCAAACCTTTTTTGAGCCAGAAGACTTTGCTGAGATTTTGGAGGATATCAAAGCTTAACAATAAATCTTTTCCTGTGAGATCAGAACCATAAACTTGGTGTTTTACCGTGTATCCAAGGAAGAGTTGGATGGTAATAGGCTTACTGATCAGAGTGATGACAAATGTTTCTCCATTAGCTGTTGTAAAGGGTCTGAAATACGATTGCCAGTAGGATCTGGGGAGGATTGCTGGGTTGAGAATGGAGGTTGCTGCACCAGTATCAAAGAAGGTGATAACTGGTATAGGTTTGTCATATTTTCCAAGCAAGATTTTGACCTTGGCTAAAGGTTGAGCCAGCATGATATTTGAGAATCCAAAGGTTTTGATTTCATAGGAGAATGAGTCAGAATCATCAGAAGAATCACCTGATTCTGAGGAAGAGTCATCAAAGGTGAATACAAGAACTGCTTCATCTGTTGCTTCATCATCAATAGAGAATAGTGATTCGACATCAGCATCTTCAAGATCATCGTCAATAAGAGCCAAAGAGCTTACCATTTTATCTCTTGCTGCTTTATTTGGACACTGTTTTGCATAGTGCCCTTTATTTCTGCATACTTAGCAGCGATCAGACTTTCGCTGCCCTTTGAATTTCTTCTTCTTGAAAAATTTCCATTTTTTCCGGTGTGAGAACTTGCCAGATTTAGAAAATTTTGAAAACTTGCCAGGAGATTGGAACTTCCATTTCTGAAAGTGTTTGGTTTTCGAATATGAAGGACGGCAAGTGCACTTCTTGTCTTTACACTTTATAGATAGGTCGGGCCGATCACATGCTTTGCCAAGAAGTTTTCTTTGTTCTTCAAGAGTTCTGAGGAATTTCTGGTGATTGCACAGTTTTTCTAAGGCAATCAAAGAGTGCTGGTAAATTCTGCTAAAAGATGTTGCATTCAGCGTCAATCCTTTTGTCTGAAGGAGCCTTGTTGTCTCATTTCCCAATGGTTCAGGAAGGAAATTGAGAAAAGCTTGCTTGAGATTGACATCATCCATGTCGTTGAGGAGATAAAATCGCTGAGACATTCGGTCATAATGGATTTCCAAGTCTTTTCTCTTGAATGAACAACACTTCATGCTGAGATATTCTTCTCGAATAAACTCTTTCGTGTTGTTATGATCTCCAAGAAACTCAGTATGCAGGACTGAGATGAATTGATCAAGGGTTGGAAGTTGTTTAAGCTACAGCTGTCGATACTTACCAAGAGCTAAGTACCATTGACGAAGATGGCCAAGAAATTTTGCTGTACACTTAGTAATAACAATACTCAGTGTAGCATTTGGGAAAAGTATAGCAGCAGTGCACCAAGCATGAATCTCATAAAATTTATCCAACCATTTTGAGAGGGGTATGGTATCAAAGGAGAAACCTTGAGTATGGATGTTAGAATGTGAGAATGAATCAAAAGTTAGAATTTCTGGAGGTGTTTCAAACTCAGGACCTTCCTCAATGATGAGATCTTCAATATTTTCCTCGGGGTTTTCTAGGTTCATCATGAAAACATGAGGAATTGGCATAGAGTTTATGGATTCAATATCATAATCAAACTCAATGGTTGGTTCAGGAGATGAAGTTTTAGGTATAGTGGCTAAGGTATGTAGGAGAGTGGAGATTGGATTTTTAGAAGGGCTAGGTTTTGGTTGGACCATGAGCTGAGGTGACTTGGAATTTGGATCAGATGGTTTAAGAGGAGTGGAGGTAATTGTGGTTGTGGTAGAGGTAGATGGGGAAGACGAAACTGGAGGAGACGGAATTGTGGTAGATTGGATAGGTTTTATCTGGAGTTTTGAAAAAAGAAGTTTTGGTGGATATGGTCTTTTTGGTGGAGGAAGAAAAGCTGATGAGCTTCCAAAAATATTAGACTCACCAAATCCTGAAGTAGGAGTTATAGGTAAAGGTTGAGACATTTGACGATACCCAAACAAACTTTGTTGAGAGGAAGATGTGAACATGTCAAATGGGCTTTTTTGCTGAGAATACTGCTGAGCTTGGAGAGAATGAAGCTGGTTCTTGAGATGCTTCATTTCAGCATCTTTTTGATAAAAAGCTGCTGAAAATACTTGGTTGGCATAGGCCATCTGGAGAAGGTCCTGGTGAACAATTTGAATTTTCTACTGCAAATCTCTAATAAGAAGTTTCAGAGTTGATAACTTCTTATGAACGACATTCTCCAAATTTTGCTGAGAGTTAGCAATTCTCTGGAGAATTTGGTTTTGAACTAGAGAATTTGCTGACTGCCAATTTATTGCTGCTTCAGCGGCTGACACTGCTTTGGTGCTACCATCATGGAGAATGGTAGTAGGGTCCAAAATTTTATGACTGTGAGTCGTCCTCTCTTGAGAATTATGGAATTCCAAAGGAGGAAAATCTGCTTCAGTCCAGGAGGAGGATGAGGTGAACATGAAACATCCACTTGGTTGACTTGAAGAACCATCATCAGATGAAGGTTGAGGTGAAGGTGGAGATTTACAAGGAGTAAGAGGTGTAGAAGTGCATAGTGGACATAGATCATCTTCATAGTCCTCTTCATCGTCTAAAAGACTTTCTTCTAGACAGGCATCACAGTCACAGGCATCAAAATAACAATGACCTGTTTCTGAATTTTTAAAATAGAAGACTGGAAGACCATTGGGTTGAAAATATTTGATTGGAGGGCCAGGTCTAGAACCATCGACAAACATGTTAATTCTCGAAGGGAAAATGACAGGATGGGTGGAAGATGAGGCAGAGGTGTCTTTTGGAAATGAGATCTCCACTGTACCGTTAGGTTTTGGGATGAAAGTTAGATTTGAGGTTTGAACTGGTATGGGCTTTTGCTAGTTTTTCTCATACGCTGTGACCTAAGATTCTGGGAGAAGTTTGAGAAGTTCAAGACGAGAAATTTGACGAAGAACATGGACACATGAAGCTTAGTGAGGGGCATTAACAGTCAAGAAAAGAGTTTCATTCGTGGAGAAAGGTAAAGACATATCTAGGGCATGGTTTGGGAGACGATAGGTCATTTGCTAATGAAGGTTGCTGCATAGATAATGGAAATTTGAGAAGCACTACCAATTTGAACATGTACTTTCAAAGCTGATATCGAAGTATTCATCTTAGTATTAAGCACAATCAACTACACATCCTAGCACTTTTTTTTTCCTTGATCATTATGTAGTTGATTATGCTGATTATTGAATGCTTAATCCAAAATCACTTCCGCATTATTTGCATCCCCTGTGTTTTCGTAAGTCTGACACTTGTATTTTTTCCCTTGATCATTATGTTTAGCACTTGTTGAAAAGGGGAAGAAAATACTTACTTTTCTTTGCTATCTACTGGTGCTTTTAACATTTCCGGGAAAAGAGTTCACTCCACAATACTCTTTATCGAACCATCAGTTTCTTTGGACCTAGCAATGCCTTAGCTTTACCTCTACACTTGCACTGATGTCTTGGTGTCCACAACTGCCTATTATGAACATGTATGTATAGGAATCCATAATTGATGCGAAATGTAACCAACTCACGAGTGTGGCAGACTTTCTACGATACAATTCAGACTCATGCTCAATTAGTTCAGTCAAACTCTACCTAGGTTTAACATATATTGGTATTGTTGCAATATGAGTATCTGCATTTTCGCGCCAACTGCCAATGAGTTCTTAAGGGACTGGAATATTCTCTTTCAATTGTTTTAAAGCTGTGTGGCAGTATTTTATGCCTTGTAACCTTTTGGACCACATTTCATGTTTAAAAGTGTAACGCCCCCAAAATCAGGGTACATTAAGAAGCATTTATTACATAATAAAAAGAGTTTATTACATTATAAATACTTCAAAGAGGTACAATTATTCAACAAGGAAAGGAAACTAAGGCTTCCTAACTACAGCTCCTCTTGCTTCTTCATCCTAGCCAGCTCCTCAGCTCCGGACGCCTCCAAGTGAACGGTCCATCTTGATCATCTACAAGGTCTGACACATTATACCAGCGTCGCCACCGATATAATATGCCAGGGTCACCACAAGGCAACACCGTGAGCTACGAAAGCTCAATAGAGTAACCCCATACCCACTAACCCATAACTTACAAACAGATGAACATAGAAATCAAACTAATAACAATAGTACATCCACATTCTCATTGGTGTCCAAGTTTTACCGTGTTTCTCCTACGCGACTCATCGTAGACCGTGTCAATCATTTTCCATTTACAAAACCATCTTTTCAAAATCGTTTGCATTGGCTCCGTACCGCGGATAACCAAGCCTTTCAAAATCTTTAGCATTGGCTCCGTACCGCGGATAACCAAGCCATACACACCCAACCTCGGTTCCGCCGTTCCGGGTTCCCGAGTATCCTCACAATGGTTCCGCCGCACCGGGTTCCCATTGGCACACATTGCATTGGCTCCTCTCCGCTGATAACCAAGCTATACCTCACCATGGTTCCGCCGGTCCGGGATCCCATGGGAACACACACAACCTCACAATGGTTCCGCTATACCGGATTCCCATTGGAACACACACACACACACACACACACCATTCACATAATACCCTCGAAATGGTCATTATGTGGTTTCCAAAGTACTTCCTTGTTATCAAACCCTAGGTGCCATGTTTCTACTTCCTCGATTCTCGTGTCTCGTTAACATGCAAAGACTTCCGCGGTAAGACTCTCCACATACGAAATCACAAATCATGCTTCATAACTTTGAAATCAAACTAGCAAGATCATCTAATCATTTAGCATGCTTAAAACATAAATTGGTGAGTTCAACATACTCCCCATCCTTTTCATTAATTCAAAAGAACACCTTTCAAATATTGTCATTGATAGCAATAGATAACCTTATCATAAACTAAAATAACAAAATTTATACTAGGGAGAGTGTGTAGAGATTAATCTACCTTGATCCGAAACTAGTCGGGGCCGAGTAAGCAAGTTGAAAATCCTACGGGTGGTGAAACTTCCGAATCTGGACCGAACTTCGGACGGCAATAACTCGGTCAATCTTTGGCCGAATAGAGTCGTTCTTGGGTCTAGAACGAAGCTCACTAAACCCTCTACAACTTTCGAGAAGAAAGTTAATCCTAGAAACGAACTTAGGTTGGAGAAAAATGGGGATAAAGCAAAGGACAGTAAGCTGTCCAGAAAAGGAAATCCAGAAATTTTACTGAACTTCGGATGACAATATCTGGGTCATTTCTTAACCGATTGGGGTGATTCTTGAGCCTAACTTCAAGGTTTCGAAGCGCTCTACAACTTTCCAGAAGGAAGTTGATCCTAAAAACTACTCTAGACAGGAGAAAACAGAGGATTTCCGACGGGACAGTGGGCTGCCCAGAAAACAGAAAATGGTTTCTAGAGAGAAGGAAGAGCTATTGCTTTGAGGTGTGCTTTGAAAGGCTTGGAATGGCCTTCTATTTATAGGCAAAGGGCTTGGCCTTCTCCTCTCTCCCTCTCTAAGTCTCACCTTGACACTTGGCAATGAATCTTGAAAGATCAAAACTAATCCTAGACTTGTAAGGCTATTCTTGTACCTTGGTGATATTCTTGGATCAAATGGAGGGTTAAGATGATAATGGTACATGATCTAAGGGTTAAGAAGTTGCAAAGTGTCCAAGAAGTACATCTAATCAAATCCCACTTTTAAGCACAAATCAAGGGAAAATCCTAGGGTTGCATGGCTAGGTTAGTACTAGATTGGATTCTTGAATCAAATGGAAGGATGAGATGAGATTGGTACATGATCCAAGGGTTGAGGAAATTCCAACTTAAATGGAAAATCAAAGGAAAAATCAATGGAAAATCAATAAAAATCCTAGGTTGTAAGGCTATGGTGTACCTTGGAGAGATCTTGCATCCAATTGGAGGGTTGAGATGATAATTGTACACCATCCAATGGTTGAGAAGTTTGCTAGGGAAATATGGGAGTACAAAGGTGTAAGGATTTGATTTAGGAAGAGATATATCTCTTGGATTTGAAGTACACATCACAAATCAAGCCAAAGCAAATATCAAATCTCCTTCCCTCTCTCCTTCCTCTCTCTCTCTCTCTCTCTCTCTCTCTCTCTCTCTCTCTCATTCGGCTCTCTCTCTCCCTCTCTCTCTCTCACGGCCTCTCTCTCCTCTCTCTCTCTCTCTCTCTCTCTCTCTCTCTCTCTCTCCCAAGTACACACACACATATGTATATATATATGCACACATGTATACTACAATTAAAATATAGTACTTTTGGTACTATGAGATCAAAGGAGATTTTAAAAGACTAGATTTTCCCATTAAACTAATCAATAAACAATCACCAAGTACTAGATTAATATACACATGTACCAAATGATCTTGGAAGATCAAAACCCTAACATAAAATAAGTAAAAAGTAATCTAGGAAATCTAGGGTTTTGATTTACCCCAATAATTAAATGCACAAAATCACATGGGAAAATCCAAGACTTGATTATTTAATAAAATCCTTGTACTTTGTGAAAGACTAAAGCTATTAACCAATGGGTAATAAATTCCCTAACTTCTATTGTCCAATGGACAATAGTGACTTGGCAACTTTTATTTTAAAATAATTGGTACCTTGGCACATGGGGTTTAAAAGAAAATATTAAATTAATCAACCCATGTACTAAGTTGAAAGATGAACCTTTTACCCAATGGATAATAACCACCCTAACTTCTATTATCCAATGGATAATGGTTGCTAGGGAGATTAAACATTAAAGTAATCCAAAAAGTACTTTAAAGTAATCAAAAAGTAATCAAAAAGTTACTTTTTACTATTCATAGTACTTTAATAAAGTAGACATTTAATATAAACAAATGGGGTTTCTATTATCCAATGGATAATAGTTTCCCTAACATCTATTGTCCAATGGACAAAGAATATAACCATTTTGATTAAAAGAAAACGAATATTAAAATTCTTAGTCTAGGGTTCAAAAGGTTCAAAATGTTCAAAAGGTTCAAGGGGGGCAAAACGGTCATTTTGCGGTTAAATAAAAGTAACTAGGTAACTTCCTAGCTTAGTTTCTCCAACCGGATGGTTAAAAACTAGTTAGGCATGCTAAGCGGACTAAAGCGTCAAGAAATAATTTTTCAAGGGGCAAAAATGTAATTTTGACAAATCACAAGGAAATTAAAAGCAAATCCAAGTAATAAAAATAAAATTCAAATATTTAACGAAATTTTTAACGACCGAAAATCAGGGTCGTTACAAAAAGCATAAATTAGGTTTTATAGTTCCTCCCACTTGTTGTCTGCCAAGGATATTTAAGAAAATATGTTCTGAAATGCAGGAAATTGACAGTGTTAGAGTAATGTCAAAATTTACATTTCTATTTTGAAAACAACACTGTGATGAGGAAGTATCAAATCCACCAAAAAGTTAAAGACGAAAAAATTGGCGGGAAGAAAACCAATTGAAATTACTTCATCATCTGTCCCAAAGGCTTCACATGAAAGACATGCTCAATCTCAATATGACCTTCGAGTTAGATCGCCAAAATATCAAGGAATCAACATAGAACAAGTTGCGCCTCGGTCACAACCTCTTAGAAAGAGACCAAGAATTGTGGTTGAGACTCTAGAGACACAAGCGATTGAAGAGTCACAACACATCGCTTTTAATCGACGTAATATGCAAGTGATGATTAGATTAATGAAAGGGTTTCCTATCACTCCTACGCTCAAGGATTCGCTGAAAAAAACACATTTTTGGCATTTGATCAATGCATTTATTGAGGAGAAGGTGAAGAGTGATTATTGTAGAAAGTTTGATGAGGTGGTTGTTAAAATTGTAGAGTCGTATAATGCAAATACAAGAACATTTAGATTGGGAAACAAACATGTCAAGCTCGAAAGGGAATATATGAAGTTGATTTTTGGGATTTCATGTAGAAATGAGGAGATAAACCAAGGTTATTGTAAGAAAGAAGATGTGCAGTTAGCGGTCAAGTGGAAAATAAAGGGAAAAAGATTGGATACCTCAATAATCAATAAGCTTTTAAAAGAAAAACAAAACAAGTTGGAAGAAGATGTGGATGATATCACAAGATTGTTGTGTTTGTTCCTTTGTGGGACGTTATTCTTCTCTACAAGCGGCACCACAATCAATTGGGTTTATGTTCGCTATATGGAAGGCTTGAATACGATTAAACAATTTGATTAGGCGGAAGCTATTTGTAAGTACTTGCTGAAATCTACTCACGTGGAACATAAAGATCCTAAAGAAGTCAAAGGTTCTTCAATTCTACTACTGGTAATTGACAATATAACTCTTTACATTTATTTGTCTAAAAATAATTATATGTGTCTTTTTAAGTTGTAATTCTGTTGTGCAGTATTGGCTTTGTGAGCATAGCAACATCCTGAATCAAGAGAGCCCAGATTCTATTTCAAGGTTGCTCAAGTGGAACATTGCAAAGCTGCGTAAAGTGCTCAAAGATGTGAAACAATTGCAACAACTCCCAGATGAGAAGGTAACACGGTGGTTAATTGTTCATATTTGATTTTAATGTTCATAAGGCGACCTGTTTATGAAGAAACTTCGTGGTTTAATGTGATTTAGTGGCATTGCCTTTTTGTAGGTAAAAGATGGAACACTTGAATAAACCATTGAAGAAAAAGTTGATTATGAATTTAAGCAACATGAGGTTCAACAAGATCAGGTTCAGCAAGATGCTGGGGAGAAAGATGAGGTCAACCAACATGAGGTGAAGAATGATGAATTTGTTGAACTTGTTGAAACTCAATTTGAAGTTAAGCAAGATGAGGGGGAGAAAGTTGAAGTTGCTGAAGTTGAGAACATGTCTAATAGTTGTGGGTTGGATGATTTCGATACTCTCACTGATATGTTTCAGTCTCCATTGTGCTCATGTGAAATAGATGAATCACAGCCGATTAGTTTCAGACGTGATGCAGTGACCTCTCCCAAATAGAATTCGGGTTCAACTCTTGAACCAAATACATTGAGTGGGAAATCACTACCACGAGAAGAAGATGAATGGTTGAAGAAGGATAACATATTAGATGATTCAAAGATGAATGCACTTGCCATGATTGACGAATTGAGGAAGGGAAAAGACTCAATTACGAATGACATGTCCATGAAGATCGAACATTTGGATAATGAAAAAAAGCAGAAGGAGATTGAGAAATAATCGATTTGCGAGCCTCTCAATGACGAGATTGCAAAATTGAAAAAATTGGTAAAAAGTTAAGACAAACAGATTGTGATGTTGAAAGATGTTATGAGCAAAGGCCTACTTACAACGATGCATGAACTCAAGTATAAAAAACAATTATTGGAGAATGATTTGATTAAAAGAGTTGAAAGTCTGGAGAAGGAAAAGAAGCAATTGGCGCTTCAGAAATTGAAAATGCAAGAAGATAATGACATTGTGCTACAATCTAAAGATCAGCAGATTACAGCATTGGCAAGAAAAATTGAAGAAACAGAAGAGGAAATGAAGAATCAAATCCATAATCTTGACAAACAAAATAAGAAGCTGTGTTTGGCAAAGGACAAATACATACAGATACTTTTGAACAAAGCTAGTGTCCTCGAGAAGTAAAAGGCTAAACAACAAGACGTCAACAACGTATTACAAATGCAAATTGACGAGTTCAAAATTCATGAGGTAACACAACGCTATGCTGATAAGACCGAGGGCGCAGTGCATCTAGTAACGCAAAATGCAACTCTTAAGAAGATTTGAAGACTTGTACATGAGAAGAAGGAGCTTGAATTGGAACTCTTAGATATTATAGTGCATGAAGAGAGACAGAAATGCAAGACAGAAAAATCTCTAGGAAGAAGTAAAGAAGAAAGTGAAGACTGAAAAAGAACTTTTCATAGATGTAAATGACTTAGTTGAGTCTCAAGAGGACGGAAGAGAAAAAAAAGAAACTGAGAAAGTTAAAGGCAAATGCTGAGGTATCAAAGCTTTTAAGTCGTGAAAGTTGGATGGCGATTGAAACACTTTGGAATACAGCAGACATCAGGTAAAAAAAAATTAGTCTTATTTCTGTGTAATGTCGAAATAATGCAGAGTTTGGAGATTTTTGACAAGTTATTTTTCTTTTGTAGTACTGAAGTATGATTTTCGAAAAATAAATTAATGCATGTCACTGCTCATGACATATAGACGTTATTGTTTGAATCAGCATTATCAATCCGGGTAATATTTAAATTTCATTGGTTAACTGTACAAATACTGCTAATCCCAGATACTTAAGTCTTTTGTGTTTCCCAGCTTTTTTGTGGTAAGACACTAGTAATGAACTCGTAATATATGTTGGCTTTATACTTCTTTCTGGTGATTTCATGCATAAATGGTATAAGGCCAACGTATATCATGAAATCAGATATGCATGAAATCACCAGAAAGAAGTATAAAGCCAACGTATATCACGAGTTCACTACTAGTGTTTTACCACAAAAAAGTTGGGAAACATAAACGACTTGGCTGGTTGCATTTCCAATATGAACGTCGGTTGCTGGTCTGCGTGTTGTTGCATAAGGATATTCATGTAAGTATCAACAGAATGTATAAAAGAACAGAATCCATATAGTTAGCAAAGTATCTGCGATTAGTAGTATCTGTATAGTTAACCAATGAAATTTAAACATTACCCAGGTTGATAATGCTGATTCAAACAATAACATCTGTATGTCATGAGTAGTGACATGCATTAGTTCATTTTGCGAAGACCATACTTTAGTAATGAAAAAGAAAAATAACTTGTCAAAAGTCTCCAAACTCTGCATTATTTCGAATTACACAAAAATAAGACTAATTTTTTTTACCTAATGTCTGCTTTATTCCAAAGTGTTTCAATTATCATCCAACTTTCACAACTTAAAAGCTTTGGTACCTCAGCATTTCTTTCAACTTTCTCAATTTCTTTTTTTCTCTTTCGTCCTCTTGAGACTTGACTAAGTCATCTACATCTATGAAAAGTTCTTTTCCAGTCTTCGTCTTCTTCTTTACTTCTTCCTAGACAAAATCCGCATCTGTATTCTTCTTCCTTTCTCTTGCCTTGAGTGCTATTATATTTGAATTTAGAGAGATCAGAGATTTTTCTGCCTTGCATTTCTGTCTCTCTTCATGCGCTCTAATATCTAAGAGTTTCAATTCAAGCTCCTCATTCTCACGTTCAAGTCTTCGGATTTTCTCAAGAGTTGCATTTTGCGTTACTTGATACACGGCGCCCTCGGACTTATCAGCATAGTGTTGTGTTACCTCATGAATTTTGAACTCGTCAATTTGCATTTGTAATACGTTATTGACGTCCTGTTGTTTAGCCTTTTGCTTCTTGAGGACACTGGCTTTGTTCAAAAGTGTCTGTATGTATCTGTTCTTTGCCAAACATAGCTTCTTATTTTGTTTGTCAAGATTCTAGATTTGATTCTTCATTTCCTCTTCTGTTTCATCAATTTTTCTTGCCAATGCTGTAATCTGCTGATCTTTAGATTGTAACACAATATCATTGTCTTCTTGCATTTTCAATTTCTGAAGCTCCAATTGCTTCTTTTCCTTCTCCAGACTTTCAACCTTCTCAATCAGATCCTTCTTCAACGATTGTTTTTTATTCTTGAGTTCATGCATCGTTGTGAGTAGGCCTTTGCTCATAACATCTTTCAATATTACAATCTATTTGTCTTGACTTTCCATCAGTTTATTCAATTTTGCAATCTCGTAATTGAAAGTATCGCAAATCGATTCTTTCTCAATCTCCATCTGCTTCTTTTCATTCTCCAAACGTTCGATCTTCATGGACATGTCATTCGTAATTGAGTCTTTTTCCTTCCTCAATTTGTCAATCATGGCAAGTGCATTCATCTTTGAATCATTTAATATGTTATCCACAAGTTTCTTCAAGCATTCATCTTCTTCTTGTGGTAGTGATTTCCCATTCTATGTATTAGGTTCAAGAGTTAAATCCGAATTATATTTGGGAGAGATCATTGCATCACGTCTGAAACTAACTGGTTGTGATTCATCTATTTCGCACGAGCACAATGGAGACTGAAATATATCAGTGGGAGTATCGAAATCATTCAACCCACAACTATTAGGCACGTTCTCAACTTCAGCAGCTTCAACTTTCTCCCCTTCATCTTGTTTAACTTCAAATTGAGCTTCAACAAATTCATCATTCTTCACCTCAAGGGCAGAGGGATTAAGGGACAAGGGGGGCAGCCGACCCCGCTACCTCCCAAATTTTTTTAGAAATTGGTATAATTTTTATCCAATTTTTACTCAGTTGACCCCCCTTTAAAATTCATTTTTGCCTCAACCTATTCATTTTTGTCCCAATCCATATATAAGGGTTTTGTACTTAGGAAAAAGAGGAGTCAAAATAGAATTTCCACCCACAAAAAATTCCCAAAACGTCGGTCTTGCTCTCTGAAGAAAAAAAACTAGGTTTCTCCGTTTCTGGAGACGGGAGGGATCTCTACGTCGTCATTGCGTCGACTCTTCTTCATCGTCTAAACAGGTACTTGTCTTCTTCTTCATCTCTCTCTCTCTCTCGCTCTCTCTCTCTATCCCCAAACCAATCTCTAATTTTGCCATGGTTTCGTTGGTTTCTGGGATTACTGCTCTGTATTTTATTTTTTCGAAACGTAAGTGAATCATACATAGTAAAATTTTCAAATTTTACTTTTTGATTAACTTGTTAATTTGATTGTTCCTTTCAAATATCAACTAGAAAAAGTGAATCATATATAGTTCATATTTTCGACCCCACTTGACGAAAATCCTGGCTCCGCCCCTGCTTCACCTCATGTTGGTTGACCTCATCTTTCTCCACAGCATCTTGCTGAATCTGATCTTGCTGAACCTCATGTTGCTCAAATTCATAATCAACTTCTTCTTCAATGGTTTATTCAAGTGTTCCATCTTTTACCTACAAAGAGGCAATACCATTAAATCACATTGAACCACGAAGTTTCTTCATAGACAGGTCGCCTTATGAACATTAAAATCAAATATGAACCATTAACCACCGTGTTACCTTCTCATCTGGGAGTTGCTGCAACTATTTCATGACTTTGAGCGCTTTACGCAGCTTTACAATGTTCCACTTGAGCAACCTTGGAATAGAATCTGGGCTCTCTTGATTTAGGATGTTGCTATGCTCACAAAGCCAATACTGTATAATAGAATTACAACTTAAAAGGACACATATAATTATTTTTAGACAAACAAATGTAAAGAGTTATATTGTCAATTACCAGTAATAGAATTGAAGAACCTTTGACTTCTTTAGGATCTTTATGTTCCACGTAAGTAGATTTCAACAAGTATTTACAAATAGCTTCCGCCCAATCAAATTGTTTAATCGTATTCAAGTCTTCCATATAGTGAACATAAATCCAATTGATTGTGGTGCCGCTTGTAGAGAAGAACAACATCCCACAAATGAACAAACACAACAATCTTGATATCATCCACATCTTCTTCCAACTTGTTGTTTTGCTTTTCTTTTAAAAGCTTATTGATTATTGAGGTATCCAATCTTTTCCCCTTTATTTTCCATTTGACCGCTAACTGCACATCTTCTTTCTAACAATAACCTTGGTTTATCTCCTCATTTCTACATGAAATCCCAAAAATCAACTTCATAACTTCCCTTTCGAGCTTGACATGTTTGTTTCCCAATCTAAATGTTCTTGTATTTGCATCATACGACTCTACAATTTTAACAACCACCTCATCAAACTTTCTACAATGATCACTTTTCGCCTTCTCCTCAATAAATGCATTGATCAAATGCCAAAAAGGTGTTTTTTTCAGCGAATCCTTGAGCGCAGAAGTGATAGGAAACCCTTTCATTAATCTAATCATCGCTTGCATGTTACATCGATTAAAAGCGATGTGTTGTGACTCTTCAATTGCTTGTGTCTCGAGTGTCTGAACCACAATTCTTGGTCTCTTTCTAAGAGGTTGTGATCGAGGCACAGCTTGTTCTATGTTGATTCCTTGATATTTTGGTGATCTAACCCGAAGGTCATATTGAGATTGAGCATGTCTTTCATGTGAAGCCTTTGGGACAGATGATGAAGTAACTTCAATTGGTTTTCTTCCCGCCAATTTTTTCGTCTTTAACTTCTTTGGTGGATTTGATACTTCCTCATCACTTGTTTGTTCTTCATCACTTATGTAATCTAACTGCTTCGCTTTCCCTTTTCCTCGAACTACTACATACAAGAACAACAAGAAAATGCATTTAACATATATTTCCAAATGTAAATTTTTTAGTGTTTGCGAATGTAAAATTGCTGTAACATTCTAAATTCAAATGAGAGAGTCTAAAACTGTCAATGTACAGTATTGTTTTCAAAATAAAAATGTAAATTTTGACATTACTCTAACACTGTCAATTTCCTACATTTCAGAATATATTTTCTTAAATATCCTTGGCAGACAACAAGTGGGAGGAACTATAAAACCTAATTTATGCTTTTAAACATGAAATGTGATCTAAAGGGTTACAAGGCACAAAATACTGCCACACAGTTTTAAAACAATTGAAATAGAATATTTCAGTCCCTTAAGAACTCATTGGCAGTTGACACAAAAATGCAGATACTCATTGCAACAATACCAATATATGTTAAACCTATGTAGAGTTTGACTTGAACTAACTAGGCATGAGTCTGAATTGTATCGTAGAAAGTCTGCCACACTCGTGAATTGGTTACATCTCACATCAATTATGGATTCCTATACATACATGTTCACAATAAGCAGTTGTGGACACCAAGACATCAGGGCAAGTGTAGAGGTAAAGTTAGGGCATTGCTTGGTCCATAGAAACTGATGGTTCGATAAAGAGTATTGTGGAGTGAACTCTTTTCCTGGAAATGTTAAAAGCACCAGTAGATAGCAAAGAAAAGTGAGTATTTTCTTCCCCTTTTCAACAAGTGCTAGACATAATGATCAAGGGAAAAAAAAAACAAGTGTTAGATTTACGAAAACACAGGGGATGCAAATAATGCGGAAGTGATTTTGGATTAAGCATTCAATAATCAATATAATCAACTACATAATGATCAAGGAAAAAAAAAGTGCTAGGATGTGTAGTTGATTATGCTTAATACTAAGATGAATACTTCGATAAAGCATGAATACACCTTGTGCGTTATTTTCAATTCTAAGTGCTAGATTTGCGAAAACATAAATACTTCGATATGAATATAGACGACGGGAACGAAGACACAGGGGATGCAATAATATACGAAAATACAAAAATACATACATTTCCTCCCCATTGTAGCTAGCGTTCTACAACAAGATGTCGTTCCAGTATCGAAACCCTAAATCTTTGTAAACGAAAGAGACCATGCGAACGACGAAGTAGACTCGATTCGGAAGCTGTAGACTCGATTCGAAAGCTCTAGATTGGAGTGTGAAGATAGTCGACGGGAACGAAGATAGTCGACGGGAACGAAGATAGTTCTAGAGACTAGCCTTGTGGTATTGGGCGAGGGAAGTCCAGGGGTATTCTGGGTAGGGAAAAATGGGCCGTCCTTATTCATTCTTTTTAGAATTGGGCTGGAGTGCAAGGGAAGTCCACCAAAAAAGGGAGACCGGCCCATAATTTTTTGGCAAAGAAACCTTGCTCCAGTTCAAATAGAAACAGATGCAATGAGTGTTGTCAACTGATCGATCACCACCTGGTCCACCTCTATAATCTGATTACTATTTGCAGGTCCCTTCTCCAAGAATTGGGCCAAGCACCAGTGAAGCACACATTGCGCGAGAGCAACAAATGCGCAGACTTACTCGCAAAAAATGGCAGAGAGCATCTTTTCCCTTATTTACTTTATCTTTCAATACCGTTTTGTATTAAGTTCCAACTTTTGGATGACACGAGGGGTGCTAGTTACCCCAGAACTATGTATATTCGTAAGTTATTTATGCAAACATTTCCGGTTTACCAAAAAAAAATCAAAAACTAAGTATAACTAGTACAATACATACCTTAATAATTACTCTGTGTATTGTACCAAATATTCTAAACCTTAGGGCAACTAGAGAGTTTGTCACGTTGTTAATTTTAGGGCTCCGGGTTAGATAGGACCTATTTTTATACTTGGGGAGAATGCATTTTAATACTTGCTGTTTTATATTATCTTTTTATATTCTTATATATGGAGTATAATATTATGGACTTACTGAATTGATTTTCACACTCCTCTTTTAGCCATCCACACTCTTTTTTTTTTTTTTTGTCTTTATCCACTTGAATTTACTATCTTGCCCCATATTCAATACACTTTTTCATACATTTAAGGACAATATTGTAAATTCATGTTGATAAAAACAAAAAATGAGTATGGATAGTTAGAAGGGGAGTGTGAAAATCATTTTTCTTTATTTATTTATTGGAATGAAGTCGATGGCACACGACGGAAATTGTTAAATACGTGTGGAAACAACCGTTTTACGTTTTGGCATTTTTATTGTGCTAAAATTTATTAGTCAAAGGAAGATACAGGATTTGATTTTTCCTATCTATATTTTTTCAAAAATTTGAATATGAAATTTCATTTAATTGCCAAACGAGGTTGTTTGATAAAGATTTTAAGAGAATTTTTGGGACAATAAGTGAAGAGAGATGAAAAGAGAGACGAAAGCAATAAAGTGGAGAAAAGACTTACCGAAAACCGTGCAGAATGGGGGTCCTCGGAGTCCCAAAATAAAGCCAAACTTAAAAAAACTTTTGGGTTCTTTATCTCTTAGGTATATAGTTCAAAACGTTGTAGGTGCTATGAACACTTCAAAAGAGTGTTTGCTAGTAGATGGTGGAATTGGCATATAAATGTAACTAGATGAGATGCGAGTAAGCTGGCACAAACACTCTTGAATTTTGCATTTTGAACCTAATTCGTGGTGCCAGTCCCATTTATTGATCTATCCGGATTTCTAGCTATATATCTACACTCAAGAACAGATAGTTAAATATGAGGTTTCGTATCATTAATGTAGTAATGTTCCGTTATATAACTCTATACAACAAACTCTCATGATAAATACTTAGGGAAAAAAAACTCTCATGGTATTATTAATAAGAAAAATTACGAAGGACAAAGGGAAAAAATTGATCGGGAATATATATATATATATATATATATATATATATATATATATATATAAGTTTAAAAAGTGTCTATTGATAAGGAGCTATGAAGAATAGACCAAGGGATATACAATCTTCACGTGTAATAGTGCTATGTACAGGTGTTTATAAAAGTACATATTTCAACCGTTCAAAAGTGTTTTGGATGGTGCACAGCACCACTCCCATGTACTAACAAAATATTAGGAGGTTGCACTTCACCGCCCCACGTTCATTTTGTAAAGTTGAATGGCAAAAGTTAATACCTTCGATGCACTTTTGTTTTGGGTAAGCTCGATCTTGATGTTGGCTGTAATTGATGAACTAATTAAGTAATCATATCAGCTTTCTCTCACCGTTGCCTAATTTGAATTCCTATATATGTTGCTCTACAATACGTATATTCAAGAATGACAAATTTGGGTAGTTTTGTTTTACATTGGATGCATGATTTGAATTATTGGAGCTAATTCTTATTATCAATAATTTTTCCACGCGAAGTTAAGTAATTCATTTACATTCCAACAACACAAACAAGAGAAAGAAAACCAAAATTAAAAACTAGTACATGTCCTGGGCCGACAACAAACACAAGGCACCATGGCCGGAGAAAACCAAGTACTGTCAAACCAATTGAAAAACCTGCAGAACAGAACAACATTCCTGGTTATAACTCCAACAACCATTTTTCTTGACCAGTTTCCTTGGAATCCAAAAACCCTCAAATTTTATGCTTTATGTTTCCTCTTGTATATAGCTTGTATTTACTGCTTCTCAATTTGGGAATTGTCCATCTTATATAACTCGTCAAGAAATTTTTTAAGCTTGAAATCAGTCAATGAGTACAACAATCCTATGAGCACATAACAATAAGCAATGAGTGCAAAACGACGTACGATCGAGCACGTCCTACCTTTCCCTGGTGTGTCCAAATATTGGGTGTACTGCAAGTGGGAGTGGTGCATGTGGTGTGAGCAATCAATTTGTGGTGTGTGCAATGTGCATGACATGTGCACAAGTTCCTATGTATGTCATCCAACAGCCTTCCCACTGCTGAACTAAAGGGCCCTTCTTTAAAGTTGTGTCGTATATATCATTTATCCTTTTCTAAACTGGGGTCCTATTTTTGGACCTAAAGTAGGGGCCCTAGGTGATGCTTTTTGGACCTTGCCTTAGGATCGGCCCTGGGTGGTCTTGTTCGTGACTGAAAACTGGGACGTCGGTGGTTTCAGTTGTCAATTGGGTTTCTTCCTGCCATTTTGGCAGAGCTTGAAGCACTGAAAGAGGGGCTTCGTTTCTTACATCAAAGAAACATTCACAACGTGGAAATTGAAGTAGATTCCAGTCTTATTATCCAGTTGATCTAGCATGATACAAATGACAAAGCACTATAACACGAAAGGGCTATAACGAGGATGATCCAACTATCCTTTATGTACGTAACCATCCTTTTCTGGATGCAATTTATCAATGCGGGCAGGTCGGCAGGTGTCTTCTTCTGAACCTCGGGTCCCCTCCATTGAAACATACCTTCCGTGAAGGCAACAAGTGCGTGAAGACATACATCCTAGCGTATGAAGTTTGATCTATGCATGATCCAACTATCCTTTATGTTTCTGTGCCTAGTTGTGTTTGTGATAAAAAAAAGAGACATTCAGTCCTTACGTTAGACACGACAAGTCATGGGTCATTTAATCTCAATTAAATGGCCTCCTTATATAAATTCAATTTTCTTCTTTTCCAGAATGTTCCCATTCTTCGTGGTCCATAAGCCTCTTTAAAAACGAATAAGCCCAAAAAGACTTAAGCCCACGACTGAATCAACCAAAACTGATTGGGCTTGAATGGGATTAACTCGGCCCATTAATTTTAGCCTGGAACACTTCTATTTTTCAGCCCAATTTAATTAAAAGATAATTAAATGACCCTCCAACGCTTGCCCAGGATTGGGTGCCAAAATAGGAGTGATAGTGTACTTACTAATTGGTATCTCAACTTGAAAAAACATTTGTAGATTATATGTATCAAGAAACTAATTTCTTTGATTGTGGAATTTCTTCTTCGATTTAGATGATTTTTTTTTCTCTTTTTTTTGGCAGTTACGGATGAGTATCCTGATGTAAATAGGGGGCCGTGACTGATGTGATCGACTGACCGCACTAGTTCTTCCGGAGGTTTGGGTAGCGCAGTTGAGTCATGTAATGATTTGATTGTAGGGTTGTTTGTCTGTCATTAAAAAAACAATATATACCCATACATATGGAAAATTGCTTCCTACTGTATTATTTAGATGGAGATGAGGTTATCTCACTCATCCATATCTCTCGTAACCACCGTTTTATTTAGGGAAGCATGTTACATGATATCATCATATCACCCCATATATCCACATGCACTCTTGTTAAATGGGATACACCTAATAGTGGTTTGACCAAATCAAACTCTTAGCCAACTTGTCTTGTGCAAATACACAAAATAAATTCATGCTCAACAAAAAGAGAGCGTTAGCCACTAATAAATAAAATTAAACAAACATAATTAACAATAAGGTGTATAATTTGACTTGTTCCGCTAAAGAAAATAAAGTAAGTACTTATATTTCGAATTAAAAGTGATGTATTATGAGAGAATGATCTGTCTCGTAAAGCTAAAAATAAGTACATAAAAAATAAAAACATTAGCGGAACACGCAGATGCAACAGTTACAACTTTAAATGAAGGACACTTAATGATATATATATATATATATATATGTATGTATATGTGTGTGTGTGTGTGTGTTCTCTAAGCCCCGTGGACATAATAACAAGATGATATTTTGATATAAAATAGATTGGTATTAAATTGGATATTGAAGAGAAGGTGGTTTAGTTGGTAATTAACAGAAGTTTATGCATGTTTAAGTTTTAATTAATGGGCACGCTCGAGCACTGTCTAATTTCTTTCTCAAATGAAATACTGTTCAGTGCACGTCTTAAATAGTCATGCTTAATTTACTTGAATTATATATGTTGTTTAGTAATGGGACATGCATGCATGCTGACTCTATATCTTGGAGAAATTTTTCGGTGTCGGGTGAGTACCACGTCACCCGGCTGACGAGCACCACGTCCAAGTAGTCCAAAAATGTATTAGACGGTCCGGATTGAACCACTCTCTCTCATCTCATCTCAACACTCTTCTCTCCAAATCTGAGCCGTCCAAAATTGAAATGGACGGCTTGGATTTGCCGAGCGGGCACTACGTGGTACCCACTCGGCACTGAAAAATTTCTCCTCACGTATGGATAAGGTTCATCCCACAATTAAATGTGTGGAGCTGATATGTATGTGAGAGAGTGATCAGGGGAGTGGTCGCGCGGTAGGAATGTACGAGCATTGCACTAAAAAGAATGTGTGCGGCATGGTGTGATAACCGTGGGTAAAAGCATGTCAATGAAAAATTATCGTGCCACTCGATATTAAAATTGTGCATATGAGTGAGTCACGCCCGTTTGTGGCGTGGCGTATATGGCGTGGCCTTAGGAATGCCGCCTTAATGGTAGTATGAATATTGCATTAGTGGCGTGATCACAGTGGCATAAGGTTATATTCCCCTAGTGGTGTTATGAATATTGCCTTAGTGGCGTTATACTTGAGCATCGATCTAATAATTTCATTGCAGAAATTAATTAGTAGTTGAGAGTAGTTGTCAGTTTTATGTGGATATAGATATGCATGCATGCAAGGGTCGGACAGGGGATGCTAGCTGCAAAGCGATTGATCCAGCTGTTCATTTCGGCACAGACGGCTCAAATTAAATCTGAGCGCATACAATCTGAACCGTCCATTACTTAGTTAAGATCAGAATCATTGATTGCCAAGATGAACGGCCAGATCGGCCACTCTGCACCCGCTTTGCAAGGTGCCTGCTTGGCAGCATCTCCCATTCATATGTTCAAACATTGGGTGTGCTGCATGAGAGATTGATGCATGTGGTGTGGTGTGGCGGCGAATCTATTTTAAGGACATGCACGGTGTGAAACACGGGCCTTGGTTTGCAATTCTCAGTGTATGTATAGTTTTTGTACGTCTTGTTTAATTCATTTCCTGTAAATTCTATTGCTTGCTGTTCTAGTTGTTTTTTTTCAGAAATTAATAGGATCGTTTACTATTTTTTACCACTAGCTATTTTCGCACAACAACAAACTTCTTAATCTTGTTGTACTTTTTTTTTATACACTGGAAATGAAATCTTGTTTTACAAATGCAATGTCGTCGACTACCAATACGATACTGATAAGGTACAGTGGTACACCGAAGATGACGCCAGGGCCAATGTTAATGATTGATCACTACTACAATAAACGATAATGATCACAGTTATTTACTGTGATCGTATGTCTTTAATCACAATTTTAAAACCATTATCTTTCTGGGTGTGATTGTCAGTCATTAATTTACTTTAGATCTCGGTAATAAACCGTGATGAAAAATTCAAAATGATCACACTTATTAAGCGTGATCGTATATATGTATGTCTTTAATCAAAGTCCTAATACGTGATCTTTTCGGGTGAGATCGTAAGCCTCCTACTTTAGATCACGATCATAAACCGTGATTGAAAGTTCAAAATGATTAGCGTGATCTTTTCTTGGCACCTGCTAGACCATCTTGTCTTGGCATTGTCAAGTTTCAAACCCACACACCCTTGGTTGATCTTCCAAGCACTTACCACTAAGCAAGCCGAGAACTTCTGTTATATTAGGAAAACAAAAATATTTATACTTGCTTGCTAAAGTGAGAAAACTTTTCTTTTTCTTAAAATTTATTGAATTATTGAAATGCAATTAACATGATATTAAAATAAATAAAAATACACACATATATATATACATTGTTTAAAAAAATTTAAAAATATGACAATAGATCTTTTTGCCAATCAAAACTAATTGTCGGTCACCAAAGGATTTTCTTGTGGTGAAAAAATTAGTTTTAGTCAATAAATTTAGTCAGTGTGCGATTTGAGTTTTCATAAAAATTATCACAACCTACAAATTGTAACATTATGAACAAGTTTTAGATTTTTTTTATAAACTAATTCACATGAATTTTTTTATTTATATTGAATTTCAATTTTAATGGTGGCTTTCCAATTGGATTTTAATCCTTTTCAGATAAGGCTAAGTCAAAATAACATGATTGCTCTTTTACCTAATGTTTCAAACACTTGGAAGGCATCCGAAATAACTTAGTTAAAATTTCTAGCATACACAAAAAGAATTTCTACCATCTAATCGCTGAATTCAATATCTAAAGTTAGGTTTTAATTAACTTAAATCCTCAATTTCCAATAAATGTAACTTGTGTACGATCATCCAAATATTCCAACTAGATGGCCAGATGGGGACAAACGTAAGTTTTCCCAAGAAACATATAGGTTCATCATAGTTTCATATCTCTTAGACTAGTTAAAAAAAAATTAAGAACTTCAATGTATCTAAAATTTAGGCTTCAATATTTTATCTCGCCACAAGAGTCAGTCTTTTATAACGCCGCAATAGTGAGATCATTTTTAGACTTTAGTCTTTTATCTCGCTGCAAGAGTCAGTCATTTATAACGCCGCAAGAGTGAGATATTTTTTAGGTTTCAGTTTTTTATCTCGCCACAAGTGCAAGATCTTTTATCTTGCTTGTTGTAACGACGCAAACCAACAAGATATGGGTTAGTGACCGACCAGTGCAATTAAGTCACCCTAGGTCTAAAGTTGTAAACAGTTAATAGAAAATTTATTTAAAACCACTTCTTACTAGTTGCCAAAAGACTTAAAACTTGAGATTATAAGTGTAGCATTTTTATTTTTATTTTTTTGGAAAAAGTTACTAGTTTTCATATCGCAAAATATCCAGAGTTCTAAAGTGCGGATGCGAAAAGTCATACGAGTACATAGATTACACAGCATAAGTCATCATAGACTGGAACAAAGCGGCTAAAAAAACTATCCTATATAACAGATCTTAATCACAACAGCACATCTGAGAATATACGCAACAAAAGAACTTCGACTTTAGGGGAAGTTTAGTCCTTCTACTATTGTTGACTTGAAAAGGGTTGTTTTGAAAATTCATAAGTTGAAACTCGTGTGAAACATGACATCGAACTCTTAAGTTTAATTTGAAAAACTTCCTAAGAAAACAATAAGTTCTTTATTCCATTCTCAAAACCATGCATCCTTGTTACGTCATGGATTCATCAACCCAAAGTTAAATCAGTAAAATCTTATCATTCTTTCTATTCGCCGATTTCATGTGTCTTTCATGAACAAGTTTCAATCAGAAATCTAGATGAGGTACCTCTACATAAAAGGGAATGACGTCAAACCATCAAGATATTTGATCAATATCCTCCAACCTTATTACTCCAATTCCACTTTGTCTTTTTACTATCCGCAAGTAGAGACACATGTTTAGATGCATTGACAAGAAAATTCTATATTCATTTTCAGCATTATTTCATAAGAAATTCCTTTTTCATTATAGCATACAAAGGTGATTTAGGAATTAAAAACAAAACATAGTAAAGATAGTGCATGTTTCACCTCTCGTCCTGCCGACGCAGCTAAGGCTAGACGCGTCCTACTAGTTCACCCTCGCACATTCGAACCTAAACATAAAGTAAAACCAAAGTCAAACACCGACCAACTAAGACGTTAAAAGTCAAAAGAAAAGAAATTAGTTAAAAATAATGTGTCAACTAAGTTGTACATTTGGATATGAATGAATGTGTCGATCCCGAATCTACGAGTACATATGCTGGTAATGAACAGATCAACATATTACCTACCACCACAGCTTCCACATTTCTGGCATCTCCTGGCAGTAATGCAAATGCCCTTCCTTGCTGTTGGTTGTTAGCCACTTGTCCCTAATGGTTGTTTGGATTCTGCCCCTATGCCTGGTTCGGATTAGCCTGATGGTTGTTGTGATTGCCCTGATTATTGTTGCGGTTAATATTGTTCCCCTGGTTGTTGTTGTCTCTCTGATTGTTGTTGTTCCTTTAATTGTTGTCGTTATTTCTTTGGCCTCCACCTTGCTGACTTCTACCCACGGGTACTACATTTGCCCCTGTCAGCCTTGGACAGTCCTTCTGAATGTGACCTTGTTGTCCACATTTAAAACACCATGGATTGTTGCATCAGCAAGCCCCATTGTGATTCTTCCTGCAAGTCATACATTTAGGTACTCTTCCCCCTGAGTTCCTATTTTGCTGATTCCCTTGATTTCCATTTTTAGTGTTTGATTTTTTGTTTCTATTATTGTAGTTGTTTCCTCCACTTGTCCCTACTTTCCTCTTGTTACCGTGAAATTGGCGGATAGATACTTTCCCTCGCTCCATTATCACCGTCCGATCAAACACTTGTGCATACATCCCTAGCCTCATAGGTTTAATTGTTGCCGCAATATCTGGCCTCAATCCATCTTCAAACCTCCTTGTCTTCTTCTCTTCACTATCCACCAAATGCGAAGCATATGGGGACAACCTTGTAAATTCACTAGCATACTCAGCTATGTTCATCTTTTCACCTTGCTTCAGTAGTTGAAATTTAGCACTCAGTGCATCTCGCATCGCTAGTGGAATGAACCTCTCCTTAAACAATGCTTCATAGCGAGTCCAACTTAGGTTTGGTTCTGTTGGTTCTACAATCTGCCACCCAGCATCAACATCTCCTTGGAGTTGATAAGAAGCAAAACTCGCTTGTTGTTGCTCGGTACATGGTAGGATTTTGAAGATTTTCCTTAGTGATGCTAGCCACGCCTTGGCCTTAATTGTATTAATTTCTCCATTTAAAGTTAGGGGTTTCAATTTCAGAAAGTCTTTAATGTTAACTTCTCGTGCAGGTCCGGCTGGTTGTTCAGGAGGCATGTTTGGAGGTGGGGGTGGGGGTCCTTATGGAGGTGGATTCGATGGTCCTTGTGGAGGTGGAATAGGCGGGCCTTGGTTTTGGGCATTTCTTTGGAGGGTTTCTACCGTACCAACTAAAGCTTGTATCATTCGCTCCATACGATCTAAACGTTCGTCCTCTTGCGATTGACTTGGTGATACGGTATTATGAGTATCCATTATGTTTTCCTTCATATAGGGTAGAAGGATACAGTCACTAATTAGTTGATAATTATCAATACAAGATTAATTTAACCATAGGGATCATACACATAAAACCACATACTTAATTATAACATCAACAAGTTCGCAGTTACATATTCCCAACTGCATGGGTCTACTACAACAACATGAAACCAAAATACTCATAACATACTCAAACAACATGAAATCAAAGTACTCATACCATAATACAACAAGAACTAAAATATTGACTACATGAGTCCACTACCACAAAAGAGGTCAGAATACCAACAAAACTATCCCCTAAATATAAGGGGTGTGACGATTACTCTCCTCGATAAAAATAGTGGTTCTCTATTTTCTGGTCCATTGACTGAATCCTCTGACCCAAACGACTGTGTGTCCCAATAAGCAGCCTCAACCGCGTCCTCGTCGAAAAGCGGCTCCTCAAAGTCTTCTTCTTCCTATACATTAACCTCATGGACAAGTGGGGGAACAATAATTGGTGCAATGTCAAGGGCAGCTACCGGTGCAGACTCAGGTGCAGGTGTAGGGATTGGCACCTTTGGAGCAACCACAGGTGCCAGTGGGAAAATAACATGAGGAGCTAGCTATTGGGTGTTGGGGTGGCTATTATCCCAAATCTCCATTTGCTTCTGCTCGGTTTTGGATCCTATCATAAATTTGTGGGTCAAGCACGTACTGCTGACACAACTCAGCAATATGCATTCGGGTTTCTACTCAATATAAAGCTTCCGCCCGATTCATCATTTCGTGATGCGTGGGTCTAGCTTAGAAGACATGGGAGATTTCATCATAGACTATTTTCTCAGTAGCTATCTCATTCCTCATATGGTACAAGCTAGGGTTCAGTGGTGTGGCTCGTGGACGTGGACACCGGTAACTCACGTGATGACCACCACGTGAGTCATATATGTCAATGGAGTCCATCCTACAATTACAAAATCAATCCTAATCAAAATCATAAAATATTTTTTTTAAGGTGTGATAAGTCTAATGCCCAAAAGGGCAACATAGGTATTGACATAATTATATTTAATCCTATTAACTGTACAAATATCACATAAGTGCAAATACATGTGTGTTAATCCCTATAACTTTGGATTTTAAAGAAAGTTCCAAAACCTGGTTCTGATACCACAATTGTCACGACCCAAACCAACGAGATATGGGTCAGTGACTGACCAATGCAATTAAGTCACCCTAGGTCTAAAGTTGTAAATAGTTAAGAGAAGATTTATTTAAAACCACTTCTTACTAGTTGCCAAAAGACTTAAAATTTGAGATTACAAGTGTAGCATTTTGATTTTTTTTTTTTAAAAGTTACTAGTTTTCATATCGCAAAATATCTAGAGTTCTAACGTGTAAATGCGAAATGTCATACTGTTTATAACTTTAGACCTAGGGTGACTTAATTGCACTGGTCGGTCACTGACCCATATCTCGTTGGTTTGGGTTATGACAATTGTGTTATCAGAGCTACAATTTTAGAATTTTATTTAAAATCTAGAGTTAACACATATGTATTTGCACTTATGTGATACTTGTACAGTTAATAGGATTAAATATAATTATGTCAACACGTATGTTGAACTTTTGGGCATTAGACCTATCACAGCTTAAAAAAAATATTTTGTGATTTTGATTAGGATTGATTTTGTAATTGTAGGATGGACTCCATTGACACATATGACTGATGTGGAGGTCATCACATGAGTTACCGGCGTCCACGTCCGCAAGCCACACCACTGAACCCTAGCTTGTACCATCTGAGGAATGAGATAGCTGCCGAGAAAATAGTCTATGATGAAATCTCCCATGTCTTCCAAGCTAGACCCATGCACCACGAAATGATGAATCGGGCGGACGCTTTATATTGAATAGAAACCCGAATGCGTATTGCTGAGCTGTGTCAGCCGTACGTGCTTGACCCACAGATTTATGATAAAATCCTAAACCGAGCAGAAGCAAATGGAGATTTGGGACAATAGTCACCTCAACACCCGATAGCTAGCTCCTCATGTTATTCTCCCATCGGCACCTGTGGTTTCTCCAGAGGTGCCAATCCGCGCACTTGCACCTGAGCCTGCACCGGTAGCTGCCCCTAACATTGCACCAATTCATTTTCCCCAACTTGTCCATGAGGTTAATGTAGAGAAAGAAAAAGACCCTGAGGAGCCGCCTTTTGATGAGGACGCGGCTGAGTCTGCCTACTGGGACACATAGTCGTTTGGGTCAGAGGATTTGATCAATGGACCAGATAACAGAGAGCCATTATTTTAGTCGAGGAGAGTAATCGTCACACCCCTTATGGTTAGGGGATGATTTTGTTGGTATCTTGACCTTTTTCGTGGTAGTGGAATCATGCAGTCAGTATTTTAGTACTTGTTGTAATATGGTATGAGTACTTTGATTTCATGTTGTTCGAGTATGTTATGAGTACTTTGGTTTCATGTTGTTATAGTAGACCCATGCAGTTGGGAATATGTAACTGCGAACTTGTTAATGTTATAATTAAGTATGTGGTTTTATGTGTATGATCCCTATGGTTAAATTAATCTTGTAATGATAATTGTCAACTAGTTAGTGATTGTATCCTTCTATCCTATGTGAAGGAGAACATAATGGATACTCGTAATACTGCATCACCAATTCAACCGCAAGGGAACAAACGTTTAGATCATATGAAGCAAATGATACAAGCTTTAATTGGTACAGTAGCAACCCCACAAACAAATGCCCAAAACCAAGGCCCACCTATTCCACCTCCACAAGGACCGCCGAATCCACCTCCATAAGGAATCCCGCCCCCACCTCCTAACATGCCTCCTGAACAACCAGCCAAACCCGTACGAGAAGTTAATATTAAAGACTTTCTAAAACTGAAACCCCTAACCTTTGACAGAGAAATTAATACAATTAAGGTTGAGGCGTGGATAGCATCACTAAGGAAAATCCTTAGAATCCTACCATGTACCGAGCAACAGCAAGCGAGTTTTGCTGCTTATCAACTTCAATGAGATGTTGATGCTGAGTGGCAGATTGTAGAACCAACAGAACCAAACCTAAGTTGGACTCGCTTTGAAGCATTGTTTAAGGAGAGTGATGTGAGATGCACTGAGTGCTGAATTTCAACTACTGAAGCAAGGCAAAAAGATGAATGTAGCTGAGTATGCTACTGAATTTACAAGGTTGTCCCCATATGCTTCGCATTTGGTGGATAGTGAAGAGAAGAAGACAATGAGGTTTGAAGATGGATTGAGGCTAGATATTGCGGCAGTAATTAAACCTATAAGGCTAGAGACATATGCACAAGTGTTCGATCGGGCGGTGATAGTGGAGCAAGGAAAAATATCTCTCCGCCAGTTTCACGATAACAAGAGGAAGGTAGGGACAAGTGGAAGAAACAACTCCAATAATAGTAACAAGAAACCGGACACTGGGAATGGAAGTTAGGGGAATCAGCAAAATAGGAACTCAGGGGAAAGAGTAACCAAATGTATGACTTGTGGGAAGAATCACTATGGAGCTTGCCGATGTAACAATTCAGGGTGTTTTAACTGTGGACAACAAGGTCACATTCGAAAGGATTACCCGAGGATGACAAGGGCAAATGTAGTACCCGTGGGCAGAAATCAGTAAGGTGGAGGCTAGAGAAATAACAACAACATCAATCAGAGGAGCAACACAATCAAAGGAATAACTACAACAATAAGGGGAACAATATTAACCGCAACAATAATCAGGGCAATCACAAAAACCATCACGCCAATCCGAACCACGCACAGGGGCAGAATCGAAAAAACAATCAGCGACAAGTGGCTAACAACCAACAGCAAGAAAGGGCGTTTGCATTAATGCCAGAAGATGCCAAGAATGTAGAAGCTGTGGTGGCAGGTAAGTTCATTACCAGCATATGTACTTGTAGATTCGGGATCGACACATTCGTTCTTATCATTAAATCTAGCTTCAAAATTCCCTAGACAACCTAAACCATTAGGGTGTCAATTACTGATCCATCAACCCCAGCATAAAAGCACCATTTGTTCTTCAATTCTTAGATACTTTGATGTCAAAATAATAAACCAACGATTACCCGTTGATCTAGTACTTATGGACATAGGGCATTTTGACATTATTCTCGGCATGGATTGGCTATCTAAGAACTTCACAACAATCGATTGTAATCGAAAAATTGTAGACTTTTAAGATTTGAGTCGAGAGAAGTTTCAATTTAAAGAGAGCAAAATAACTATACCACCTTACTTAATCTCTGCCATTAGCACTTGACGCCTTTTGAGACATAAGTGCTAGGGATACCTGTGTAATGTGATTGACACAACCGCATTTAATCTCACGTTGTCCAACATTCCCATAGTTTGCGATTTTTCGAAGGTGTTTCCGGAAGACCTTCCGGGAACCCTTATTGGAACAAGAGATAGAATTCACTATTGAACTAGCGCCCAAAACCCAACCTATCTCTAAAGCACCGTACCAAATGGCGCCTTCAGAATTGAAGGTATAGCTGCAAGAGCTATTGGAAAAGGGATTTATCCAACCCAGTACTTCATCATGGTGTGCGCCTGTTCTATTTATAAAGAAGAAAGATGGAACTATGAAGCTGTGCATCGATTATCGAGAACTTAACAAAGTCACGATCAAGAACAAGTATTCGCTACCTCGGATTGACGATCTGTTCAATCAACTACAGGGAGCTCAAGTTTTCTCAAAGATCGATCTGCGCTCGGAACATCATCAATTGAAGCTGTAGAAGGATGATGTGGAGAAAACTGTTTTTCGTACTTAATACGACCACTATGAATTTTTTGTTATGCCATTCGGGGTGATGAACGCATCTTCAGCTTTCATGGATTTGATGAATCGAGTGTTTCCAAAGTATCTTGATGATTTCGTTATTGTTTTTATCGATGATATTTTGATTTACTGGAAAGATGAGGAACAACACGCAAAACACTTGCAGAGTGTTTTAGAGACACTACGGGAGAAGAGGTTGTATGCCAAATTCAAGAAATGTGAATTCTGGCTAAAGAGCATAGTGTGTTTAGGGCATATAATTGGAGGAGATGGGATATCTATGGACCCAACTAAGATTAAAGCCATACAAAACTGGCTGAGACCAACCACTGCAACAAAAGTTCGAAACTTTTTAGGGCTAGAAGGGTATTATCGTAGATTCGTTCTAGATTTTTTGAAGATAGCCGTGCCGATGACCAAATTGACACGGAAGGGCGAACCATTTGTATGCATTGACAAGCAAGAAGAGTGTTTCCAAGAATTAAAGAAGAGATAAATGACTGCACTAGTACTTGCATTGCCAAATAGAGTAGAAGGATTTGCAATCTATAGTGATGCATCACGTTTGGGCTTGGGTTGTGTGTTGATGCAGCACGGGAAGGTAATCACGTATGCTTCCCGACAGCTGAAACCACATGAGAAGAATTACCCTACCCATGACATAGAGTTAGCAGCAGTCGTTTTCACATTGAAAATTTGGAGACACTATTTATTTGGGTAGAATGTGAGATTTACACGGATCACCAAAGTTTGAAGTACATTTTCACTCAGAAGAAGTTGAATCTAAGACAACAAAGATGGTTGGAACTAATTAAGGATTATCATGCCAACATCAACTATCATCCCGGAAAAGTGAATGTGGTTGCAGATGCCTTAAGTCGTAAGGTGACGAGTCAACTGAACGGACTACTAATTGCTCAACCTGTGTTATTAGAAGAGATGAATCAGTTGGAGGTAGAAGTAGTTACCCTGGGCATGAGTGTGTTCTTTGCAACAATTACAGCACAACCTAGGGTTCATGACGAGATTCAAGAGAAGCAAGGTGAAGACGAAAAGTTGGTGAAGATACGTGATGGATTGCGTACTAAATCTGCCTCGCATGTTTCACCTCTTGTCCTGCATGTTTCACCTCTTGTCCTGCCGACGTAGCTAAGGCTAGACGCGTCCTACTAGTTCGCCCTCGCACATCTGAACCTAAACATAAAGTAAAACCAAAGTCAAACACCGACCAACTAAGATGTTAAAAGTCAAAAGAAAATAAATTAGTCAAAAAGAATAAGTATAAAAGTATAATTACTTCCCAAAGAGTAAAATAGTCTATTAACCTTAATATAGTAGGCTCAAACTACTTTAATCAACTAAATTAAACTAATGAAAATCTGATCCAAAAGTAAGAATTCAAAGAATATTAACATAAAAGATTAACTTCACCGGTTAACACATGAAAATGGTAGTTTAGGCACAAAACGGTCCCAAGGGCAAAATGGTAACTTAAACTCCCTTTTTTTTTAATAAATATTTTGGTATATAACATAAATTTCATGTCACACTATGTCAAATCTTGTGCATGCATCATTTTTAGGATGATAGAAAACTTATTCAGTCGATAGGAGGTGTCGGGGTTTGTTCTTGGTACCGTATGTCTATTTATCGCCAAACGACATACCCGACTGAAGTAACCAACTTAAAAATTCATAATACAACTCAACATAAAGAAAAGAATGAAGAGAGTAAGGCATGCACAGACACAAGTAATAGTAATTTGTATACGTATAACAAAATTCTAGACTAGTTTTAAAACCGACAGCGTAACGACTTAATCAAATGTAATATCATAATTTATTTGAGACTAAGCATTAAAATTTAGATTCTGATCTCAAAAGTAAAATGTTCAATTAATTCTTAAAAATTCGGAGAAAATCAGTTCATAATATAAAATTTCACAAAAATGACCACAAACTACTCAAAATAGGAAAAATTGCTACCTTTTAACAAAATGAGTATAACTCACTCATTTTTAATCCAATCATAGTAATATTAGTCCCCAAAGTTAACTAACCCATAGATGTAACTCTAGAGAAAAGAATATAGTGACCCTCTTTGCAAAATAAAAGCATAAAACTCAAAACAAAAGGGGTATTTCCACATTCGTCCTACACTAGACAGCTTGTAGAAAAAAAACCATAACTAATTCATCTTAAATCCATTTTAGTTGATTCCAGCGGCCAAATCTTTCCAACAAAAAGATGTACAACTTACTTGAAGGGACTCAGCAAAAATTCGTGGTTTAAAAAGGTCAAAAACGGCAAAAACTGAAGCTCAGAAAATCTGTCTTAGAACTACAACATGTCTTAGCATCCTATTTGGCTTGCATGCAAACCAAATCAGCCAAGATTCATCAAAACAAGTTAGAAAATTGAAAGGGTGAGCTGTACCTAAGCTCAAATGAGCTTCTCTCTCCTCCTCCTTAGCTCTCTCTCACTCTCGGCCTTCTCTCCCTCTATATATGTTTTGTTTTTTTTTTTGTAAAATATCCCAAGCATGCAAGTCAATCCTATTTATAGGCAAGAGAAATGGTGGGTGGATTATGACATGTGTCCTATGCTTGGACATGTGTCCTATGCTTGGACATGTGTTGTCTCATTATTGCCACCTAGCCATGCAAAAAGCTCGGTGTGTAGGCGCGCGCCTAGAAAAAGTGTCCGGGATTCAATCTCAGAAAAATACCAAATTTGCGTCTTAGACTAATTAGAAAATTTTAAGAATCGTCCTACTCTCGGAATTCTAAGGAAAAATCCAAAACTTCAAAATTTTAATCCAGCAAGCCTCTCGATTTGGAAACGTGCTTGTGGTCTGATTCGCAGTCGATACGCAATGTCAGTCAGAATCGAGCGACATTCTACCTTTGATACTAAATTCTTAAACTAGTTCAATTTAAATCGTTCGAAAATCATTTCTAGGCTATCCGTGAGGTTGTCTGGAAGGTACCGTCGAATCGTCAAAACGAATCGTTTCTATGACTCCTTAAGTCAACGAGTGCCAAAATTTTCTTTAAAAGATTTATGAAATGACTAAATTATTCATTATACCATAACATATAATCGTATTCGTATTATCTAGGTGAGAGTCCTCACACTTTTTTCGCGCATCAGTGTTTTATCATGCCACAAGAGTGAGATCTTTTTTAGGCTTTGGTCTTTTATCTCGCCAAAAGAGCGAGGTCTTTTATCTCACTCTTTTTTGCATCTCAGTCTTTTATCATACTGCAAGAGTGAGGTCTTTTTAAGGTTTTAGTTTTTTATCTCACCACGAGAGTGAAGTCTTTTATCTACATTCATAGTTTTTAAAGAACTGAGATAAAATATACTAAGCGCCACTTTTTATCTCAGCTTTTGACTTAAATAGAGATTAAAAGTTTAACTTACAATTTTTTATCACACTTTTACTAAAACCGTGATCTTTGTAAACCTCCTTGGTATGGCATTTATCTATTATTGTAGTTGTGGATCTTTTGTCATCTCAGGGGTGTCTTGGGTGTGGTGTTCTTATTTGGGGTTTTATGCCTTGGTTGGCTTCTTTTTCTTTCTTTTTTTTAATGGCAAAAAAAGATTTTATTAATCTTTGAAAGTGGATACAAAGACCAAAAGGAACAAGAAAAAGGGCAACAAGTGTCCATCCAAGACCCAAGCCTTTGATTGGCAGGGAGCCAACCAAAGAGACACCCCAAGGGACAGAGCCTAGCACCTAAGAGCCATAGCCCAGATAAAACAATGCAGTGCAAGTGGGATGTAGCCCAACACCACAATAGGCCTGAAAGCCCAAGTAAAGGGCAAAAGCCCAACAAGTAAGCCCAAAAAAACCCAAACCAAAAGCCCAGATCTGGAAACTGGATGCCAAGCCATCGCCGCCGCAAAGCACCGAAACGCCGTGAACCTGTCATATGTCGCCGACCCCAAAAACGCATGGAGAGTCACCGGCCGCAAGGCAAACACAAACATGTCTAAATCGCCATACCACTCATCACCTGTAACACACAAAACCCATCCCTAACCTAAAATAGATCTACAGTCGCCGCTGACCACCACATCAGCAAACCAAACCACTGCCCACAAGATCCGACCACCACAACAGTCCGTGGACGTCCACAGCAACCAGACCTCTATACTATGGGCACCTGACAACATAGAGCACAACAGTTTTTGGTTGGCTTCTTGTCATCTTCAGGTGGTTCTTTTTCCCATCCAATTCCGGGCAGCATATGGTTGTTGGAGTAAGGGGTGACCTTTTGTGGGTTCGCAATTGCTCTATTTTGATGCCTCGTGCTTTAAATCTTTTTAATCCTTGTAATTTGTTTTCAAAAATTAATAAATTTCTTTTTTGTTGTTCAAAAAAAAAAAAAGACACTGATAATCCGACACATAATTAAATTTTGAAAATTTCAGCATGTTGGAAGTAATATTGACCATGTGTTAAACTTTTCATATTGTTATTATTATAATATAAGTAAGATATAAAAATGAGGCTCCAACTAAAAACATGCATCACCAAGCATATAACTTAAATCATATCTTATTATTTCCATCATTTTCACACACAAAAATGGGACTTGTCGAGGTTTTATTATAAATTTAAAGTCAAGTTGAAAGTCCAATACGTGTCTAATAAAGTTAATTCTTCTATACGTGTATATATATAGGGCCCGTTTGGATGGGGTATTGTAAAGGGGGATTGTGATATCCCTTTTTTAGTCCGTGTGCCCAGCCTTAAGACCTCGTTTGGAAAGTAAAATGGAGAGGGTATTAGCTAAACCCTAGATTATATTGTACGTACCCCCTAATACCCCCGGAGAGAGGATTATTTATGGGGAGATTTTGGGGTGTTATTACATAATACCCCGGGATAATATCCCCTCTCTTCCATTTCAACCACAAAATACCCCCTACTATCTTATCCTCATTCATAACTAATCCCCCAATCGTTATCCCGCATCTAAACGGGCCCATAGGCTATAGCTACAGAGCTTTCTCTATCGAAACGATCCGTGTACGACGGATAGCTAGGTCATCCATATCATACACTTCCACTAAATAAATTCACCAGCAATGCACGCATAGTAGGGCCCACTCCAGACCTCATAAAAATACAAAAAAGTACCAATAAATTTTAAAAGAATTTTTTGAGGCCATATAAAAAATTACCTCTAACGGATATCGGTAGATATGTTTTCTGAATTCGTACCTTCCGATATCAGTTTGAACAACTGCACTACAGGCACCACACTTCCACCGCATGCCTAGTGGAGCCCACAAAAATACAGAAAATTACCCATAAATTTTAAAATATTTTTTATGGGACCATGTAAAAAATCAGCTTCAACGGATATCAGTAAGTATGTTTTTTAAATTCGTAAGGGCAAAACTGAAAAGTTAGACCCGGAGTGGGCTCCACTAAGCGTGCAATGGACTTATGTGATGGAAGTGTGAGGTAACATTAGACTTCTTGTTTTCTCAACCTACAATGCTAGAACCATACTCAAATACACACACCTTGACTTTGCGAATGGAAATTGATTTTAGCACTTCAAAAATTAATGGTGAAACTCCAAAACGACGTCGTTTTGTGTATTAATACAGTTTAGTTTTGGAACTCCTCTTTCAATTTTTAAAGTGGCAAAATTACAATCCTTCGCGAATATATATGTATTGAGTGTGTAAATTTGGGCGTGGTTTAAGACTAGTTTTCCTTTCTTTAAGTACATGCACTTGATGGGCCGGTAAAAATAAATCGGATTTGAATGAACCTTAAAGAATGGGAATGCAGGAGTATTTATTCATGGGTACGTTTTGTCATACACCTACTAAAATGCATAAATATTGGTAGAGAAAATGGCACGTGGCAGCGGCACGTGCTAGTGGTAGAAACTTCTACAGTACTAATAAAGCCCGGCCTGTTATTGCGTGCAACTTGGGACTAAAGAAAGAGAGAGAGAAAGGTTGACAGACTGAGAAGCAAAGAAAACTCCAAACCAAAGCTGAGGGTGAGACTGAGCGGTTTCAAGAAGGGGAAATATTAATTGCCAAGATTTGTGTGGTGTCACAGTTAGATATGTCGAATACGTATATATGTGAGAGAAACTTATATAATTCATGGAGTTTCCGATAACAGGACCGTGACTCAATCTCTCGCGTCTGTTTCGATTTTGAACGGTGCAAATTTTCCGGAAATTTTTTATTAACATCGATTTGGACCGTCCAAAATCGAAACAAACAGCTGACATCACGCTCCGTAAAAAATTATCTACGTAGTATATCTAGGGCTGCAAACGAACCGAGCCGCTCGCAGCTCGGCTCGTTATTGGCTCGTTCAAGCTCGGCTCGGAAGGTAAACGAACGAGCTCGAGCCGGTTTTATAAGCTTGTTTCATAAACGAGCCGAGCTCGAGTTGCGATGAGCTCGGCTCGAGTCGGCTCGCGAGCCGAGTATATATATATATATATATTTTTTTTGATCTGGGGGTATATATAATTAAAAAGTGAAAGTTTGGTTTTAAACGAGCTCGAATTCGAGCCGAGCTGACTCGTTTATATACTATCGAGCTTAGACGAGCCGAGCTCGAGCCGTGCTAATGATTATCGAGCCGAGCTCGAGCCCAGATTTTTGAGCTCGAGCCAAGCTCGAGCCTCCCTATAAATGACCGAGCCGAGCTCGAACATGCTGTGGCTCGACTTGACTCGGCTCGTTTGCAGCCCTATGTATATCTATACATGGGGAGAGGGGGGGGGGGGGGTTGTGAATTACATCAGTGGTCCCTATATATATTTGGAAACAAGATTTGACTTATGTTTTTAAATTGTCGTTGACAAAACCTACATGAGTTAGATGATACTAACATATACTAGTATATCAGTTTTTATTGAAAGACACAAAGAAATAGCTGGTCATATGAGTTCTGCATGTTAATTGTGGTATACTATCTACTCAAATTAATACTAACCTCCTCCCCAAAAAAGTTTGTCTGGTTTGCAAAACGAAAATTTAAAAATAATATTATCTTTTTCAAAACAAATTTTCAAAGTTTTTCCATAAATCCAAAAAACCTACTTGATATCTAGTAAATTGTCGAAAGTGTCATTAGACTATAAGTCCGTTGGTGGACACCTTAGTTATTTAAAGAGAGAGCGAAAATCCGATATAACATGGGTACGTTAATATCCATACAGATATTGTAAAACTCCTATAAACATCCCTTTTGATGAGATTGTAATGATTTATACTACTTCTATTATAGAGAAAATGTGGGTTGTTTGTGTAATATTTAAACGTTTTGTACGTCTATCTGTGTGTGTTGAATTATGGGGGTAGGTCTGGGATTTTATACCGCCTTGAATGAAAAATCTTCCCCCACTGGTCTGATCTCTTTCTTTCTTTCTTTGCTAGCTGGTGCAAGTAACCCCCAATAAATACGTACAAGAATTTCACAGTGATTGTTAGATACAAATCCCATGTATATTGCAGGCAATATTAATGATGATGATGGATGATGATGATGATGCTGAACCTCTTTGGGGTACTATACTTCTGCGCTCAGCTTAATTAATTACCCCTCCACCCACCTCCCCATCTGAACATTCATTTACCCTGCACACACTTTCACATATGTGTACTATGTGAAAGAGAGATAGAGGAGAGACAAAGACGAGAGGACGTTTCTGTTAAACTAAATGGACTAAAACTCTTGTTTCATGGATTTTTAGGAAAGTTATTTTTCTCACTTTTATCGACTAAAATATTATTTATATAGTGGAAACTCGATTATTTGCATTAACCTATAGTTTGATAATAAAGCGTAATCGCGTAGAGTCGTTTTCTGGAATTCAATAATATAGCGGAAACGCACATATGGGGTGTTTTAGTTACCTTACTTTTTGGGTTTATACATTTTGATTATTGATTTTTTGGCTTTTTAAATTTTGGTCAAAATGTATTTTGGATATGGCAGCGTGTTTGAGAGATGTGTACAGAATGTATTTTGTAACATAATTAGTGTTTGAGAGATATGTGTAGAATAAATTCTATAGGTCTTTTTGTTAACCAAAATAAAAAAAAAGTTAAAAAAAAGGGGTCAAAAAGCTCCTCTCTCCCTAGCTATTGTACTTCTTACTTCTCTTCTCTAAACCCTAAAACATCAAACGAGTTCTACGAAAATGGGTTTCGAAACTGAGAAAAACTTGTTTCCAGTTGTGCTGTAAATAACTGTTTACAACACTCATTTGTAACCGTCCAAAAGTGCTCTGAACGGTCCAGATGTTAATGAAACTTTCTCATAGAAGAGTTAAACTTTTTCCCGAAAAAAATTTCATTAAAATCCGAACCGTCCAGAACACTTTTGGACTGTTGTGATTGGTTGGTGCTGTTTGTTTACAGCATAGCCAAAAATAGGACAATCTCTTCGAAAATAGGTAACCAGACACCCAAAATTGGAAAAACGAGATAATGAGAAACTGAAAATTAGGGAACCAAACAACCCCTAGTCATTTTCTGGTTTCCTTTTTCTATTTCTAGTGAACATTTATTTACAAACACTCTCTCACATGTAAGAGAGAGAGAGAGAAAGGGGGAGAGAGAGACAGAGAGAGGAGGCGTGGTGGTAACTTTCATTTGTGATTAATTACCAGTCATTTTCTGGGTTCCCTTTTCTTCAATATTGGGCGTGTACGTGCTAGCTAGGGGGAGGGGCTAAATAAAGCTAGCCATTAAGGGGCCTCTGTGATTTCTTCCATCGTGAAGTTTGTTCTTTGGCAGTAATGGTGGTGGTTTGGCTGTTCTGTCTCTGCTCCTTTCGTTGTTGGCACTGAATGCAATTAACGACATGGGCATTACTGTCATTAAAAGGAAGAGAGGGGTTTCAACTCTGCATCTTCTTCTTCTTCTTCTCCATTTCCTCTCCTCCTCTGCCATTTTCTCTGGAAAATTAGTTGTGGGTTTAAATTACACCAAGCATACGAAGAGAGTTGGAAGCTTGAGACTCTCCAGGATTCAGAGGCACTTGGAGAAGATCAACAAGCCTCCTGTCTTCACCTTTGAGGTACTGAATGTGTATATACAGATGAAATCAATTCAGGTTTTTTAGTTTTTTTTTTATATGATTTTTTGTTTTCTTGATTAGTTGGGTATTTTTAATGGTATATATATGGTTTGATCTTTCTCAGAGCCCCGATGGAGATGTTATCGATTGTGTTCATAAGAGAAAACAGCCAGCTTTGGATCACCCTCTCCTCAAAAATCACAAGATCCAGGTACAAAAGTCAAACATGACTCTCTCTCTCTCTCTCTCTCTCTCTCTCTCTCATGTTATTAATGTTTACATTTCGTGAGGGAAAGTTGCCAAAAAAAAAAAAAGTGTCTATACGTTCTTGGGTTTCAATTGAATGGTCTCAACTACCAACTACTTCATTTTCTTGATTGGTGTAAATGTGGAGTCCCTTTGTGATGAAGGAAAAATACAGCTCACTGGAACAATATATGGAAAAAAAAAACAATGTAAAAAATGTTCTAGAGTTTTCAAAATTTGCATCGAAAAGTGTTTAAAAGTGTACTGGAGCGTGTGTTTTTCCGTTTTCGACTAGTAATTTATTGACAGCCCGTTAAATAGAAGGACCCTTGTGATGAAATATGTGTATAATTTTATTTTTTTTGCTTGGCGAAAAAGGAATTTATTGATCATTGTATATTACAGAAACATCCACCAGAAAGGCCTAAATCAAAAACATTGAAGAGAGAGGAAAATGGCTCCAACAACACAACTAGGGAGGGGATGGTTGCATGGCAGACGTGGCACCAAAAGGGGGAGAGGTGTCCGAAGGGGACGGTGCCGATACGGCGGAGCACGGTGGACGATGTGCTGAGGGCCAAGTCCTTGTATGACTTTGGGAAGAAGCAAGTGAAAACACCATTAATTAAAAATGGTGGTGGTGGCAGGCAAATTAATGCACCAGATGTGGTTAGTGGTAATGGCCATGAGGTATGCTTGCTACCTATATCTTTTAATTTCTCACCTGTTTTTTGTTTCTTTTTTCTAAGCTTCTTTTTTACCCTTTTTTTAATGGGTATTGAATGTCCGGACCAGCTTGCGCGCCTCGGGGGTCTTGAAGTTAACAATCAAGCAAACTTTTCAGTGGCCCCATTTGGAATGTTTGGTTGGCCTCCTTGTAATTCGAAAATGCGACCTCAAGAGGACAAACACTTATTTATTTTCTCAAGTCCACTTGGCCAAACATTTTTTTTTTCAGTCAGTGTTTAGTTGACTCCATGTGATTGGTTACTTCCTATAAGAAATAACTCCACTGCACAATATCAGTAACAAGGAAAAAAAACAAAATAAATTAATAAAGGGAAATACTGCATTACACAATTTAGTAAGAACATTTGCATATTAATCCAAAAAAAAATCGTGAATTGTTTAATTTGCTTGTTATGAGTTTTGGATATTTTATAAATTTTCAAGCAAAACATTATGAATTTTTCTTAGCAAATCTATGTATTTCTATGCAAATACTAAAATTATTACCTTAACAATTCAAGGGGATGGGGTCGATACCGTACAAGGAGTGTATTTAAATAAATAATGTGGTAAATGTGGCGCTTTTTATAAGGCACAATGCATATTTTATTAGGCCCCGGGTTTCACTAAAATTTTTATTTTTTAAGTACTTATTTTTTTTATTTTTTATTTTTTAAGTACTTATTTTTTTCTTTTACGAGACAAGTCAAAAAGAAAATCAGGCAAATTTGACACAAGAAATGAATTTGAAAAACTTTTTACATCAGCATCGAGGCATCGATGTTGTAGATCTTTATTGCTTTTTGATCCAAGTATTGATTGAATGGTGATAACTAAAATGGCAGTTGTGTCTTGAACTAATTGAGCAAAACTCCTGTAAGGAAAGTTTTCTGGTGCCGAACGGGTACCACGTGGCAGAATCTGTCGGCGATCCGGACAATCCGAGCGGTGATCCATCAACCCAAATTTGTTCGTGAGATGGTCCGGATTGCCATCAATGTACCACGCACATGGTACCCTACCGTCATCTTTTAATGACAATATTGAAGCAAATCTATTTTTAGCAAATGACATTATGTTAGGACGGCTTAATAAATCGATAGATCGAGATGCGTGTAACTATGTTTAATTTCTCACCATCTTTAATGCTACGTGCATTTATTTATTTTTTTGCTCGGCATCTAGTTTAATGCTACGTACTTTATGGCGTGTCATACTCCTATGATAAATGAAAAGACCACAAAAAAAAAAGTTTAATAATTTTGGCACTCCATGTTTAGCTATTAATACTCCACTTTTTTGTCTTTTTTTCTATTTGAAATTACCACAATACCCTTTAAAATGGATGAACACTAACAAAATAAATGATAATTTGATAATTTTACATAAGATAAAGACAAAGGTGGAGTGCCAAAATCACTTTCCAAAAAAAATAAATATTTGCGCTTTTTATTTTAACCCCGCATTGGTTAAAAAGAATGCAAGAGGTTCTCTATTTTCTAAAGCATGTATATTAACAGCGGTACATACTAGGGGTGGTGCATGTAAGAGCATAATTTCGAGTAAAAATTTCATTAAATATTTGGTACTAAGAAGCACGCCAATGGGTAAACCCAATTATCAAAATATAAGTTTGAGTAAAAGCTTCGATGCTTCTTCATTCATTAATGGCGCAATTGTAAATTTGGGAGGGAAAATACGCTTGCGAAATTTGAGCCTCTCTTTATAATTTGAGTTGTGGAATAGGTTTGAATCAAGGAGCGGATTGCAAGTAGATTTAGAAGGTTTTTACTTAAAAACTTTGGATTTGAGTTTTTTTTTTTTAAAAAGAAAAATGATTTTGCCACTTCCTTTTTTGTTAATGCCACAGCCAAATTTTTTTGTAAAAGTTGGAGATTGGAGATGCTTTTAACAATAACAAAGATAACATAAATCAGTTCTTGGGGTAGAAATATGTTTTCTTCTTGTTTGATTGAAACTTTAGGGAAAGTTTCTTCTTCGATGGGTCAATTAAGCTGATGGAAGGGAAAGTTTCCTAACGTATTGGCACTGGTTAAATTGTTAACCGCACTCCCCTGTAGTGCACTCTGTAGGGTAGATCCGAATCGTCTATCTCGGCAATCAATGGTTTAGATGTGTTTGTTATATTTAACCATTCAAAGTTAATTAATTATTAGCAATAAAAGATAACAAATACTACATATATCTAAACAATTTATTGTTGAGATGGATGATCTGGATCTGTTCTATAGGATCTCCGGATCCCTTTCAAGGGGAGTGTTAAAATCAGCTCATGTGTTGTTAACTTTTGTGGAATGCCAAAATCAATATGAGTTGATTTTGGCACTCCCCTCGGGAGTGCGGTAAACAATTTTGAGAGTGTTAAAATCAATCCCCAAAATTAAAATCAAACTTTCAAAAAGTGGAGTCACGAAAGAAAAAAATTTAAGATCAAACTTAAAAAAAATTCCGCAAAGGTCACAATAATTCAAAAAATCAACCTGTTGTAGCATATTGTTGTCTTTAGTGAACTCTTTTTAGTTTTTTTGTCCCAATATTTTACTTTTCCTTATTCCTCATACAGGACGAGTAAATAATTCAAAAAAAATAAAATTTGACACGAAAATACTCCCTCCGTCCCCATTCTATAGTCCCAATTAACACTTCTTTTTGTTCCAAAAAGATTGTCTTATATGAAAAATAAATGGGTAATAAGTAAGGAATTTTCATTTTTTAATTAATAGTACTAAAAAGGTAAGAAAATATAATTATTGAAGGGTAAAATAAATAAAAAAAATTTCAAAAGTGCAATAATTGTATTCCCTTAATTAGTTAGAATCTCCAAAGAGACTACAAAATGAGAACAGGAGACCTCTCAGTGTTCAGTTGGCCTCAATAGTCCAGTTGTATTTTAAATGCTCTGACTTGTCAAAGGATTCCATGATTTGAACTTCGAACATGTAATTTTACCTAGGGAATGTAGAATGCATTTTAATACTACTTGCTGATTTATGAACATCTTGTTTTATATTCTTATATATATGGAGTATAATATTTATGAACCTATTTATTTATTTGGACACAAAATCATATACAAGGGGAAGACAATTCTATATGTAGAGGTAGAATGAAGTCGAAGGCACGACGGAATTTGTTAAATACGTGATAAAACCGGCTTCTAATTGGGTTTTATCTTAGATATTTCAAAAAAAAATTGGGCCATAAATTTTTTTTTTTTTATTTGTCTTGACGAAACGAATAAATAATCTACAAAAGTTAAGCGCAAAACAAACAAATGCAAAAAAAATTTAAATAAGAGCAAAAAAAATCTAAAAATCTTAGTGGAACTTAACCTCAGGAATAGATAGTGAAATATAAAGAAATATGAGGTTTCAAACCGTTAACGTAGTAATGTTCCGTTATTACTCTATACAACAAACTCTCATGATAAATACTTAGCAAAAAAAAACTCTCATGGTAAATAATGAAAAATTACAAAAACAAAAAATTGAGTTTTTTTTTATTTTTTATAAAAATTAAAAATTCTTCTTTTGTCGATAGGAATATAGAACTTATTTCATAATGGTACTGTCAGGTACTGTCACACTGTCACCCATTTTCTTTTGAATTTACTATATCTCATAAGGGATTAATTAAACTTTAAACGATTCTACCCCTTTAGACGATTTTATTGCACTGCTGGTCCCCGCAATTGATTGCTCACTTGCAATTTTATTTTTATTTCTTTTTACTGTATTTCATCTGTTTAATTTTTCCAGAAGAAGATTGTACCTGTACCCACAGAGAAGTTATTCAGTGGACCACCACGTGGGGGCTTGACTTGGCACTTAATTTTATAACGGTCTTGCTATTGTCAACCCACTGGACTGACGATAATCACACTAGAAAACAAGATAAACATGTATTTTTGTGCACTTGTTACACCCTTTAATACACATTTACATATTTACTATTGTCAGCTCATTGGGTTGATTTTAGAATTTTTTATTTTTTATAAAGTGGACCCACGTAGGGTTAATGTGCCATTTTCAAATTGAGTGCTTATTCCAGTTGCAATGCCATTTTCTTTGGTCCAACAAATTAACTGCACTGCTATGGAGATTTGAGATTTGTTACCTGTGCGTACTTATCACCTTAGGGTCTTGTTTCGGGTCTCATAAAGATATTCGTTTTATTTAAAATATTTTGTTAATCCTTGTAAAAAATCAATTTAATTGGATACTGTTAAAAGGCATTTACCAAACTTTTAAATTTGTCCCGTAATTTAGGTTTTAATTCTGAAGCAAAATTGGACGATTAGTAAACGTCATTGACGACGTCCAATTGAGCTGATTTTTTCCAAAGAGCTCTAAAGAATGGAGTTTTTCGAACAAAATAAACGACTCCAATCATCTTTGTAAAAACCCAAGATGATGTTCAAATTAACTTGTGCGCTCGGGTACAGATCCCTTTTTTGTGTACCCATATCCTTTCTGAAAAATAAAATGCCAGCGTCTTATAATTTTTATAGTCAACCATTGGTGGAGTATTTTTCTGCAAATATGAGGAAGCTGACGTGGAGGAGTAACGATTTTTTGGACGTTTGGTGGGTTTTTATAGCATGCGATAGCGTACACGGGAGCCTCGCAAGAGGTGTACGGGGCTAAAGCGACAATGAACGTGTGGGACCCATCTATAGAAGAAGTCAACGAGTTCAGCCTCTCCCAGATTTGGGTGCTCTCGGGATCGTTTGACGGCTCAGATCTCAACAGCATCGAAGCTGGCTGGCAGGTACTTCTTCCTTCCCCTGTCCCCGCATACACCCTCCCAAAACTCTTTTATTTTCCATTTTTTTTCTACTGCATTTCTCTTATTTATACTGTACTAGATTTAGGGGTGGTTTCGCTTGCCCGTTCCAGAATAAAAAATAACAACTTTATTGAAATCTAAAAATGTATAACATGAATTTGTTTGAAAGATCTTTTAAATGATGCAAAAAAAATTAAAAAATTATTTTCGTAAACCTATTATTTTTAAAATTAAAATTGTAAATAAATACTTATTTTTTAAGAAAATTTCTTGAACGGGCGTCATTGGGATTATTTTTCAATCCGAACCGTCGGTTTCATTTTTGCATGGCCTGGATGTCCGCGTCGGGTACCACATCAGCTGTGTACCCTTTTTCCACCCAAGAATTGCTCGGACTAAATTCACCTTCTTCTTTTTTTTCCTTTTTTCTATGCAGTTTAAATTAAAGATTATATATTCTTGGGAAGGGAAAATTAGGTTTTCAAACTCCAAATCCAATGAGCCAGCCCAAGAGCACTCCCCACTTGAGCAGAACCGCTGATTTTTGCGAAATATTTTTATTTTTTCGATTGAAAATGATTTTGTAAAAAATGTTGGAGCCAATAAATTCAAGTACCAGACTTAAAAAATAGAGTTTCATAAATTTTCTAGTACTGATTTTTGCACTGAACATAGGTTTCATTGAATTTTCTGAAGTTTTGATTGTTCTACTAGTCAGGTTAGTCCGGAGCTTTATGGTGACAGCAGGCCCAGATTATTCACTTATTGGACGGTCAGATCTCTCTTCCTTGTTACTTCTTTATTTATTACAAGTATTTTATTTTTTTGGTAATCCATATTGTCCCGGGCCAACTTGCGCGCACCTCAGACTAATTCCTACAGACCCTCCCACAGTCGTTTTCACACGCTTATGGATAGGGGTGAGGTGGTCCCAAGAGTTGTTGGAAAATGGTGGAACTAGGAATGTAATCTGCCCAAGGCTAAAATGGGTTGGTTGGTGGATGGAATGGACTGGGTTAAAATAATTTGGGTTAAGTTTTGCACATAAATTTTTTTTGGTTTCTTTTCAAAACTGACTTGGGCTATATATCCCACCCTTCTATAATCATAGTTCCACCGTTGTTGTTGATAAAGAGAATTGAATTTGAGACCATAGGAATGAGCAAATCTCAAATCTTAGACCCAAGACCACTAGGCCAACTGCCCGCTTGGGGTTTAAAAAAAAGAGAGTATGTAGTTCCTTATTTTGTTTTTATTTTTGTGATCACTAGTTTGTTCTTTTATTTGTTTCATAAACTGTTGGAGGAAGTATAGTACTGTTTGTATGTCTCGTTAAAAACCAGCATGGTAAAGAAGTCAACCTCACCTTTTCTCCGTAGGAAAGGTCAACTTATTTATTTATTTATTTATTTTTTCAATATTGTACTCCTATATGTTAGGGGGATTAATGGGTGTTGTTAGGGTTAGCGTATGGAAGCTAGTTTAGAGGCTATCTATAGCCCTGACCCTAAAGCCCTACCCCTCGTGAAACTCAAACGACCTTGGTCAACTTAATTAGCTAGGGTTAACTTTAAGATAAAAGGTGGGTAACATAAATGTCCTCTTGGAGAGTATTTAACTATATTAGCAACATGTCAACATAATAACTTTCTCAATGCAAAATAATCCTCTGGAGTGGGTGGCTGGATCAGACTTCAAGAATTAATTGATATGCGCGTAAATTAGTCCAAACGCCTGAGTTATGAGAGACATGATCTTTTGAAAGAATAGCTAAATCACATCAACTTGTTTAGACAAGGCCCAAACACTCCCAATGGACCAGGCCCCAAAAAATACATAACTTAAACAACACATGGACCTGACCCAAAAAGGCTTAGCCCAAAAACAATGGGCTAAGCCTGCCAAGATTCAAAACCTAAACCCTAAAATAGATAAGAAACGACCATTGTCACTACAATCAGATCTAGTATCGCCACCACCACCAGAAGTCCCACCACCACCACGCGATCTGCCACAGCCCCCACCTCCACCAGTCGAACGTCAACTTGTTGGTATGACGATTAATGGAGTCTTGACTTTGTGACCACCCTATGCTCTAATGGTTAGGTTATTTGGGTCACTAAAATGTAGTGTCCTCACTATAAGAATGTAAATTAAAGTTTAGCCTATTTCTCCCCTAGGCTTGCCCTCCTCAATTGATGGAGAATTACTTTTTAGAGCAATCATAGCAGAACAAAAATTTCACTCAAAAGCCGAAAGAGAAATACTAGTACAATTAATGGACCAAGTACATGGGGTTGTAGTGCCGGTGCAGATTTAATTGCTCATTAAGCACGAAAATTGACAGGTATAGTACCAGGCCAGTGTTTATGCCCTCCAATCCTCTGTACTAGAAATTTGGTTTACGCATGTTCCGATGGCACCATTGGAGCAACCTTGCTAAATTCCGACAAAATAATTAAATAATACTGTAGCAAATCAAAACATAGCTTTGCCGTGAAAAAAAAAAAAAACTCAAATCATTAGAGACGCTTGGCTTTTCTATTTTAGTATAGTGTCATTATGGATCAATTTAGTTTTTTTTTTTTTTCCTAATTAACTTAGATCACTTACCAAATCCTCCAATTGTTATTTGTGATGGGATCCAAACAACAGAGTGATTCGTATCAAGCAACGGGGTGCTACAACCTTCTCTGTTCAGGGTTCATTCAGACCAACAGCAAGATTGCCATTGGGGCTGCCATTTCTCCTGTGTCCTCACTTTCAGGCAACCAATTCGACATCACAATCCTCATTTGGAAGGTACAATTAACATCAATCTCCCGATCCCTTAAGTGATTTTAGCACCGCCTCGTGACACTCAATGTGCTTTTTCCCACCATATATTTATGTGTTGTGTGGGAACCACGTACTTGATAGTGAAGCCCACAAAAATGTCGAGTGGAGAAGGCTTTTGAAGTACCACGTGGCGGTGGTCCAGGATCAAGTAATAATTTTCCCACAATCTCCTTTGATGTATATATTCTACATCTTGATAAATGAAAACCCATGAGACAATGGAAGGGGTAAATGGTAATTTTAATTTCTTCATTCCTTTGTTTGGTTCCTAGTTTAAGGAGGAAAAATAAAAGAAAAAAGAAAAACAAGCGAAAAGTTATTTTCCCATTTGCTTTTCTTTCAAAAAAAGGTAATAGTATTGGATAAAATTCCAAATATCACAAATTTACAGTGTCTTGTGTCATAGTAGCATTCACCATAGAAGCGAGTAACATATACAATTTTTCTCGTACCATTTCTTATTTTGGCGAATCGACAAATTTCCATAATTAGCGAATAATCCTAGCAGAGCATGCTGCATTGTATGCACTAACGAGGTCTCAAAGTTTTGCTAATTTCAAATTTGAATGATTCAGGATCCAAAACTTGGGAATTGGTGGATGAGCTTTGGAGAGAGCACGCTAGTAGGATATTGGCCGGCGGAGCTGTTCACGCACCTAGACGATGGAGCCACCATGGTGGAGTGGGGAGGAGAGGTGGTGAACTCAAGGGCCAACGACCAACACACCACCACCCGAATGGGCTCCGGCCAATTCGCCGAACAAGGTTTTGGAAAAGCCAGTTACTTTCGAAATCTCGAGGTTGTTGACTCGGACAACAGTCTCACCTCGGCCCAGGGCATATCGACCCTAGCCGAGAACATCAACTGCTACGACATCAAGAGTTTCTCCAACAGTGCATGGGGCACTTACTTCTACTATGGAGGGCCTGGGTACAACCCAAAGTGTCCATAATCACCCTATATATATATGTTATAGAGAATTCTTTTGTCAAATCTTGGAAGTAAAAGAATGCTATTTCCACTCTTGTTTCTGCTACGTCCACGAATTTATTTTTTGGCTGGGCATGTTCATGACGTAGGTGAACGTGAGGAAGGCATGTACTCGGCATATGAGACCGAAGTTAGCATCAAACAGGTATGGAAATGACATTATTTGGTACTTCATTGGAGCCGAATTTGTAGCGTACGTCGTTGTGACCCTAATTTTCTGGAATCAACATTCGCGAAGATAAAGCATCTCTCTTTGATTAGGGAATTGATATTGTCGGTAAGATGTTTAGCAGGACTTTCGATATAGGGTTTCAAAATGATCATTTTTTCACCCACTAATACCATGTATGTTTTTAGGGAAAATGACGGCCAATGACGTGTTTTGATAATTAATACCCGCCAAGGACATTTTGTTTATTAACAAATATTTATTAGCATATCCTTAAAAGGTATTAATTATCAAAACACGTACTGGGCCGTCATTTTTCCATGTTTTTATCCCTAATTGGACCCAAAATATCCTTTTAAAGTGGAGACAATTTCAATCCTAGAGGGCGTGATTAATAATCTGGAATTAGAGGGGCACTGGACTACCAATCAAATTTACCAAATAACCTGATGGCTTAATATTATGACTCATAACAATTTTATTTGAAAACCAACTTCACCTCTCAAAACCCAAAGTTTATGGAAACTAATATTGGCACTCCAAAATCAATGTAATTCCAAAATCACTCTCCTTTATTTTTTGGAGTGCCTCCATCAATTTTTGGAGTGTCAATATCATTTTTCAATTTTATATTTTTTGTGAGACCCACCTCGAGGTACACCATTTGCGCATGGGGTTGTATGAGACCCATCTCGGGGTCCTAAACAAATGATCAGAGCTGTTTAATTTATTTAAAATATTATTTAAGAATTTCTGCAAAAATGGGTTGATCTATTTTGTGTTAGATTTCCTGTCAAAAAAATGAGCAAAGATCTCTTTATCAAGCCCTTACTGATATCTAACTAAGTTGACGTTTTACAGGGATCTTAAAAGCCGTTTTAAATAAATTGAGCAGTTTTGATCATTTATGTGGAACTCTTTTTTTTTTTTTTTTGGCATACGGTATATATCAGTGGAGTCAACGAAGGATTCTGAGGCCCCAAACCTGCTCCTTGTGAGACTCGAACTCAGGTCACTACTAGAGAGAAAAATGAGACAACCAACTCGACAAACTTGGTTTCTCATGTCGAACCCATTTCAAAGTCACACAATGCGGTTTTTTGCATCTGATGTACACCAAGGTGTACCCATAGTTTTGAACCCAAACCGATTCCCGGTCCGACATTTCGGTCTAAGCAAAAAAAAACCCGTCGATTTTTTGTTCCGGTTCAACTTTGATTGTAAATTTCAAATTCGGTTCAGGTTTTGGCAAAAACCCTCGCAGCGGATAAAGAACGTCTACTTCACTTTCTTTCGTCTTCCCAACCAAGCACCCCGATTCTAGAGAGAGAGAGAGAGAGAGAGAGAGAGAGAGAATGCGAGAGAGAGATGGTTCGAAAGAGGAGGAGGAGTTGGTAACGCCAGGTGAAGTGCTGGGGAAGGCGTCGGAGTTGAAGGCGGGAAGAGGGGCCTACGTCGCACCTCACGGCAACACCGTGTACGCCGCCCTCACTGGGCGCCGATCCCTCATCCCTCCTCCGCCCGACTCATCCGACCAGGTAAAGTAACCTATGCTCGAACGAGCCCAACAGTTCGTTGTTCAAAGCCTTTTTTGAAAACTTAAGGAGCTTTAACAATACGTTCGGGTTTGGCTTGTTTATGAGAGGAACGTATCTCAAACGAGCTTTAATTGAGCCAAACAATGTATTGTTTGAGGTTTGTTTGAAAACTTAATGAGCTTTAATTATATTTGAGCTTGGCTTGTTTATGAGACGAACGAATCTCAAACGATTTTTAATCGAGCCGAACAATGTGTTTGAAAACTTAACAAGCTTTAAAATTATGTTCGAGCTTGGCTTGTTCGTGAGACAACCGTATCTCAAAGGAGCTTTAATCGAGCCGAACGATTTATTGTTAAGCTTTGTTTGAAAACTTGACGAGCTTTATAAATATGTTCAGGCTTGGCTTGTTTATGAGACGAGATTGTCTCAAACGAGCTTTAATCGAGCCGGAATACAAACCAATTGCGACTTGCTAGTAGCTTGAATTTTGTAGACATCAAAAATTGAACTAGTTTGTTCAAGCTTGGTTTGAAAGCTTAACGGAGTTTCAAAAATAGGTTCAAGTTTGGTTTGTTTATGTGACGAACCGATCTCAAATGAGCTTTAAACGAGTGAGTCCGTTTGTGTAGGTTTGTTCTATTCTCATCTGTTACTTATTAAGAATTTGTGCTTGTGGATTTAAGCAGAATTTGTATAAGGAAAACAAGTTAATTTTAAGACCTAGCCATAAAATTCTGACGATTTTCAGTGCTTGTAGCCCCAAAGACAGATGGACATAGTTTATCAACTTCAAGTTTCCTGTTTCTACCCTGTTTGTTTTGTCTTAGATTTATTTAGTTATATTACCTTTGGTGATTTTTTGTCGTGAGGACTAATCTGTACGGCCCACAAAGGTTGAAGAGTTGCTTGGAAATTTCGGGATTACAAGGCTTGTTCTGTTTTCCTTTTTGGCATTTTGTTATATTTATAAAGATAAAGAGAGTTAGATAAAAGCCGCCAAACTAGAGAGAATTCAGAGATCGTGCCTCCAGTTAATCGCACCCCATTCGATCATGTGATTGTTCCCATAGGAAAGGAGGGCAAATGACAATGTGGCTAAAGTGGGGTTAAAAGGCCGTGCTAACTTTTGCAACAGAAGGAAGGGTTATTTTACAGTTTGAGGGTGGATTTAGTACTTTGAAGAGCCACATCAGTCTCCACATACCATGAAGTGGGTAGGACTGTCATGGATTGGTAGTGCTTTTTTAGGATTGTATAGATTGTGATGATACATTAAGTGGAGGTTTCTTGAACCTTGGATGAGGTTTGTCTGTTTGTGGCAACGTACAGACGTACAATGGCAAACCTAAATATATTGTTACCACACAAGCTAAAGTTGGTGAGATGGATTTGAGTTGACACAAGGAGTGGTTGATGTGGGTGCTAAGAAATTGAAATTATAAGCAGAATTATGGCAATGGAAGCTGAAGACGATGAAAGGGCCAAATTTAATCCTCCTCAGCATGTTGTTTGATCCTTTGTCGCAATTGGGGTTTGTTACATTTGTATTTGTGGGTGTTTTTGTGGATTTGGGGTCTATTGTATCTCTTTGTGGTTGGGTGGAGCTCTTTTGTGGGTGTTTTGGTGTATCTTTTATGTTGGCACCTTGCCAATCCAAGGTTGTTATTTCCTCTTTCGGCCTTAGCGGCATATGACCTTCGTCGCGGGCATTTGCCATTTCTCTGGTTTGCCTTTTAATCATTGTAATTTGCTTCCGAAGATTAATAAATTCTTTTTTGCTGTTCAAAAAAATAATAATTTGAGATTGATGCCTCATCAACTGAAGGGCTCTTCGAGGAACAGTCAAACAGATAAGGGGTATGGAAAGCATACTTGTGGTTTTTCTATAGGTTGGGTGTTTAGAGTGTCCATTTCTGTTTTGCGGACTTAATTTGGGTATGTCATGTGATTATTATGGGGTATTGTAATATTTTACCTTTTTCTACTATGTGTACTCTAGCAATAATACGCTTAAGTTTGAGGGTGACTTTTTGAAGACCTAGTTGAGGATATTTCATGATTTGCTACAGAATTAGAACTTCTAACTTGAGTTCCTCTTTTTCCCGTACTGGGTTCTCCTCCTTGGTTTTTCCTTTTAAGGTGATAAATTGTGAGATTTGATTGCCAAAAGGTTTGGGAATAAGTTAACAAGTTGGAAATGTTGCATTAGCGCAAGGGATGGGCTGATTTTGATTGAGAGAACTTTGTCTAGTCTTTTCCAAAGTGCTTTACGTGGGGCGATCACTAGAATAGAAGTTTGTCAATGATCTTAAATCAACTTAATGAAAGGAACAATCACGTCTAAGAAGATGCTGTGTTCATGTGAACTCGTCTGACATACCTCAACAGGAAGTCATTATACCTATTCCTTCAGTTCAGCTACGTGGATTCACTATTATCATATTGTAATACTAGGAAATAAGAGGTGATTATAAACTTATCATGATAGAGTGAATGTCATGTTGATATAAATTATATGATTAAGAGGAACACTTTGTGAATCGTGTTAAGAGATGGTAAACTCTTGCTACCAGATTTTCGGTTTGTATACGGTTGCTCTAAGGCTCTAACCTTATAATCCCTTTCTTTTCCCTTTCTTCTTAAATTTATAAAGTGAATATGGTACAGTAGTTACATGACAATAGTTTCTTACTGTTTGTTTCTTCTTTGAATCATTTCTTAGAGACCAACAGTTGAAGTTACAGGTCACAAGGCCCATGGAGCTGTTCCTGAGCCTGGGTCTATTGTCATTGCTCGTGTAAGTTTTTCTTCACAATTGTTGTCCTTCGTTAATGGTGAAAAGTCTAGCCTAACGCTGCTTATTTTTGCAAAAAAAAAAAGGTCTATAGAAGACTTTTTTGGGGAAATCAAATGAATATGACCACATGCAAGAAGTGTTGTCCTTTTTTCATCTATTGTCAATGAGTTATATTGTGCACAAGATGTTAGATGAGAAAAAAAGAACAAAAAACATAGCAGAGGAAAGAACAAAAAGTGTCACGTGTGGACACTTTTTGGGTCCTATCATCATTTAGCCTTTTTGCTGGGCCTGTCATGGTTGGGTGTGGGCTTGATTTATTATGTTATAAAATTTGGGATGGGATGGGTCCGCTCTGATACCACGTAGAAACTTGATATTCATCTCAAAATATTTGAACAGAGGGTCCAGATTCTCCAAGGCAAGACAAAGGTGTTGCAACGCATGCGGCTGGAAATCAAGGGCGAACGATCCAGACAAGAAACGATCAAGAGTTACTGCCTTATTGTGTTAGAAGGGGAACTGTTTCTTGTCCGGATCGTTCGCCCTTTATTTCCAGCCGCATATGTTGCAATGCCTTTGTCCTGCCCCAGAGAATCTGGACCCTATGTTCAAATATTTTGAGATGGATATAATGTTTCTACATGGTATTAGAGCCGGCCCATTCCATCCCAAACAATGTGGGACAATGACTCTAACATCTTGTTTTGGTGACCTGAACTTCATGTTGTATTCATTTTTTGCTTGCTCATTATAGGTGACTAAAGTGATGGTTAGAATGGCTTCGGCTGACATAATGTGTGTTGGACCCAAATCTGTTCGAGAAAAGTTCACTGGCAGTATTAGGTAATTGGACTTGTTCTTAGTTATGGAGTGTTACTTGTTGAACCATGAATTTTACATGGATTAGAATAATTTCTCATCATCATGATCACATAAATGTTTGATTATATTGTTGTAAACCTATTGTTACTTCTGTCAATGAATGTAGTCTTTTATCCCCAATCAACATTATGGCAGCATTATATTGACAAATTGGTAGAATTAAGCTGTCTTAATGTTTTTAGTTAGTCAGTGTGGTTTAGATTTTAACTTGTTAAAAGTTATGGAGGTTCCAGTTTTCACTATTATTGGATACCCAGTACCATAACAAGTTGCATGTTGTCTACTGTTATGCAATATGAAGCTTGAGCAATTTTGGAGATAACTCTCTCTCTCTCTCTCTCTCTCTCTCTCTCTCTCTCTCTCTCTCTC
>BPLS01000618.1:459162-487553 GCA_019656275.1 Rhododendron kiyosumense
TCTCTCTCTCTCTCTCTCTCTCTCTCTCTCTCTCTCACACACACACACACACAAAAGTCCCACTTTTTGTTCTCTCCCTCTCTTTAGGTGAGTGGTAGAAGCACTTAAGGAAGAATAGTTCTCTAACGAAATGAACATTAAACAAACCTTTATTTCATTTGAAATACAATGAGGGGGCTACTAAATAATTTTTTTGCTGCAGGATAAATACAGATCTCACTAGGGTATCTGACTTATAGAAAAACTCATTAGGATATGTGAGCGTGTCTAATAACTAATTTGATCAAATGTTTAGTTGTTAATTTGATACGTACAGTTTATGTTTATGTTCATGTAATCCCTCTCAGTTATAGAAGAAGTATGTGACAAACTCTGTTTTGGTTCAATGTAATCAGGCAACAAGATGTTAGAGCAACCGAGATTGACAAGGTGGATATGCACTTGTCTTTCCGCCCTGGGGATATTGTTAGAGCTTTAGTTGTATCCTTTATGCTTGGGATTGCTCTGCTATTTTTATAAAATGAACCTGACAAACATATTGTCCTTTAAGATCTGCATAAACATGAATTGTGTTTCATACTTGCTCTTTTTACTAATAACATTACTGGATTCTCAGTTTTTCCCATGGAAATACTAGTCCCTGTAGATGGTAAGTAGAACTTTGCCTTGTTCTGTTGGTGAACACAAGCCTACTTTAGATCCACCAAAAGCCCCTTCTTGGTAAAATACTAAATAAAAGGAAGAATCCAGATATAGTTCTTTAATTCAAGTGACGTTTGTCTCTCGTATCAGATAGGTAATTAAATTGATGATTCCGAATACTTAACCGGACTCAAAGTAGCAGGAGAGAAAACAGTGAATGCAAGCTCGGAAAGTGCTTGTGTATTTGATTTGATTTTCTTTTACATTTTGCTAATTCCCATGTTCTGTTACTTTATTCCCCATTGTTCATTGGCTTATGAAGCATGACTTATGAGCAATTAGGGCAAGCTTTTCAATTATTCTCTTTATAAGAATGCCATACAATTAATTTACCATGATAACATACGTAGTGGTTTGTGTGTTGTCTCTCAAATGTCTTCCATCATGGACATCATAAGGAGTTATGAAGGCCATGACGTTTTTCAACTGATGCTTTCGGGGATTGACACTGACAATTACGGACCAAGTTGTTGGCTATGAAACTCTTGTCAGGTAATCAGAATCATCAGATAATGCATAAGTTTTATAGACATAAGAGAGAAGCATGAGCAACTCTATCTTTAATGATTCAGGATTGCTAATTCCTATTGATAGTACGATTCATTCCATTTTCAAGGAGTAGACAGAATATTGCTTAACATTTGATGGATTGGTTGTATTTGTAAGTCAAAGGTGATATTTATCTTTTTCAAGAATAGTGATGGACTGTACTTGAGCTACTGGAAAGCACTTATAAAGATACCTAGCGGCATGGTGTTAATGAACATTCCAACATGGGTAGCAGCCGTAAAATACTTGATGTAGTAGTTCAAGTATGCCTTTTGTTTGTCTGTTGGGAAAAATTAATATGTTCCCTTCGTAACTTGTGGTTGGAACACTACTCCCCTAGCTTTTGAACTGGCGTATTTATATTACTCCTACATGATCGAGGACTTGAAGGGGGATCATTAAAGGGTCGAGCGAGAGAATGAAGAGAGAGTATAGATTGAGAGAGTAACATTAGCTACACCAGACCAGACACACCCTTTTTTTTTAATCCTATTTCTTGCGACTAGGCAGGTCGAGGTCCTATGAGGTACTACTCAGTGTACCGTCCCAAAAGGAAAAAGATGTGTCTGTCAGGGGATTTGATTAACAACTGTTAACACTGTGTGAAATTGGGTTTTTTGACTTGTATGTTGTTCATGTTTGTCCTTTTGTTTTCCTATTGCCCATCTTGTATCTTAATCAGTTGCGCAACCAATGAGGCAATGACTCATAAATCACTCAAAGGTGATAGTTACCCTTGACATACTGCACTTTGTTAGCTGTCCCTTGGAGATGCTCGGGCATACTATCTATCAACTGCCAAAAATGAATTGGGTGTTGTATCTGCGGAAAGCACAGCAGGTAAATTTCCATCCAGTTGCCCAGCAGTATTTGGAAAATTTATAGTCACACACACACATGCGTTCATGTGTCTGAGAATGACTTTGTATTCAGCGAATTAAAATTTCAGCTTGCAGTTTTAAGTGTTGAATGCAAAGCCTGTGTGCATATTTTTTATTTGGATAAGAATGATTCTAGGGTGGGGCAACCATCATTGATAAGTATGGGAAAGATATACGAGGACATGTAGTTGCTTATGGCTTGTATATACCCAAGTTTTTCAGAGGCGAAAGCGACTGACCTCTCATGAGGTGAGGCGTAAGCCTCAAGGCATTGAGGCATAAGCCTTCAGAATTTTTATTGTTTGTTCAAAAAAAAAGATTAATTAAAAATACCATAGGAAGAGGGGATAGTGTTTGCGCCATACAAAGATAGTTAACAAAGAGCAAGAAAATTGTAGATAAAATTCACAAAAAAGCATGTTAAGGCTTAGAATTAGAAACATAGTACATTAATACATCCAACTTTTAAAAGCACTCTAAGTTGTCTCGCAAATACGCCAAAACCGTTTGTCTTCAGCCCAATAACTTATAATGAACCAACTCTTCTAATGCGTTCACCTCCATCGTCTGGGCAAAAAAGGCATGAAAAGCGTACACCTCTGAATGCTTCCGATAGATGGGCGAACGCCTTTGTGGTACTCTGCCTAAAAAAATCAACGCCTTGAGGCAGTTTTTATGTGCCTTGCCTTGAGGCGAGCCCCAAATTGCCTTTTTAAACATTGGTATATGCCACATTTTGAATTTGTAATTACCTGATCAATTAACAAAGAAAACTATTGCATGTTGATTTAGGTCGAATGAATGATACCTTCAGAGTTTTTTTGTCCATTCTTCTGTGATCTATAAGTATTGTGTTGTTTATTTATTTATCAGTTTATTTGTCTATTTCTCCCTCCGTCCCAATTGTTTGTCCTTTCGTCCATTTTTGGGAAACCAACTGGTTAAACACAATCATTGCCCTTTACAAAATGCCTTTCAATTCATGTTGGACTTATCACCTCAATTCAACAGCAAAGAGCAAAAAGGGAATCTCGTAGGATTTTCACTATTGAAAATGGATAATTATTTTGGAACATCAAAAAATCAAATAGTGAACAAACAAGATTGGCTGGGAGGGGGTAGTTTTTATTGATCGGTAAGTCCGGTGATTTTCAGCAACAAAGACATTATATAGTTGAAATATAATGCAGGAGAAGGGAACACTGCGAAGCAAGGATTCCACTATACATCAGATACTAAAAGTAAATGAAACCAAACAAAAAAGGAAATTGTTAATCTCACAATCTGCACTCTCAAGTTTCCAGCTATTACTATTCACAGAGGATTTCCTCTTTGCGGGAACCCAAAAAGAGGTCAAATAACAAATTGTCTCCACAGTAGGCCAATTCTTCCAACTTCAATGTGTGTGCCTGAGAGTGTTCTCATCCCGTGTTCTTTTACTAATATGTCGTTAGCCCACTTCTGCTGGAAGGTTTATATGAAATCCTTGTACTTAAAGTTTGGTAGTCCTTCAGAATGTGAATATATCTGCTACTTTTTTTTCCACTTGAAGAGCCACAATGTGCCTTCCTACAAGTGTTTACCTAGTTTGGAATATGCACGAGTCAAACATTAAACTCCCCTCCCCCAGCTGATCTGTGATGTGTGCTAACCTGAGTTGATCTGTTCAAACTATCACCTTAGGTGCAGCAATGGTCCCAATTAGTTGGACAGAGATGCAGTGCCCTCTGACAGGCCAAATTGAGCAGAGGAAAGTTGCTAAAACCGAGTCTTCATAATACCACATAATCAAGGATGGATTGGAAGTGATCTACGCCTGTAGCCAACTACTAATGCTTTGATGAAGGGACTCTGTATTGAGGTTAACGTAGTTTTATACATACCTTCTTATTTGATACTCAATGTGGCTTTGTTGAGCAACCATATTTTTTGCTGCAGTCTGTTGTTTTGACCTGCCTTTGCCAGCAATGTTGGTTCAACTGGTAAGGTTTATATGTTACTTTTTGGGGGTCTCTAGATTGTAGTGATCCTGATCCCGCAATTGCAAAATTAGAGAGAATCCATGTGGCTTTACGTTAGGTTCTGGACTTATTTGTTGGTTTTTTTCTTCTGTCAATTCATTGAAATTTTAAAGCCCTGACCCATATTGTGTTGGTTATCGTTATAAAAAGGGTTGTGCGTTTAATCAAGATCTTTCTGGGGTTTCTTTATTGTGATCATTTCTGACGAAGAGACCCTAACTCTGAATGCCTTGAGAAAAGGACAAGAATCTCTTATCGCAGCCCTATTAGGCTTCCAAGTTCGACTGTGTATGTTAGGTCTTGTATCAGAGTTCTGAGTTTTGATGAACTTGAACAATTGTGGTGTCCATGTGCTGTTTGGAAATTCTGAAATCGTTCATTAACTTGTTAAGGTAGTACCGTGTAGTACATGCATACAGATGCATGGGACGATAGCTCTGCTGGTCTTATTGTCACATTCATCTGTTGCTTGGACAATGTCTCTATTTTATATTTGCGCGAAGGGTACTCTAACCTCACTCTTGTTTGGATTATCATGTGGAGCGTAGATTGGTTTAGAAACAAATGACTGACATTGGATGAAGCTCCAACCTGAAAATATATTCTTACCTTTGAGGCCATACGTTACCTTTGACTGGCATCCTGCTCATTATCAAGCTTTCCTAGTACTTATCGTTCATGCTCCTTTCAAAATTTTGCTTCCTCACGGTATCACACCTATTCTCGTATACTAAGTGTGACTTACTAGACTTTGTATGCGTAAGATTCAGCTCCTCGCTGTTTCTGGTAGATTTATGGGTAAGATCTGGCTTCTTGCTGTGTCTAGCAGGAAATGTTGATCTTCATTGTATCATCCGAATACAAAAGAAATAGTTTGCAACGTGATCCCTGAAGGTATTTTTAGTTATAAGACGTTTCATCGGTTCAATTGATTTATTTTTTTGTTATTTTGATCGTTTTATCAGTCATTCTTCGGTGGCTTTCAATGTTTTTGTGCTTTCTCGGGAAGACAGTTGAAGGGCATTTGATAGTTCAGACAGATGAAAACTAGTAAATTCTGCAGTACTGGATTCATCTGCAACCAAGTCTTTCCCTGTTAGAGGCAAAACTTTCAAGGGGGTTTCCCTCTCTTTTATTGGCAAACGTATGAGCCAAGATGACCATGGTACCATTAAACCCAAACAAAACCAAAACCAAACCGTTTGTTTGGAGGATGTAGAAGCTGAAGGTGGACTATACCTGGATATAAAATCCGGGTGGAGGGATATCCGATGTTTGTATAGTTTTTTCTACCCGGATAAATGAGCCTAAAGCTTTAAAATTTGCAACACTTACATTGTTCAAATAGATTCAGCTCCAGAGCAAGACGTTCTTGATCAACTGCTGAAGAGGCAAAAAAAACAATTCAATTTTACTTTTGATCTTTTACTTATGTTACCACTGGAACTCGCCCTTACTGAAATTTGCCAGAACTCACTGACACTGCCTGTATATGCCGAAAAATTAACCCGAACGGAATTAGATATCCAACGTTGCACTGGAAGGTCCGGAACTTGCCCTTAACCAAAATCCGCCAGAACTCACTGACGGCCAAAAAAATTAACCCGAACGGAATTGGATATCCAACGTTGTGGAAGAAGGGAAAAAAAAGAGAGAAACTGATTAGATATCCAACTTAGTGGAAGAAGGTAGGGAAGAAAAAACAAGAGAGAAACTTGACGAAAAGCTTTCTTCGTTTGGTTTTCGTTACAAAGGGATGTGTGCGGGTCGGTTTTGGCGGATTAGAAAACTAAAGTTTTCAACCAATCCATAGTTCTGTTCAAAAAAAAAAACCCCATAGTTGGTGGGTTGGATATATTTTCACTCAACCTGCGCAACCTCAAAACCAATGAGTTGGTTGAGTTTAGCGGTTTCGAATAACGGATTACGACAAGTTGAGTTAGTTGCATGACGGATTAAGAAGACTTGCCACTACACAACTTATCACCCACCCAATCCAACTCATTCATCCTCCCTAACTGCAGGTGACGGTATGGAATGATTTATGTTGGATCGATTTGACGGTTTTGAGGGTGGTTGTGGGTCGATTTGGCGGTTTTAAGAGTGGTTGTGGGCACTCCAAATTTTGTACAGTACTACAAATTCATAAGATAAGGGAAATTTCGATTGTTGAAAAGAAATGATATAAAATGAAAAACAAGTTCAACTGTTCAGGTGTACAATTAAAATGGATATAATAGATAAGAAGGAAAAAATTCACTTGTTTTTTAAGGAGTAATAACAACTTCATTAATAATAAAGAGTACAATCTATCGTGTGTAGCTAATACAATTGAAAAAATAATAATTGCTCACAAGCGAAACAAATAACACATTTAAATCAATTGAAAGATACATGAACAGCGAGGTAATCATGGTATTTTCACAATTGACGAAACTTTGTCCCCCTCCTATTTTCATGTTTGAAAAAAAAGAAAATTGATATTAGCATTCCAAAATCAGTGTAATTTCAAAACCATTTTTCTTTATTTTTTAGAATGTCTCTATCAATTTTTAGAATGTTTCTATCAATTTTTAAAATGATAATATCAATTTAAAAAAAATGGATTAGTTTTTCTTGCTTGCTGTACGATTTTCCCTTCCGCACTCTCTTGCTTACTTACCAAGAACGCCCAAAAAGATTTCAGTGGCTGCGAGAGTGAGATGATGGCTTCTCCTCTTCTCCTTCAACCCCCCACTCTCTCTACCACCCCCACCCATATCTTCATCCGAAATACCCTTCTTGTCCCTTCCCCAACAACCCATCTCAGACCCTCCTCCTCCTCCTCTTCTTCTTCTTCTTCTTATTACTACGGCAACAAGGCACACCTCAGCTTCTTCAAGTCCTTCACAGTAGTCCCGTTTGCCCTTACAGAATCAGAAGGCTCTCCCAAATCCCTTGACGAAGCAAACCCAGATCTCCAAGTCCAAACCCTACTTCAAGAACTCGCGGTTATAACCCAACCCTCCTTTTTTTTATTGCTTATTATATTTTCGCATGAGTTGTAATTGCGGGTGCAACAAGTTTTGTAGTGTTGGAGCTCGGCTTGTTTACTCATGGAGCCTAAGCTCGAGGTCAAACAAGCCGAACCCGGTTCGTTTACTGAACAAGACTCTATAAATGAACGGAGCTGAGCCTGTACAAACGCCCGAGCTTGAGAGTGTTGAGCTCGGTTCGTTTGCTACACGAGCTTACAACTCAAGCTTGAGTTTGGCTCGATAACTAAGCGAGTTGCAATTGCGGGCACAAACGAGCTGAGTTTTGTAGTGTTCGAGCTTGGCTTGGTTTGTTTACTAAATGAGCCTAAAACCCAAGATTGACTTCAAACGAGCCGAACCCGTTTACTAAACAGGCCTCTATAAATGAGCCGACTCAATACAAACAACTAAGCTGCTGAACCGAACTTTAGAGTGATGAGCTTGGTTCGTTTACTACACAAGCCTACAACTCGAGCTCGGCTTGATAGCTAAATGAGTCAAGCCGAGCTTCTAGCTGCTCTCGAGCAACAAGGTTTGTTTGCATTTGCACATAAAGTTTAAGCAATAATTGGCTTTACTAATTTTTGCAGGAAAGTTTTGTTCTTCCAGCAGATTACTTTGGGCAGCTGCCTCGGGATCTTCGATTGGATGTAAGTGGAATTTGTAGGCCATAGTTTAGTTTTGAGAAATAGATCTTTGTTTTGTGTGTATTTTGTCTCTAATTAGAAGTTCTTTGGGTGATGTTTCGAAAATGGTGAAGTTGAACGATGCAGCTTTTGATCTTTCAAGTGGCACAATCATTGATGAGGTTAGCTGTTGTTATCCATTAGCTCTGTTTTTAGGTAATTCTTCTGTTTTCCTGGGTGAATCTCACCCAAGAATCAAGATTCTTGTATGCAACTTACATGAAAAAATGTGTAGTGGAGTGGCAACAAAGGACGCGAAGATGGAATCCTTTTCATTTTCTTTCTTCAGTAATTGATATGAACTTAGAGGCCAACTCCAATTGATTGAGACACAAGGCTTAGTTTGGTGTGATTTATGCAACAGCAACAATAACTGTACCATGTAACTCCCAATGGATGGGGTACAGACAATGAGGGCAGTAGACATACCTAATCTTGACAATATATGCACAAAGTGATTACTCTCAATGTTTTACCACTGAAATGGAGGCCCCTCTATACCTCCAAAAGTGGAGAAACTCAAGGGATGCCATGCCGTGGAACCATACCCCCAAATCAAAGCCAGAAGGCATTTGGTTTGGTTTTATGTCACTTCAAGTTTCAAAAACCTTTCTAGTGGTACTCTTTTCTTATGGAAACATAACCTTCTTGTATCAATTCCTTTATTTCTTTTGTAAGGATAGACATTCTTGTATCAATTCTAGACCCATAAAAGTTTTGGAAACCATGTGACTACCATCAAATTCCAACAAAATACTGTTAACCCTTAAAGCTTATTCAAAACGTATACCTGTCTAGGATGTAATTTTTCATCTCTGGAAGCTATACAGAGTTTGCAGACTTGTGAAAGGGTCATTGTAAAGTACATAATGCTCAAAACTTTGTTTACTTTTTTTATCTGGAAGCTACACCGACTTTGCAGAGTTGTGGAAGGGTCATTGTAAAGTACTTAATGGTCAAAACTTTGTGTACTTTGATGTGATGGTCACTCATTCTGTACGGTCTACGGGAAGTTGCTTGTACTGTGTCTGATACCCACAGGTTTTGTGCTGTGGATATTACACCACTACAATATTTTGAAGGGGAGAGAGAGAGAGAGAGAGAGAGAGAGAGAGAGAGAGAGAGGATTTCATAATTCCTGTTAATAACAAGATACAATACCGTTTTGAAGTTTTTGATTCCAAGTTTCCAACTGAACAAAGATCTCCTCTTCCGTGATCCTTCAGCAGAATCAGCACTTTAAAATACCAAATTCGTATTTTCATACCATAAACTCCCTGGATAACTCAGATGTCCGAATTAATATTAATTTGTGGAACACAAACTATTTGTGCTTTCACATACATATTTGACGTTGGTTAGTTCCTTCAGCTTGTTCTGTGTTTTCATATCAAATTTCTAGGTTAGATACGTTCAATCTAGCAAGGTAGAACACAAACTGCAGAATAGATGCGGGGAACAGTAACATAACACATGATAAGAGGCGAAGAAAAAATGCTCATTCCAAGCAGCAAGCAATAACTGATGCTCACTTCTTCCCAGAGGTAATATTTTGTTTCAGAATAGGACTGATAATTGGCACCTGAACCAGAGAAACATACACAGAAATACCAAACTTTAAAAGTTCAAATTTTCCTTTAAATTCTTATGAGTTATGACAGAGATCACTTCTCCCATGCATTGATTGCATTCTCATCAATTAATGAAGGCTTATTTTGGCTGTGAAATTCTTCAACTCTCTCTCTCTCGTTTAATGTTTTCTCATGATTGACCTGAAGGTTTGTTGGTTAAACCCATTAACGAGGAAACTTGTTTCTATGAATTTTAATTTCCAGTGTGGACGAGAGCTGGGAGAGACATTGTTAAACATATCTCGAGCATGGGAGCAAGCAGACACATCAACTTGCAAAACTTTGGTGGGCAAGCTCCCTTTGTTAGTGGGCTCATTGGGAGGTAACGCCCAATCAGGTAAGAATGGCAAGATATGCTTTCTACGGTTATTTGCTTATAAACATTCCTTGTGACAAGGCTTTTGTTTCGATTGCTACTTCAGCATTAGGCAGGCGGTTGGTATCTGCTGGAAGGAGGTTCCAATCCATGGGACAATATGGTCAAGGTGAACTACAAAGGGTATTTTGCATTTTCTCCCTATAACGGTAATGTCTTCTAAATGTAAGTGTAACATTAGAACATTTCCTAAACTTTTTGGACCTTAAAGCGAAGAGGAGATGCTCTTTGTAGTACCATTATACCTCAACTATTTTTATCAAAAGTCTTTATATCTTCCTCCTTGACTCTGGACTAACCCTTACACTTGATTTGTGCTTAAACGTACAACATTTAGAAGGTTTTTATCATGGCAAAATGCCTATTTTGTGTCAGAATGATCATATCAATACTGAGAGGCAGATTGCGTGGAAACTATTACTGGGATACTATTGTCTCATTAGCGGATGCATGTCAGGCACATGCCATTAGAATATAACACCAATTAAAAACAATAGTGTTGTCCCCTTCCTCCAACAGCATGGCATAAAATGCATTATTGCCTGTTCTCTAAAGGCCTAGACATTATGGCTCTAAGCCTTGCTCAGCGAGTCAATATCTTTGTGGTTGGCTAAACCTCCACACCCAACTACCTAAAGTCTCAAGAATATGCAGAACACAGGAATTTTATGTGTTTTGTAAAGAACAAGAAGCAAAGAGGAATCAAACTCATGAGTTGACGTAATGCACGGTATGGTATTTGTAATGACCTGCCCCAGCTAACCTGCGAACCTTTAACCTAACCACGTGGCTCAAAAGGTTAACCTCAGGTTAATATAGTAACTGGTGGACGTTTTGTTATACATTACACTTAGTTTCCTTTACCCACCGATATGGGACTAAAGAAGTGGGATCTCACAGTATTAACCAAGTCAAAACCACAAATTTAGTTATTATTAGAACTCAATTTATATGGGTTTTAAGCCCATCAATACAGCTTTTCGCGTTGTTGTTGCCTTACCCTTTAACTACAATGAAAAGAAAATCTTGTTTTTGACAACACAATGGAGCAAGAAAATACCAACTGAAACAGAATTTTACCTTAGGCGTGGGGACTGAGTCTTGAAGTTTTGCAATTAGAAATTTGAGATCTGACAATTGTGGTTTCTAATTTGTTACCAATGTCGGTGATTGTTGGTGTCGTATTAGTGGAGGCGTGATGCCAGTGATGCAATCTCAGGTCCTTGTAGTCGAGTCTGGATGGCCAATATAGCCCACATTCACCACAGGAATGGGGTGGGGGGACCCTTTTTTTTTTTTAAAGTGTGCAGGGAGGTTATACATTTTTTGCTGGTTGGTTTACATTTGATAGGCGTTAAGTTTTAGGAGTCAAACGTAATCATGAAGGCAAGGCAAGACCAATCTGAGCTTACGAGATTAGAAAGCATCCCAAAGCTGAAGAGTGAAAGCCAATCTTAGCCATTAATTTAAGGAAAAACTAATCTAGGCCCTTGGATTCAAGGCATATTTTAAATAACTGAGCTTTCTTATTATATAGATTAAAGTTGAAGCATACAATGCTTTAAAAAGTTACGTCTTAGGCAGCTTACTAGTCTGTCCATTTGGCGGTTTAACTTTCCAATCCAGCAGAATTGCAGATCACCTAAATTCCACATTGTATATGGTAATCAAATGAAACACGAAGTGTGAAATGCTTGTACATCTTTTGAAAGTACATGTCCTGGGGAATTACACTCATGTCAAGCTTTCTTAACCAAGATGTTTAAGACCCTCTGGAACGAGACCTGTTAAATTTAATGAGGTAGTGATATATGTTATTTGATGTCAAATCGTGGCTTCCATTTTTTGATGGCCAACAAGCAGGAGTTGTCTAGATGTGGATAAAGGACATCTTGAGCCCTTATATTCCAGATTAATTTTCGAAGGATTAGAAAAGGTGGGATTGAGGATGAAGATGGAGCAGGCATATGGGTCCCGGGATAATAGATGAGATTATGCGTAGTATGTGGTCATTTGTAGTATGTCTGATTTGTGTGGGATAAAGAGTGTAGAATCCTTTTTGACCACTGGATGGATGAAGAGAATCCAAAAGGCTCGGATTAAATGATAATCACATCTGGTTGCTATTACTCAATCCCTTTTATGTGTTGCTAAGTGGGAAAATAGTCTGACCGTAATCCAGTGCTCGGGTCTTATCAGTATATCAAACGTGTGACCTAATAATTCAGGGGCACATGTGAGGCCACGTGTTCCCCAGGGCCCTATACCCAATCTTCTACTTCCTGGCATCAAACATGGTGATAAAGTGACTATGCAATCTTTTATTCAGATTCTTCGTGTAACCTTTTTAAAACCCTTATTTATCACTCAATTGCCAGAAATCATGTGTTTCTTTTCCTCCCCTCTCTTTATTCACTGATTTGTGTTCTTTTAATCTTTTTTATATACTGGACGCATTTGAAAGGTATACAGCAACACTTTCATGTGCACTTCCCTGGATCATGTGGCGGGGCAATATATGCTTCAATGATTTATTAGGCGTGTTGCTTCTTTCCATTGTAAGAATAAGAAGTAAAGTAGCCTACTTACCATCAAATACCCAATACAAAGCAGATTGCAAAAGCAATGCTGGCGTGTGGAAAGCTTTTGGCTGAAAGTGGGGTATCTACAGCAACCGATGGAGAACCAAAAACGGAAGCTAGGATGCTGAAGGTAATGATTCTACAAATTTTGTTGAACTTTGCTTTTGGATCTTGGGAATTTTAATGGGAAAAAAAGGAACACGGAAATATTGGGACAAAATGAAGTAGAACCTCTTTTTCGGTTGTGTTAGGAAACGAGATGTTTCTGAAACAACTTCATATTGTGTTGAGTAACATTACATGTAGGACTAGAGCCAAAAATCATGATTAGTGGGGTCAAAATCTCATATAAAATTGTGCCTGACTTTTTTTAATGTGATAATGAGGAAAATTATTCTTTGTACATGTATTTATTAGTTGCAAATGCACATTCTTACATCCAACATATTTCATTTATAGAAGGAATTTGATTTATGAAAGCCCCTAATTTTTTTTATTTTGGTAAAATACTTGGTTAGGCTTGGGGGCATGGTAATTTGCACAGAAATTGATTTCTTGCCCGGCTAAGAAGCATGAATATGGATATGGGATACAGATACGCGGATATGTGATTTTTCCAAAAAAGAAGGATATGATACGTTGGGGGATATGTTAAATATAAAAGTAAATAAAAAGTATATTATATATATAATTTTTGATTCCTAAAATACCATTAATGATTAAAGTTTTCCATTACACAAGTTCACAATTTCACATGCCGATATATTTATATATAGTTATATATATATATATAGTTATATATATATATAGTTATATATATATATGAAGAATTTTCAAGTGAGGGATCCCTCATTTTTTTAAAATGAGGGACTTTCATTTCCCGATCAAATTTTGAAAATCCGAGCCGCTCAATGTGTGCAGAACGTGATTTTAAGGGTACCCGCGAGAAATCAGCAAAAAAAATGACCGGGAAGGGCTTCATCTGAGCAGTTTTTTTTGAACCGTTCAATGAAAACTGCTCGGATGAAGCCCTTCCCGGTCATTTTTTTTGCTGATTTCTTGCAAGAACCCTTAAAATCACGTTCTGATCACTTTGAGCGGCTCGGATCATCAAAATTCAATCGGGAATGAGAGTCTCTCATTTTTTTAAAATGAGGGATCCCTCACCGGAACCTAACTCATATATATATATATATATAGTTATATATATATATATATAGACACATACACACAACGAGGGAGAGAGAGAGAGACGTGAGACAAGATACTTAAAAGGTTGTCAAGAGAGATAAGAGACAAGAGAGAGGATATTGTCGGTGTGTTCCTGGTGTCGATTGGTGGGGGAAAAAGAAAAATATAGTCCTAATTGCAATTTTAACCCATATATTTTAAGTAATAACATATTTACCCTCACGCGTATCCAAAATGTATCCAAGTGTATCCAAAACGTATAGGGATACCAAAAAATAATTCTAAAAGCAAGATACTTAAAAAAAAAACTTATCACATACGTATCTGAGAGTATCCGCATGTATCCAAAACATATCGGGATACCAAAAAAAAATTCTAAAAGTAGGATATTTTAAAAAAGCATATCGGATACGTATCCGGAAAGTATCCGAGAGTTTCGGTATCTAATACGGATACGATGCGTGATACGGAGGCCAAAATAGAGTATCCATGTTTCATAGCCTTTCGGCTTTGATTTGGGGGCATGGTTTAGCAACAAAACGTCCCTTTTGCTCCTCGGAGCTTAGAGATATAAGGGGGCCACTATTTCAGTGGTATTCTAAGAGCAGCTAGGTTAGGTCTTTCTCCATTCCTCCCCCGCCCATACCCCCAAAGGTTGGGGACTAGATGGGTCTAGCTATTGTTTTTTTCTTTTTTTTTCCCTTTCATTGAAAGAAAATCACCAAAACAGGATCAACGGGGCATACCCCTGTCACTAGCCTGGGACGAGGCTAAACTGAGATCAAAACAAAAGCTCCACGAAAAGTATGCAATTGAGTACAACAACTCCTATTCAAGAATATACGAAAAGGAATGCCATTTAGTACAGATAAGCCTATTCTCGTTAGTCTTCTTGATATGCCTTCGTGACCAGAAGCAAGCCCTCAAATCAGATTCAACTTTAGCAGTAATATCCTCAAAGCTGAGGGAGTTATGTTGGAAAATTCCTCGGTTACGCTCAACAAATATGGTAAATGGCAGCAGCTAGGAAGTTTTTGTAGACCCAATCAATCTCAGCTTGAAGGTGTAAAGTCAGCCTACCAATTCCATTCTTATGCAGAAAATGACCCCAAATATTAGCAGAGTAAGAACATTGAAAAAACAAGTGAGAGTGGTCCTCTTGGGCTAAGTTACACAGCACACACACACCATCTAAGGCAATCCCCGATTTAAGGAGTCTGTCCTTAGTAGAGAGGCAACCAAGGATAGCCATCCACTATATAATAGCCATCTAGGAATGTAGTGAGAGATCCAGACCACCTTGCTCCAAGGGCCTAGAGGGGCTATACTTCTAATGGCTTGCCAAGCTGAGTTTGTTGAAAAAAAAACTCCTGAACTTTTGAGAGTCTAACACACAGAATCAATACAACCCGTTCTAGGAAGGGTCCTGTTGTTGTTGTTGGTAAAATACTTGGGCTATGGGTTACGCAGAATATGAATGGTAGAAATATTTGTCTTTTATTTTGGTAAAATACTTGGGCTGTAGGTTACTCACAAATTGCATGATAGAAATATTTCTTTTGTTTTGGTGACATTCTTGGAACAATTTTGTAACTTGTGTAGAATGTTCAGTGCAATATTACTAGTTTAGTGGGGTCACATTTCTAAGTTCAATCCCATCACAATGACAATTTTTAGAAAATTGAATGGAGTCAAGGCACCCTCACACCCTCCGCCCTTGGTTACTTGTGCGTTTGAGTAGATACAAGTGATTCTATTTCCCTTGACAAACACGAGAGCCAAGCATAGCCCGAGTATATGCTCCAAGGGAACTCCAAATTACTGATGTTGTTTAAACTGCAGTTTGGGGATCTTCAGGTTGAGCTTACAGCAGACAAGGCCTATATTGGAGCTGTAATTAGTTTGATTTTTGGGTAACTATCCCGTCCAGTTTTTTGTTTTGGACTTCCTACTTCCACTTTTAAGAGTACTAACCAATTTTTTTTTCTAATTATCTAATACTTTGCATTGCAGGATTATTTCGTGGCAATTAAATCAAGGAGTCCAAAGCACACCAGAGAACTCATTGCAATATGCAAATGACAACGCTTTGCTTCTTGCCAAGGTCTTTAAAAGCAGTGTTGTCTGCAAAAATTTCATATATTTTTTTTCCCTGCATGATGTAAAAGGTCAATTTCGTTCATCCATCAGATATGTTGGTGAATAAACCCTCTCTTTTTCTGGGTAAAGCAATGGGTCGGCCAGATTAAAGTAGTTGACCCCCACTTTTTTTATCCAAAGAGGGTTAGTTTCACCATGATTGGTTGGTGAACAAAATCGATGGGTAGGTGAACAAATTCTGAATCTGCTCACTAAGTCTACCTTCGTGATGCAGTCCTTAAGGGGAGCACTACTGGCACTTGGCTATTCATCCTCAATCTTATCTGCTTTTACTGCTGTGGGACTTATCTTGCTTGGACAACAACTCGAGCCAAAAGAAAAGTGATGTTATGGGTGCTATCTTTGCCTCCGTTTTGCTTGTAAATTCTTTTGTACTTGGTAAGTTTCACTAGATTAGTTACGATAATGAGGATGAAATGAACAATTGTGAAAGACTGACACGGTCTTTGTCATACCTAACTAGAGAGGGTATTCTGGAAACACAACGTTTTTATCATCTGATGCCTTTTTTGGCCAGGAATTTGTAGCTACATTTCCCTATAATGTTTGTGTTAGGGATGGAACTCTGTGGGAGCCGAAAATTCACAAAAAAACAAAAAAAAAAAGGGTTCATCGATGGTTTTAGAAAGCGGAAGCTTTTTTCTTTAACAGAGCTCAATGAAGGAAAATGATTCATGTAGCCGACCCCAAGTGATTGAGACATAAGGCTCGGTTTGGTTTGGTTTGGTAAGCTTTTTCTTTAAATCCCGAAAGCGGAAGATGTCTTCGGAATGTCAACATATGGGGGATGTGGCACCACGTAGCAAATAAACTTAGTGATGGATCCGATAATTGCAATGTGTGCATGATTTGATTTCCTTCGCTCTCGTTTCAGAAAACAAAAAAATCCACCTAAGGCTTCCTTTGCTTGTCAAGAAACTAGTAAAGCAGGAAAAATTATTCATGAGAAAATTTAAGTGGAGTGAGGGAAAAGTATTATCATACATGTGTTCATTTGATAAAAGAAATTTGCGGAAAGAGTTTTTTTTCCTTTTTATCCCCTAAATTATGTACATTTTCTTTACTTAGTCTATAAATTATCAATTTGATAATTTCATTCCATCAACTATCATACTGTTATTTATTTAGTCCAATAGATAACGTAAATTAGAAATTTGGTTGGAAAATGTAATGTAAGGCCCAGTTTAGACCCTGTAAAGCAAATATTTGATTATGAGAGCATTAGAGATAAAACTTAAATATGACCTTTTAGGATAAGATGATCAGAAAAATAACATATTTGCTCCGGTTCAAACAAATTGAAAATTTGAACACTTAATTTTATTACAAGGTTCATATATTAGAATCTTACGTGACATTTTATAGAGACTAACATATACATTTTTTTTATAAAAAAAAAAAAGACTAAATTCTTTAAATAGAATTTAGACTGTTTCTATATTAAAAATATGGTTAAAAATTAAGTGATCCAATTTTCAATCAGTGCGAACGAGTGCGAAAATCTTATTTTTCTGATCATTTTATGTTAGAAGGTTATAGTTAATTTTTTTTTTCTCTAAAACTCTTATAAGCAAGTATCTGCTCTAAAAGGTTCCAAATAAAAAACAGATATAATAATGATAGCATTAGAGATAAAAATGAATCATGAATCATGACTCTTTAGAATAATATAATTAGAAAAATAATATCTTCGCACCGTTTCAAATTGATTGAAAATTCGAGCACTGAATTTTTTTAGAAGGTCTATATACTAAAAAATATGATTAAAAAATTAAGTATTCCAATTTTCAATCTGTTGAAACCGGTGCAAAAGTCTTATTTTTTGATCATTTTATCCTAAAAGGTCATAATTAATTTTTATCTCTAAGACTCTCATAATCAAGAATCTGCTCTACATGGTCCCAAACAGGCTGTACATGCAATTTTCCGTCTAAATTCCTAACTTCCGTTATCTATTGGACAAGTAGGTGACGATATGATAGTTGAGGGGATAAAATCGTTAAATTGATAATTTAGGGACTAAGGGAGAAAATTTGCATAGTTTTGGAAATAAAAAGGAAAAAAACTCTTTGGGGAAAAGTTAAAAGACAGTACTCTAGTTTATTGTATTAGAAACCAGAAAACCTATAGGTACCGATCAAACCCCGCTGAAATCGTACCAACGGTCGCGACGAACTACCTCCGGTCACCGGACGGCCAATCCGAGCCGTCCAAAAATTTTATAAAAAAAAACGACAGGTCCCTGTGCAAGAATAAATGGCATCCGATGTGTGTAGGGTGCTTGATCTAAACACCCTATTTTTCACGTTTGATCTAAACACCCTACTTAGATCAAGCACCCTACACACATTGGATGCTATTGATTCCCCCTAAGACCCCCTCTTTTTTTTTTTTAGAATTTTTGGACGGCTCAAATAGGCCGTCCAGTGGCCGGAGATGGCCCGTCGCAGCCATCGATACGATTTCGGTGGGGTTTAGTCGATATTGATAGCAGGACTCATTAGAAACCAATAAAAAAACAAGATTCCTGCAAAACATAGATTTTTTTTTTGTGCAGAATGAGTCTTAAGGGAAAATCAATCCTAATATGAAAGTTAAAGATGTGAGTTCTACAATTTTCTTGTTAACAGAACATCCAAAAAATACAAGAAATTTAGACATTTTTGTACTTCACTTGAAACTAAATGGTGCGTAAGATGTTTCCTTGGAGGAAGAGATATTTTTTTTCTTAGACTATTTTAATTCTATCTATTTTGTTGAGAGTATTTTCCGACCCAGGTTTCTCTAGAATATTCTGGACCATATCAACTCCCATCTACGTTTGCTCTAACAGTTCCAAGTTTCAAAATTGTTAACAATGGAGTTACTTGTGTTCAGTGTTCCATACATGCTTGTAGGGAGGAAAAAAACCTCCACAAAGGTAGATCCACAAACCAAAATTTTGAAAATTAGAATGGTAAGCGAATCGAAAAAGTGACCGAGCGGATGAGTCATTGATTCAATCACAAGGTTAACCGGATTGAACCGCGACATTATTATTACATATAAGTATAAAACATTCCAAAAGATCAAAAAATAGATGGGTATTAGATTTCCAAATCAGTAATTGTAAAACTACTCTAATTAACTTTGGAAGTCTTCCAACTTTGTATTGAAAACCTTGTCTTGGCCCAACCTGTTTATTCTGGCAATGTTTGCCACTTCGTTTTGGCTCTCAAATTGGTGTATTAGTGTATATGTATGTATACTCTATAGCCTCTCCCTGTCCCAAATTGGTGGCCAAAGTAATTGTAGAAAGCTTACCCCGTTCGTTTTGGAATTTTGAATTTGGATTTGTAGGTAATAAGGGTAGAGAGAAATAGAGTAATGATTGAAAATATGGGTAATAATTGGAGAGAGATAAAAAGAAAAAATGAGAGTAATAATTAGAGAAAAATAGAATAATAATTAGAATCCAAAATCGAAAACCCCAAAACGAACGAGGTTAGTCTTCGAAAATTCTCAAACTTGACCCAAACTCAAACAAGTGTAAAATAGCCGAGCCAGAGCTAGCGATACTCTGTTTGGTTTTGTTTTGTTAGACTTGATTAGCACCCACTTCTATTCAAACCACCAGTATCTAAATTTCAAATGCTAATTTTATAAAGGAATTATTCTAATCCTAATCATTACCAATATTACTAGCATTGTATATGGGAATCATTTTTAAGTCAGTTAACAAGCACTTTTGTGACCACTTATATTCACCAATAAGACTATGGTACACCATTTGATGTATACGAAATATACACCATGTTCTGTAGGACTCATATCGGGGTTCATATAACTTATCGGAGCCGCTCAACGTTCTTAAAATATCATTTTAAAATTTCGTATAAAAAATCAGCTCAATTGTATATTAGTAAGAGCTTGGTCGACAAGAAATTCAGCCAAAAAATTGATTAAACCCAGTAGTACCCATAGCGGGGCACCCCGAAAGCGCAACGTCTACACACACAGACATCTGTGCACAGATTTTGTTGTGGAGCCCACCTTGGGTCCCACTCAAATCATCCAAGTCGTTTAATAAATGTAAAACATTTTTTCAAGGGTCTCCATAAAAAATAAGCTCAATCCGATACCTATAGATGCTTCATCCAATCATCTAACTTTTCGGATGATTTGTGTGGACCCTTGATGGGCACAAATTGTATGTGTGTGTAGACTTTCTTTGGTACTCTAATTGTTTTGTGCTCTGATTTTGGAGCTGCTTTCGGAAAAGCCCCCCAAGTTTGTGGAACTTCTAATCTAACGAAACCCTATTTTCTCGGGGCCTGGGAGATTATTCTGATCTTGATCTGCAACTTGGGCTAAGTTTTCTCCACTTGCTTTCACTTTCATGTTAGGGCTTTGAACTGATTGCATTTTCATGCTAGGATTTGGGACTAATTGCTTTCTCTCTCCTCCTTTTGCCTTTGATACACAGATTATGGATATGGGTTCCTTGTCCTACTCCTACTGTTACTAGTGATGTTATGCATCCCAGTATTATGAACTCTGCTATGCTACACACACACATAATTTTCTATTTTTCAAGTATTTTCTAAGTTACCATATTATCTGTATCCCATTGTATCCATATTCCGTTTCCTTGTCCGTGCTCCATAGCATACATTCTTATGTCACCATGCCCCATTTGAGTTTTATACTAGTTTTCCGATGTACCTCAAAACCAAAATTGGTTAAGCATGATGGCCTCTTTTGGTCGAGGCTGTCGAAAATTTGCTCAAGGTCCAATGTTTGTTACATATTTCCCGTCTCCGATTTGTAATCCATTATGCCCAGAGTATCTTTCTACTCAATTAGGCGTCATTTCAAGTTTGTCTTCCTACTTTTTTTTTTTACAACCCTTACATGATCCAGTATGTGTACTCCATTTTTTGTACGGTAACTTGCATGCTACTAATTTCCACGTTGCTTATCACATTAAATTGGAAACCTTAGCAACATTTGTTTCACTCTTGTACTCGATGCCCGTTGATTCGATTTGATAGTAATGATAACATTGTCACATGTTGAGAAATACATTCTTGATTTCCCCATAAATCTTTTTCTTGTTTGTTTTTGTCTTTGTCCTTAGTTTTTGGTAGTAGTTTGACAACTGTTTAATCATTACCTAATGCAAGAAGAGAACCTTATCTTGCCTAAGAGCAATTAAGTTGCTTTCTAGTGCCCATCCCAATTGTGATGTCCTTTTATTCTATGTCAAATCATAATTCATCAATTGTTCTGCTAATACAAGTATATTGTGAACTGGCTTGCTTTTTAATAGCAATTTGCTAGATGTTAATTTTCTAGATTCTTGTTTATTTATGCAGGTAATGGCGATGGCGCTTGATTTTGAAACGGAGTTCCCAAGGACCAGTAGTTCTTACCTTTCCCCAGAACAAAGGCATCAATTCTTTCAAAAATTGAAGCAGGTTGTTGTAATTGTAAACACCAAGTTGGTGAAACGTAGGGGTGGATTTGCTAAGGGATGAAAATTTGGAAGGCTTGGAAGCTCAAATACTACTCATCCAAGAGTTCATGAAGGTGCTGGGGTGGTTTTGGATGAAAATGGAACGATATTAACAAGTGCATATTTAGTTCCGGACAACCTACAGACTATTCTTGTCCGCCGTGAGGTTGATGAAGCCTTCTGGGAAGCAAAATTCGAGGCGAAAAGTTCATAACATAATTTAGCTATTATTGTGCCAAAGAAGAATGTCGGTCCATTCGCTTTTGCAACATTGGACACAGAAGGGTCATTTCGGATAGGAAAGGAAGTGCTATCAATTTGTCATGTGGGCAATCTCTCGCACACATCGGTGGTATGTCAGCTTGCATGCCAAGATCACAGACTTTTCAGGTATGTGGGGGATGACAAAGATATCGCTCCTTTAAGATCAGAAAAGCTCGATCGCGATTTGAAACTTCTACAAATCAACAACTGTCATGGATCGCCAAGTGCATCGGGGTGCCCAGGTGTTTAGTTCAAGTGGCCGAGTCATTGGACTTTCTTCTTTTGTCTTGAATAAATTTGACTTTGCTGTGCATTTAACGATTTTGGAACGCTTCTACAACTCTTATCAAGAGAGAGAAGGAAATGAAAGGGGAGAGTCTCACAGGAAATGACTCGGCACCTTGGCTCTTTCTTGGAGTAGTATTTTTTATGCTTTCTTCACTGGACATCATCTGTAGTTACTTGCAAATATTGTATTCCGAGGAGTCTCTAATGCCGGTTGTTAGTTTGTCAATCGTTTTATCTTATTACGTTCTGTGTTGTTTTCCCTTGTAGATGTTTGTCTTGTTCGCAACTAAATACTAGTATCAAACTCCAAATAACTATGGGGTGAGCATCTCCAATGGGAGATGTCAAATCCTACGTGAACATGTTAATAGTAACATTTGATACCAAAATTCAATCCAATCCAGCAACCTTCTTTGATGCCAATCCTACGTGGATTTGAAGGGAATGACAAAGTTGTCAAAGTTGACAACCACCCCTCCTCCATGCCAAATTTCAAAAATAACCATTTGTATATTGACTAAAGGGTTGGAAGGGATAATTTGATGTCAAATAAATAGAATTTGATATCAAGGGTTGGAAAGGAAGGCTTTGATGTCAAATTGGAGATGTCAAAATGCCACGTCAGCCTTCAAAAAACATTTGACATCTCCAATATAAAGCCATGGGTCGGAGATGCTTAAGGTGGATTTTTTTTTAATCTGGTGCTTTGCAGATTGCAGTGGTGATTCAGACCATTTTGTGTAGGAAAAAAGAAAGGAAGGAACAAAAGGAGAGAAATCAGTGAATGGGTTTTGTGAAATCTCAGGGGTTTGATTTCATGGTTTTTTTTGTTTTTCTTTTTTCTCCTTTTCTCATTTTGGATGGCAGAAATCTTGAACATGAATGAGAATATGATGCCTTATTTCCATGATTCCGACGTTTAGAAGAGACAGAAATGGAAATGAGATTTCGTATTTCCATATTCCTCTTAGCAGCTTCATCACTAGTGGATGGCCCAGATGATGGGCAAGCAAAGAGGAAAAAAAAGGGGAGGTTTATGTAGAGACCCATATTTTTTAGGACGTATTTTTCTCTTGTAAACGTACGACTTATCAAGATAGACGGTGTGGATTTACGTTGTGGCATGTTCGTGAAAGGATATAAGGGTAATTGTGCGAGAGGTGCACGTGAGAGAGTGTGGTATGAAAAGTAGGGGATAATTTCTCCTTGGTCTTCCAATAAATTCCCAGAGGAAAGCTTTCCTCTTTCTCATTTTCTATCTCTCGGCTCTCTCTCTAACTCTCACATATCTCTCTCTCGGCTCCCTTCCACTCCCACTCAAAACCCACTCAAATCAACCTTCAATCTCTCATCCTTACGCGTATTGTGGCCCGTATCTCGCTGGTTTGAGCTCGAAGGAGCTGTATTCTGGTTTAACCAAGGTTTTCGGAAAGCTAGGGCTCGTAACTTCTTGGGTATCGTGCTTGTAGGGAGGTATTCCCGGACAGCTATGATTAGTTACCGAGCACGTGATGCAACGGGGGCACGTGGTAGGCATGATAAGCTTATCGCCGGGCAGTACGATGAACGGCTGTGTGGACCAGTGACATGAGAAGTTATTGGCCCAGGTCGTCTGTTCGGCTGATAAGGACAAAAGACCTGTAAAGTCGTCTGTCCAGTATAACTACATGGACCAGTTACATGTGGGGTCATTAGTCCAGGAGGATTGTTCGACAGAGAGGTAGCCGAACAGTGGAGGAAGTTGCCCTAAGTCGTGACGTGACAAGAATACTCTGGAATGGAAATATTCCATAAAAGCATAAGATCCCGAGTATATAGGATCGAGGCAAGAGATCCAACGTGAGTGGGGTGTTCGGATAATTATGGGAAAGAGTCCCATAAAGGTTGAGCCTTTGTATAGATAAGGGAATGAGAATCCAGAAGATACTAGGTTTCCTATACGAGGTAGGAATCCTAAGACAACAGGGATGCTTGGGCAACAAGCATCCGTGAATCTATAAATATGAGGTAAACCTGGAGGTAAAGGTACGCAATATTTGGCCATCTCTTATTGCTTTCCTACTGATAATTAGGGTTGTTTACTAGTACGTGATACTAACTTAGGCATCGGAGGGCCTTTGCCACGAGAGGCAAAGGTGCACTCACCCCTTGTCTGTTTTGCAGATTAGGGTTCCGACGAAGAACTAGGGTTCCGGTGTAGAGGCACGTGAAGCCGTTGCAGTTTGGTGTTTTTCAGAGCACTGATTGTTTTCATCTTCCTACAGTGCTCCGACTTCGAGGTAGGGAATTCTACCTCTCTTTATATGATTATTTCAATGTATCTATGCCTTTTTCAAGTTTGTATTTGTTGTTATTGTGATTGGATCGAAACCTGAAATTTTCTGTCAAAATCGTTTGTTTTTCCCGGCTTCCTACCAGTAGGATCGTCCTCCCTACCGGTACAACGTTGTTGCTTTGCCAGAAAATCAGTTCCCTATCGGTAGAATGATTGAGAAATTCCTTCAACCAGCTCAAACGTATAGCAGCAGCTCAAAAGCTACTCAACAAGCTACTCTACGTATTCAACTTCTACCAGTAGGTAAGGAGGTCAAACACAAAATTGAAATGTTGGCCTTTCTGTTTTCAGTTTCTACCGGTAATTGAAATGTTGGCCTACCGGTAACAATTCCTTACCTACCGGTAGGTCAAGCACAAAATTGAAATGTTGGCCTTTCTGTTTTCAGTTTCTACCGGTAATTAAAATGCACAAAATTGAAATGTTGGCCTTTTTGTTTTCAGTTTCTACCGGTAATTGAAATGTTGGCCTCTTTGTTTTCAGTTTCTAACGGTAGAAGCTTTTCATCTACCGGTAGGCTAAGTTCACTTACCGGTAGGAGATTAGGAGATTGAGATCCTTGCAGCTGCTTTCGAAGTCCTACCGGTAGGAGATTAGGAGATGAGCTGCTTTCAACTGCTTTCTTAAGCTGCTGCAGTATCTTTCAGCTGCTTTCCTATATCTTTCAACTCACATTTTGAAACCTTCCATCGACTCTAATGAGCTTGTTTGAGCATTCTTTCAAGTATTTTGGAAAGTATTACTCGTTTCTCATTTAGAGTGGTATCCAATGGATATTATTGCACCTTGAAATATGAACAATACACTTGAACATGTCTAGGGATCCGACAAGTAATATTGCAATTCGTTTTTTCTCAACTCATAGAATTCTTTAGATTCCCTTAGTATATGCTTTATGGACTCTAAGTATAGAAACTAGAAGTTCGGTCATCGCAGGGTCTAGTTGAGGGTCGATATGTGGTATGTGAAGATACGAGGGTGCACTTAGAGGTACGGTGAGGACGTGTGTATTTTATTATACGCGATATGGTAGATTTGTGGTCTTGAAACACCATGCGATTGATTAAATGGCCTTTGATTCGATGGAATGAATGGATTTTGTGAAATGGGAGGCAGAATGAAAGTGGGTAACTAGTGGACAAAGTATTGTAGGAGTTTTAGTATAGACTTAGTCCATCATATAAGGATGCTGGTATGTAAACAAATGAGAAGTCATAAACATATATATGTTTGTGGAATCACATAATGATTAATTGAAATTTTGTGGTATAACTAACAGGGGGGAATAATGAAATTGATTATGAAATGATGACGATTATGAAAGATATGAAAAGTGACCCAAGTGGTCATTATTGAGGGAATAGACTCGGGGTGACCCTGCGCTCGAGGGAACTAGACCTGAGGTGACCCAACTGATTATTATTATTGAGGGAAAAGACTCAGGGTGACCCTACGCTCGAGGGAACTAAACCCGAGGTGACCCCACCGATTACTATTATTGAGGGAATGGACTCGGGGTGACCCTACGCTCGAGGGAACTAGACCCGAGGTGACTCTAGTGATTATTGATGGGAAATACCGGATTAAAAGAAATGAAAGGTTTTACAGTAAAGGGATTTGATGAAGATAAACGTGGACACAAGTAAGATTGTACTACCGTTCGAAGAATAATAAGGTGTTGTTGAATCGACTATAGACAAATGTGGAATGACGTGAACTTGTTAGTGTATTTAGTTAAAGAAGCAAACGGTTAGTGATATTTATGTGTAGTCTAGGACTCTTAGACTATAGCTTGCGATTTGTTGGTAGTCACTCACACTATGAGCATATCTGTCAATATGCATTCATTCATGGTTTTTGATTCATCAAATATACATATAGTTTGAGCATAGAATTCTCTACTGGGCACGTGTTTGCTCAACCTACTATTTCAGGTTCATTGCAGGTCATGGTCTTGGAGTGCTAGAAGTGCATGCTGGCATTATCAAGTAAAGCTATTTTGGAGAGCACTTTATATTTCTTGTAAAACAAATCGCTTGTCAAGAAACTCCTATTTTGTAAAGTTGTAATTGTAGGCCAGTTTGTGGATATTTGGTAACTGTATTGTATTTTGCGGATAATGTATGTATGATTGTGAGGACTTTGTATTTCAAATGGTATTGTTAATTTATGTTAGAAATCGGGGGCATGACAGTTTAGCTCAACGTGTCTTATATTGCACTAATTTGGTTCAAAATCGTCTTCATCATTGTCTAAACGAAAACTTTCTTCGAAACAGTCATCACAATCACAGGCATCAAAGTAACAATGACCTGTTTCTGGGTTTTTGAAATAGTAGACTGGAAGACCATTGGGTTGAAAATATTGAATTGGAGGACCAGGTCGAGAACCATCAACAAACATGTCAATTCTCGAAGGGAAAATGACAGGATGGGTTGACGATGAGGCAGAGGTGTCTTTGGGGAATGAGATTTCCATTGTACCATCAGGTTTTGGGATGAAAATGGGATTTGAGGTTTGAACTGGCATAGGCTTTTGCTGGTTTTTCTCATAAGCTGTGACCCAAGATTCTGGAAGAAGCTTGAGAAGTTCATGACGAGAAATTTGACGTGGGACATGGACACATGAAGCTTGGTGAGGGGCATTAACAGTGAGGAAAAGAGCTTCATCTGTAGAGGAAGGTAGGGACATGTCAAAAGCATGGTTTTAGAGGCGATAGGCCATTTGGTAATGAAGGGTTGCTGCATATGTGGTGGAAATTTGGGAGGCACCACCAATTTGAACTTGCACTTTCAGAGCAAATAGCATATGAGAATCTGCTAATTGCGTGTTAAAATTAGGGTAAAAGGTGAAGATAACAGTTCTAGCACTTAGGGTGGTTTGGACTGTAGCGATAGATGCGTGCTGATACTGCAGAAACCTGGTATCCACCAGAGCAAATCTGGAAGTAACAGGCAAACCTTTTCGCCCATGGAAAGTGACGGCCAAACGGATTGCTTCAAAATGAAGGTGGGTAAACCCTTATTGTTGCCAAAGACGAGGCAAGTCAATGGGGATTTCCAAAGGTAAGAGTTGTTCAGCTTCTATAGCTGCGATGAAACACTGATCAAATTTAGAAGCTTGGACATACTCTTTTACTGAGGTTGGTCGTTTTGTGGAAAAAAGTTGGGTTATATATTTTTTTACAGAAGTTTGGGGACGGACAAAAGCATTATAAGGGTTTAGAAAAGGGAGATCAGTAAGGGAAACCTTACTGTCATCAGGTAGATACTCAAACTCATACAAGTATTCAAGATTAGAAGAGGAAGAGGAAGAAGAGTTTCTACTGGTAGACGACATTGATGGAACTAAAGAGGACGTAGCAGAGGAGTAAGTAGTAAACAAACGATTCATTCTTTAAGAAAAAGTCTGGGATTTTTCTTTCCTTTATATTTTCTTTTCAAAATAAGACCTTCAACCAATTTTGATTAATAAAATTCTGTATATTAGGGAAGATAAACCGAGACAAACTGCCAACTCCAGGGCCAAAGTCTCAAAGGTACTTTATCCCTTTGATACAAAATTCTTTTAACCAAAATAGTTAGTGAAATAGTTAGTGAAGTTTCTGATGTGGAGGATCCTGAGAAGGCAACCACAGAGCATACACTTCAAGTTTTTTCTTTTAGAAAAGATTTGAAGTAGTGTAGGAAAAGAAATTCCAGAAGGGGGTTTAAGCTAGAATGGAATACATGGCTCTGATACCAAATTTACAGACACGAAGTGGATACAAACACAAAGTAGGTTAAGATCGTAAAAGAGAGCAATAGAGAAAACAAGGGGAGATATTATAGAACACACTGATCTGATTACTTAGGCTTGGTTTACAACGAGTGGTGGCAACCCCTATTTATAGGCGTACAAGGGGAAGCCATACATCATCAGTGACATAACTGAATATAATTGGTAGGCACCAATTTTTCCTCAGTGCATTTACTACTCATATGACTTTACTACTAACTACTGACTAACTCAAATTTACAGACACGAAGTGGGTACAAATACAAAATAGGTTAGGATCGTAAAAGAGAGCAATAGAGAAAACAATGGGAGATATTATAGAACACACTGATCTGATTACTTAGGCTTGGTTTACAACGGGTGGTGGCAACCCCTATTTATAGGCGTACAAGGGGAAGCCATACATCATCAGTGACATAACTGAATATAATTGG